>OX424575.1:143895405-144460405 GCA_949152435.1 Gastracanthus pulcherrimus | reverse complement strand
AGAGCTGGAAAACTCTCACGCTAGGAGGGAGAGAGATAGAGATAGAGAGGGAGAGAGCTTTTCCAGCAAGTAGTAGAGGTTGAGGAAGAGGCAGAGAGGAAGCAGCCACCGAATTCATCGATCAGCCGCAGCAGCCGCCTAGATTGCATCGCGCGAGCGCCGACAAATTCGCGAGAGCTCGCGCGCAGAGCTTCTTTGAGGGGAAAAGGATAGAAAGAAGAAGTGTGTGTGTGAGAGAGAGAGAGAGAGAGAGAGAGAGAGAGAGAGAGAGAGAGAGAAAGTCGGAGGGGTTGGGTGGGAGAAGAGCGAGAAGAACGTACGCCGCTTGACGTTAATCGAATGCACTTAAGGCATATTGGTCGGATCGCTTTGATTATTATAGCACGAGATTTTAGGATTTGGCTTCGGAAAAGCCTGAAGAGTGTGCTTGCTTTTGTTCGCTTTCAAATCGAGATTAGATTTTTATCGATGAGGCGATTTTTTTTTTGTGTTAGGTGAGGTTTATTTCGATTAGAAATATTTTTGTAACTTACATCGATTTGGATATATTAGAAGAACGAAATAACTGAAAACTTTTTAAACCTTTATTGAATATTCCGCTTATTTATATATAGAAAAAACATCAACTTGGATGGTTTTCTGTATCAAACTTAATTTTCATAGTTATTAGATTTGTACTACATTTAAAATGTAGTTCAGTGTTCGCAATTATACCTATGTTAGAGATTATTTTGGTACGGATTGTTTAAAGTTTTGTGCTCTTTAATTATTTACCTTCTCAGCTGTAACAAAATTTTCCAATAAAAATAAAATAAAAATACAATCTACTTAAAAAATAAACGCTCGATAAACTTACGATCAAATGTTCATTATTTACATTGAATATAAAGGCAACATTTTGGACATTTAAATTCAAAATACAACTATTTGAAGTGTGCATGTGTGTGCGTGCGTGCGTGTGTTTGTGTGTGTGTGTGTGTGTGTGCGTGTGTTTGTGCGCGTGTATGTGTGTGTGTATGTGTCAAAAACGGTACAGCCATTCCTAAGTCGGGAATTTGTGTAAAAATTGTAGAAAAATTATAGAAAAAGATATTTTTCTTTGTACTGGTATTATATTGGGTAAAAACTGACCCAAAATCCCATGGGACCATCGCGGGGTGACCTTTTATCCAATTTAAAAAGAATTTTCAAAATCAGTTTAACCGTTCCTGAGTTATCGGTGAACATAGTTAAACCAATAAAAACAGTAAAATTTTGAAAAAATTATGGGACAACCGTGGAAGCCTGCACTTTTATACAAAAGAAGAATTATCCATAGCGCTGTATTCATTAAAGTGGTATGAGCGGACAAATATAAAATAAAATATACAGGACGAATTGATAACCTCATCCAAGAAAAGGATTGTTAAACTTAAATATTAAGGTAAGATGGTACTCAGAAGCTTATAAAAGAATAACATTTTTCTTTTATTATTGTTATTTTATTGTATATGAGCGAAGAATACGTCAACAAATTTTCAGACACTCATTTAACCAAATAAAAGAAATATGAGCACTTTAATTGATGAGGTCTCATATGATTTACATGTACCGTCAAGGACCCAGTTCCTGATCAGTTAAAGCACGTCGTCACGTTATTTGTTATGTCAAAGCGTAAAGATGAGGTATTCATGGAAAATGAAGTTTTTAATAACAAATGTAACTGTTAGTCTTTAATATAAAATTGAAAAAATACATAAATAATCAAAATTAAGTTAAATATAAACCCTCAAAGAAAAAAAGCTGTGGGAGCAATTCCTGATCACTTGAGGTTTGTATGGGAGTAGTTTCTGATCATATCAAGACCCAATTCCTGATCACAAATATTATTGATGCATAAGTATGATAAACAAAAACTTATTAAGCAATACTAATACAGTAGATATACTAAAATATAACATTTTTTGTTTGTGTGATTATAATCGTGAAACTTAGGCGAGGTAAAAGTGTTCGGTTATTCGTACTCTGTCTACTGCACGATATAGACTCACGTGCGAGCATATATTATAACCTATAAAATGCACATAGTGTTGTGATTTATTGTCACGTTTCCTGCGACTTTTGCATGATAAATTATTTACGCATGGATTAAAACTACTTATAGAATTGTTATTACAAATATTTGTGTATTTTAAGATTTTTAAACACACATAAAACATGTTATTAATACTGATCAGGAATTGGGTAAACGATAAGAATTTGGACCATATTTCTAATCACACGTATTTACAAATATCAATAATATTTTATATGAATGTTTTAAGTGATTTATACGAATAAACTGTTGAATAACTTAATTACATAAGTTTTTCTACGATCTATTACAAAATTTTAAAGAAATGATGTAAATTTCTTGGCATGCTCACTTGTAGTCAACTGCAGTAAGATGGTGTTAATCATGACGTTGCCTACAACGTCCAACTTTAACATTTTTTCTTAAAAATGTATTTTACTAGTAACTTTTAAAGTTCTTTTATATGACTACGAAATAGTTTACTATTACTAATTATTTTTTTAAAACAAATTTTGTATACATTAAAGTCAAAATAGTAATAAATGTAACCAAATGATCAGGAACTGGGTACTGATCAGGAACTGGGTCCGTGACGGTACTTCAGAAACTTTGATTCGCATTATCTCGTAACTCAATATTTTGAGACTCAAAATATTCCACGCGTCTCCGTTTGTAACCAATCAATCTGAAACTGTACACACAAGTTCATATACATATTATTTAAACATTAATACAAGAATTTTTTGATTTGCAAAAATTTACAAATTCTATACAAGTTACTATCAGCTATCTAAATAAAAAATTTTTAAAATTTTGAACTTGTCTAACTAATAATGCTGTAAGGAGATAAAGATACATCCAATTTTAAAACCGCTCATTTAATATTCAAATAATATGTATATGAACTTGTATGTAAAGTTTCAGATCGATTGGTTACAAACTGAGACGCGTGGAACATTTTGAATATCAAAACATTGAGTTACGAGATAAAACGAATCAACGTTTCTGAAATACATGTAAATCATATGGGTCATCAATTAAAGTGCTCATATCTTTTTTATTTGGTTAAATAAGTTTCTGAAAATTTTTGGAAGTATTCTTCACTCATATATAATACAAAAAGAATAATAAAAGAAAATTGTTATTTTTTTAAGCTGCTGAGTACTTTCCCACCCTAAAACGATATGCTTACCTAAAAATTTTTAGATAATGGTTGCATGTTGCATGTAGATTACAATTACACACAATATGTAGGCGCACAGACTATCTGTCTCCGGAAACATTCAATCGGTTGGGTTCTCAAGGATTAATCCAGGATTCTGATAATATTCCTGTAATCTATCACTGGAAGCGTAATAAAAAAAATAGAAAATTCGCTCAAAATGCGCTATCCACTCCACCGATGATGTATTCCACAGCATTGCCATCCAGAAATATGAATTATAGTCATCGATTGAACTGAGGATAGTACTGGTGGTTATAAAAGGACTCCATACACCTCAACGAACTACGAAGAAGAACGAAAAAGAAGAAATACTAACGAAAAAGCTGATTTATTTTTGAAACAGTTAATTAGTATAAATAAGAAATATAATAATAATAATACTCATAAATATAATATAATATAATAAAAAATAATAATAATAATAATACTCTTTGTAATAGGGATACTAAAGGATAGGGTGAAACCTTGTGTACATATGTATATAATCATAAACTTAGTATTAAGAATAGTTTAAGTATTTATTTAATTAATCAAGGACAACGACGATTTTTTATACATTTTGGTCTAATTTTTTTTCACAGTCTCCAACAATACTAATAGTATATGTAACGTTTTGTATCGATAAAAATACTGCATTAACTAAAGATTTAAAAAAGCATTCTAACATAAGTCAAATATCAACCACAGTGCCCTTACGAGAGTCATGACGTTGATACATCCTTGTTCATCCAGTTTTGGATTTTTTTTATATCGTTTAACAATCATTGTAACCTTTGTCAATGTAAACAAAATAGACTAAATAATCGAATTTAAAAAAGAAAAAAGGAGAGGCTATGACTCTCACACAGGGGATCCAATTTGATTCTCGGTCTCGACCGTCTTGCTAGCATCTTTGCACTGAATTTTTTCAGATCACATCTGCTTACTTTTTACCGCGGCTGTGATGGTTCAGATGTAACCCAGTTACAGATTCTCTCTTAACATTGCACTTTGGAATCGGTGATGAAGCGACAGGAGGTACTCTTAAAGTCAGTGCATACCGTTACACCTAGTACCAAGCGTCTAAAGTGGAAAGGTAGGGCCTCGGATCTGACTGATGTTGAAGCAAGGTACGGCAAATACCGACTGTTTATGAAACTGATCGGGCGGCTGGCCTGCAGATACATCGGTATGGTCTCCGATCCAACTGGAGTTGAGGCAGGTACGGCAAATACCGAGAGCTTAAAACTGATCCAGAGCTAGCCTGCAGATACATCAATCGTGACCTAGAGCATACGACTCGCGGGAGCTGGTCGGGTTGTATCGGGAGCCTCCTATAGAAGATGTCTGCCATCGATCCGCATCGGACGAGGAGGGAGGGGGGAGTAAAAGAGAATCTGTAAATTGGTATAGGGAAATATGACGGGCAAAAGATGAGGGTAACATAAAAAAAATAGGAAAACGGTAGGGAATAGCACAATGAACTCTAGCCTGAGTGCTCCGGTAGCACGTCCTCGTTAGAGACCGCTTAACCACCCCGCAAAACTATGATACACACACACCCACACACACACATACACATACACATACACATATACACACACACACAACACACATACACACACCCCCACACACACACACATGCACACACACATGCATATACACATACACACACACATCCATACAGAAATTTTCTAAAAATAGTGTATTCATCACAAAGCTTCCTCTATGAGGAAACAAAAAAAGTTATTCTAATATTATAAAACCATGTTTTGACACATTAGGTATCAAAATACACTATTTTTTAAGAAGATGTCTTTATAAATGTGTGTGTGTGCGTATGTGTATGGATGTGGATCAGCATATCTCTGAATATACACAGTCACTATGTCAAATTAATTTTACAGAGGTCATATTTCGGTGCGTTTTTGGTTTTAACATCTATTCAGTATAAATGCAGTTGAAAGAGCATAAAATTACCTATTTTTTCCGATCCGAAATTTATAGGAATGTAGAAATTGAGCTAATTAGTGAAAAAGGTAGCTTCTTATTATCTCTTGAATGAGTTCTTCGTCCAGACTATGAGGTTTTTATCTTTAGATATATTTGAGCATATATATATATTTTTATTTATTTAATATGTTTCAAAACAGTATGATAACCAAAAAATGTTTTTTCTGAGTAAACGGATCGATGTCATGCTAAGTAGTTACGTCCTGGAGTAGTCAGACGCCGAATACGTACTTATAAAAGCTATAATATACGTATAGATTAGATTTAATCTGATATATTTTCAAACTTATTAATAATCCATTCCTTTTCCTAACTTTACTAAAATAATTAAAATAATTTACAAATGCGCTTAAACAATCCTTTCAAAATCAGCCCGAAATTCAACGAAAATTACTTATTCACAATGAATTTTCTCTCAGCCCCGACATTCTCAACACACAGCCTCCACCCACTGAGCGTTAAATCTCCTTTTCTCGCTGGCACAGCCCTCACAAAGAACTACTCGCCCCCCCCCCCCCCCCCCCTCCCAATACTTTCCCTGTCCCTCTTCCGAAAATAGAGCGAAATCGCGCGGAACTCGAGCAAAGAAGGCGTCGCAGCGAGCTCTGCGCCTTATCCTGACTACACACCAGCCTGCCCCTGGGCCCGATCGAACGCATAAATCCTTCTCCCTCTCGCTCTCTCTCTCTCTCTCTCTCACTCGCATGCGCGACTTGTACCTAAACGCTCGCCTGGGCTGGCTGCTGCCTCGCGTGTAGGGTAATTACGCAGTCCGGCAATTCCTCCTTCATTTTGCGCGCGTTGGCGAAATTTATTAACCCCTTGGCTGGGAGGAGAGGAGCCACGCCGGGATCTGGAGAGGCTCGAGCTTAGCTTAGCAGCCCTACTCCGAGTTTATCGTGGAAGATGAGGACTACGAAGGTGAGGAGGGAGAGAGAGTGGAGAAAAATTCAGGAAGACAAGTGAGCGAAACTCGGGAGAAGTGGATGAGGGTCCAAGGAGGTGGCTTTTAATTGTATAATGTGCGCTGCATGTATTTTATGTTTGGGTGTTTATTTAGGAGGACATTTCTGTACTTATTTACATTTTCATTCTGCAGTAATTTTTATTAGACGTACCGTAACTAGTCAACATTTCACTAACGAATTAAAGGAATTCGATTTTAACATGAATTTTTTATATCATATTTTATAGCATACTTTCTTTGTGAATTATTTGAATTTTTGCCAAATAGCCAAAATTAAAGAAGATATAGCGCTTCGAAAATTATCTTGACGTCAGACCGTAGACGCGGCACCTTTGAAGTAACTACGATCTAACTTCATTCAAAGTAACGTAAATAAGCTGTGACTTTTTTGTATTTTTTAAAAAAATTCAAACAGAATTGTAAATTGGCTTTAAATCTCTACCCACATCGAACACCGTCAAAGAAAGAAACATTTAAAATTATTGAATAATTTAAAATTCTTTGAAAAATATGTAAATTTTAAAAATTAAAAATGTAAATAATTAAACAATTTTGAACATTAAAAAATTTTTCCAAAAATTTTTCAAATTGCCAAAAAAATTTAATTTTTGAAATTTTTGCAATTTTTCAATTTTTCAAATTTTTTAATTTTTAAAATCATTTAAATTTGACATTTTTTGATTTTCAAAATTTTTAAATTACAAAATTTTGATAATTAAAATATTTTGAAAATTAAAAAATTTTGAAAATTATAAATTTTGAAAATTATAAATTTTGAAAATTATAAATTTTGAAAATTATAAATTTTGAAAATTATAAATTTTGAAAATTATAAATTTTGAAAATTATAAATTTTGAAAATTATAAATTTTGAAAATTATAAATTTTGAAAATTATAAATTTTGAAAATTATAAATTTTGAAAATTATAAATTTTGAAAATTATAAATTTTGAAAATTATAAATTTTGAAAATTATAAATTTTGAAAATTAAAAAATTTTAAAAAATTAAGTATTCTGCATTTAATCATATTTCTTCCTCTAATATAGTATTAAGGTAATTGTTATATATATATATATTTTTTAAGAAAATTAAGTCTACCTCAAGATAATGTACATATTTTCAATATGTTTGACATACAAAGAGCAAAAAACATTTTTCTTAATATTTACAAATTTCAACAAAGTTATATTTTTATTATCTTTTAAAAAAAAAATTAAAATAATTGCTAGATATACCAATCTAAAGGAAATAACGTGTACTTTATGAAAACATACACATTGTAATAATATTTAACGTATAAATAAAAGAAAATTTATTTTAGATTTTTGAATTTAGTATCTTTTTAAAAAATGTACCTTTTATTATCCAATCAGTTTCACAATCTAATCAGTTCTAAGTTGAGCTATACCTCGTATGTATTCAAAATTTCAGCGCATAACATGCTTCCCTTGAAGAGTCATCGTTCCACAAATCGGACGGACGGACCGACCGACAGACAGACAGACAGACAGACAGACAGACATTTTTTAAAAACAAGTGTTTCTGACTCAAGAGTCTAGAAAACATCAAAATTTATCAAAATTTCTCATAAAAAATCTCCTTCGTCACACAGCTTTCTGTTTGAGAAAGCAAACTACACATTTTTTTAAATGGTCTGTACGGATGTATGTGTGTGTGTGTGTGTTTGTGTGTGCATGTATTCGTATTTGTGCGTGTTTGAGTGTATTTGTATGTGTATGCGTACATGCGTGCGTGCGTGCGTACGTATATGAGTGACCTTCGATATCTCGGCTAATCTGCGACCAAATTTCATTTTTCAGCGCTCATTTTGTTTGTTATGTTACGCGATGGGAGGACAACAAAAATTCTTTCATTCATGGGTCATTTTTAGTATTCCAGCGGTTTATCGATTTTTGGTTTTTAGTTTTTTGTTTTGTATGGTACGTTGGTAAGAACATCATTGATTTAGTGTAAGTATATTTGAAAGAGTAAAATTTAGAATTTCCGTTTAAACATTTATATTTCGCTATTCGTCTCGAGAACAATGCACAGTAGATCTCGGACGAAAACGGTTCGCACGATCACCAAAACCTCCCTTGCCCCCCCCCCCCCCCCCCCCCCGCCTAAACCACACTCGCCGTATACTGCCTTTGATATTTTCCTACACCTTTCTTATTGTGTCAACTGTACACACCACGTTCCCTAAAACAAGAAGAAAAAAGAACGGTAATGTAAAAAACACGGTGTCGTAAGCGTGATGAACCTACACATTAGTAACGCACCCAGTTATATACAAATCATTTTGGAATCTAACGAAATCGACACTACTGAACCACAACATTGAGCAACCTACCTTAGATAAAATTCGCTTGGCAATCAAAAAGTTCAAATTTTTAGATCCCCACTTATTAGACCAATTAGGTGTCGAACTATTTGAAGAAGGGAGAGAACCACGTAATGAAATAATTGATAAATTTATTTTGCCATATTTTTATTAGCTGTCGTTGTTATTTTGTTATACAAAGAAACAGTATTTGATTAAAAGAAGTTATATCTTCGTAACTAACTAGGAAAGTGTCGGAGGCTTGGAAAACGATATTTTCTGAAACTTTGATAGGTGTTTTCTGACACCTTAAAATTAAGTGTAGCACCTCTAGTTTTTTACAATGGACCCTTAAATTAAACCCTCTCAACTGTACGCTATCTTAGTAAAAAATGGTGCCTCTGCATTTGATCATAGCTCTTCAAGTTTGTATACTAGAAAAAATTACCCAAACGTAACTAAATGCAGAGATGAAAAGTTTTAATTTCATCTTTGTTTCGTAAAGAAATATTAATCTGTGACAAAGTTATTAACTTTCAAAAACCGTGATGGAAAATGCAGTTAAATTCAAGAATTTTGACTCTTTTAAATACAGTGATTTTTAGTGTAATATTTATGACATTCTTTGAAAGTTAATAACTTTGGCCTAGATTAATATTTTAAATTTAGGGAGTTCTATCGGTTTCGAATTAGTATTCAGAAAAATCTGAAATTTTGTATACTAGTACGTTTTGACCTCAAACCTACTCATATAAATTTTTAGAAAGCTACACCTAGTAAGTATGGAATTCTAAATTATATAGCTATGTTTCTATAATGATTAGGTTAGTGGTTCACATTTACACTTTAGAACAAAATATTTTTATTTAAGAATGATCAATTAAGTTTAAGGAAGCTAAGTGCCAATGAATTGGCAGCAGTCTTTATCTTTTATTATTATTTGATTTATCTTTTCATTATTTTTGGGAACCCTTTTTTTATTTATTTTTTTATTTATTTATTTAATTTTAAACCGGAGTTTACCCTTTTACTATGTTGTTTTTTATTACGTTTATATTTTTTTATTATGTTATAGTTATTTATATTAATTTTTTGTATCGTATAGTATTATAATTTTACTGAAAAATATAATATTTATAAATATGTTACAAAAATCAATTTGTGTATTCGAAAGCACAAAATTCACAATAAACTATCAAATATGACAATATATGATAACTTATAAAATTTAGCATCAAAGCATGCATCATTCAGAAGTTTAACAGCAAACTTTACTACCAAAGTAGTAACAGGATAATAAGCACAGTAGTAAATGCAACAGTTATGAATTGTTTCCAACAGATTCATTTGTTTAAATCGATATTTTGCTACAGATTTCATTACTATAACTATATATTGTCATAGTCAACGATCAATTTTGTGGTCGCTAAACCTTGAAAAATGTTACGTATTCTTCAAAAACTTCCTTCTAACTATTGAAGCTATGAAACTTTATAAAAATGTTATAAATCATCCGATATCAAAACAATATTTTGAAGCCATCGATATTGAAATAACAAGTTAAGAAAGTAAAAATACCAAAGTCAAACTCCCAAACAATAAGCTCTTTGCGATTTCAATTCTTTACTTTCACATATTCTACCTTTCATACATAGGGGAGGGTGGGGCACAGCGAGCAGGGTAGCTAAGTTTGGCACCTCAATATTATACACATTAACGAATGCTAAAAATTTTATTTTATGGAAACTTAACCAGAAATGCTTCCAATATTTTTCTCTGAAATTACGATATAAAAAAAAGGGTTAACAATTATTTTGGCAATTTTAAAAATCGGAGCTTAAAAAAAAGGTTGGAGTCATTTTTTATTCGCTTGGCACAAGTCAAAATAAATCATTTTTTCGAATGAAACCAAACGTATTTGATAGTTTGAGTCTTCAACTTTCCACCCCTTTTTTTTCATCTAAAAATTTGTATAAACCATTTAATAAACAATTAAAAATTGTATTAAAATGGGGCACGCGTGGCACCTCAGATGGGGCACAAATAGCACACGGTGACCTAGTGCACTGCGATCGCGGCTGCGCGGAGCAATCAGCTGATAAACATTAACCTGTAAATCGCAAACGGAGCAAGATGGGTTATTTTTCGTGTGCAGTGTTTATAATTAGTTTCAATTAGTTTTAATTAGTATTAAATAGTTTTAATTAGTACTAATTAGTACTATACATCGTGTAGGTAGTGAAAACCGTGATAATTATTAAAATGTAATTATTTATGAAAGTGTAGTAATTTACCAAGTATAATTATTTATAAAATGTAAAAAAAGTATTCATTTTTAAGTAAATGACAAAGTATTTGATCATATTTGCTTAATCTTTGTTACACTATTTATAAGAAATAAAATTTTATCGTTAAAAAATTGTTATTTTTTATTATTTTATTCGTTAAACCATTCGTTCACTAATAATTATTCATTTCAGTACTAAAAAAAATATTTATTAATAGTACAAGATGGCAGTGCTATTTGTGCCCCATGTCATGCCACATTCCACCCGCCAGTGGGGCAAGTAGAGTATTTTCGATGACTTCACTTTTCGATTTTTTACATAAATAACAATTGAAAAATAAAATTTTATTTCTATTGATTGTGTTTCTAGAAGAGTTTATCTATTTATTGCATTTTTTGTATTTTTAAAATCTTTAAAATTCGAGTTTGAATCTTTAGTTAAAGTTAAAGTGCCACGCGTGCCCCACCCTCCCCTATAAACAACTATTGTGTAACAAAAATTAGAACAGCGCCATGATGCATTGTTTTAGTTTGTATCAATTTTTATATGAATCAATGTGTATCAAAACATTTGTTTTTGAACAACAAGCAGTATTTTTTTAATTAAAATTATTTTTCATTATTCTAAATGAAGAATTTACAGTTTTTAAATTAAACAATATATAATTTCTATTATTTTTTCGATTTTTATGAGAAACTAAATATAAATTGAAAATAAAAAAGTAAATATGACGTCGACTTTATTCAGATTTTTATTATTTTAAAAAATTGTATTCTACTGTATTTGTCATACCGTAACAGAAAAAATTTAAACAAAAATTAAGGCTTAAGCTATTTAGTAGTTTTCTTTTAAAGTATGGACTTTTTAATATTTATAATATAATTTTTTTACATATTTTCAATATACACAAAATAATTATAATCAAAACTAATTTTCAAATTTAAAAATGTTGTCCTATAACTACTGGCAATAATTATTCAAAATAAATGGAGTATGCCCATGGATGCATAATAAGAAAAGGAATTCAAAGGAATGTATGCTAACTCTAAGCTAAGTCTACTGTTTAGTTCTGATAAAATAAATGAAAAAATTAAGATTATTTAGACATTCAGTAGTTAAAATACAAAGAAAATCTCTTTCTTTATGTTTCCCACTTATATATAAGGACATTTTTTCAATGCTTAAGGTTTTATGGATTCTTCATACTCATATAATTTTTTCCCGATTGTTTTTATTTGTCCAAATTTCACAGTTTTTTTAACATTGTTTTTTCTTATTACTGAAAAAATGAATTATTGTAGAATTAAAGGATTAAGGTGGCTTCTACGGTGATTTATTCGAAAAATTTTGAAATTTCCTTAATGTTTTAAAAGTTGGTTTCACTCTTCTTCAACAAGTAGAAACAGCAATACAATAATATTTTGCATTTCAAGCTAAAAAATTATCTAATTTCGATCATTTAAAAACTGTAAAAATGAAATAAAAAAAGTCTTTTTTTGTTTTTTAGGTTAAAAATTATCTATACTTTCTTTTAAAAGCTTTTTATTTATTTTTATAAATATAATAAAGTTTGGTAAATTTTTATTAACGTATTATAAAATAAAGCTACATTTTTAATTTTTTTTCATGAATTGCTGTTTTTTAATTATTTAAGTTTTCAATCTTCAAAATTTTATCAACGCATACCAAAATAATCAATCTTGATGAAACTTTTAGAGTACGTTCTTTGAAGCATTCTCAACATTAGTTATTCTGAAATATTTTGTAAATATCAATGACAAAGTTCATGTTAAATGGTTCTATTAACAAATTTGCTCTACTTTTAACAATTTTTAAACAACAAATATTTATTATTTTTAGAAAACATAGTTGAGTAAAAATTAATAGTTCAGCTAACTTATTTTTATTTTACTGTCAAAAACACTATCAAATTTTTTGGTTCATAAATGTCATTGTGGTTTGCACCAACAACTTTTACCGTACAACCTAATTTTACTTAAAATAAACCTATTATTCTCAATAACTTCAATATTATTCGATAAAAAATTTTAAAAGTATGTGTATGAATTGATAAACATGCCATGTAAATATTATTTCGTTAACCTTAAAGCTACGAAATTTTGATTTTTCACCGGAGAGTTCCTTAAAAACGCATCAAAGACAATCTCTCTAAACGTTTCTTTTTCTTCTTTAGTAACGACGACGAACAGCACAAACCCTAAATCCAACTTGAAAAAAGCCTTACAAACATCCTGTTTTACTCCTCTCCTGAGCCACACACGGATCCTTCAATTCCCATAATAAACACAGCCGCCCTACAACGTCCTATACCCACCGCTCCGCGTGGTCAACCTCCCTCGGGAAGTCAGTCAGTCCACTGCCCCGTGTAGCCACGAGCAGAACGCACGTTCTCCAGGGTATCGCCGGCGGCAACTGCGTAGCCCGCTGCTGGACATAAAGACAGCCTTCCGTAATGGTTCCGCGCGATCGCTTAAGACTCCATCCCAGAGATAACCCGAGCTGCTGCTGCTGCTTCTGCTGCTCGCAGTCCGGACTCGTCCGCGCGACGTTAATAAATGAACAAACGAGCGCCAGCCGCTAACGAACTCTCGCTGCTCTGGCTCTTGCTCTCGGTAAAATCTCTCTCTCTCTCTCTCTCTCTCTCTCTCTCTCTCTCTCTCTCTCTCTCTCTCTCTCTCTCTCTCTCTCTTCTTTGCCTCTTTACTTCTCTACCGGTGTGAAGAAATGGTGCTGGCGAGGGAAAAAAAATTCCTCCGGAATTCCTTGTACGCAAACGCCAGGCACGAGCGGGCGTGCGGCAAAAAGCTTCGAGTGTGCAGTGCCGCGCAAAAAGAAAAAGAGAGAGAGAGAGATAGAGAGATTTCGTCGCTGCTGGCTGCTGAGATTTTTCTGCAGTCTCTTCTTTGAAGAAGTAGTCATGGTACAGTCGTAGTCAAAAGTTAGTTTTATTCTAAGTTACCGTGTAATAGGGTCATTTATGCTTCATAAACTGGAAATTATACTATATGGTAGCATAGAATATGTATAAAATGAGAAGTGGCCGAACAAAACCGGATAATTCTACTTTCATTCATTTTAAGAAAATGAAGAAAAACTTTAACCTTTTTCTATTAAATTAAGTAGAATAATGTATCTTTATTAATTTTTTTAATGATTTATTATTGAGTTTAGGTGCAAAATGACGTCTAAAATACAAAGAATACAATAAATTTCTATATGAAATCTGCATAAAATTAATTTTATCAAAAGTGGTATTACCCGCATTCTTCTGCCACTCCTCAAATAATAAAAATATTATATAAAATCGCTAAAATTGAACCGTTATATAAACTTTTGAATGGGATTGTACCACTGTACATGGATAAAGATAATATTGGACGCAGATTTAGGATGACTCTGTTTTTTAATTGGGATGGTTAGCTGCTGTTTCTCGTATTTTACCTAAAAAGTGTAGTTATGATGTGTAACGTGTTTGCTTATCAAAAAAAATTATAAGAAAATATTAAAAGTTACAAATGAAAGTACATCAATAATGCATGGTTTACACGTTAAATGTCAAAACTTTGAATATCCTGCTCACTTAAACGCTAAGCTTTCTGAAGTAATAGATAATATAATCATAAACGAACGGTCACAAATTAAAAGAAAAATCGTTAAATAATTAATTATAACATATAACTATCTCCTTAATGATAGTTCTCTACAATACTGTAGCTGCTGCTGCCTTTGCTTCGTGCACCTTTGCTCTTTCTATTTATCTCTGTGCGCAGTGTGTATGCGATGGCAGAGGACACGGGGCAAAGTCAATGGAGGGGATGGGGCCGAACCCGAAGTAAGATGAATGTCGACTTTCAGAGCGCGAGGCGAGGCTTTGCCGCGCTCGCTCGCTCGCGTTCGTGCCTGCCCGTTTATTTGCCGTTTACGCGAAGCACTATATAGCACTACTGAGTTTCGAATGAAACAGGAGGAGGGGGGGGGGGGGAGTCCGAGCTGCGTTTGTCAATATGTACCAGGAAAATATGTGTGGGTATGTGGGTATGTGTGTGTGTGTGTTATACGCGTTTTGACGCGCGCCGGCTTTTGCACTGGACGGGGATGTATATTCGTTTCAAAGGGACGTTGAAAGGGTTTTGAGTGGGACTCGTTATTTTTCGTTTATTTTTTGGGTTCAAGCGCGATTGCTGTTATAAGGGAGTTATTGCATTTGTGCAGGGAGTTTATGCGCGTTTGAGGGATTTGAGATAGTTATGGAGTGGATTGGAGTTTACAATGTTGAGTAACTTTATCTACTTTTTTCGATTGTTTGGTCAACGAACGATTTACCAAGTTTCATTAAAAATTGCATTTGAATTGAAAATTCTATTGTAGGTAGTTCTTTCATGATAAATGAAAAATGTATGGATGCGTTAAATATATTAAAGAACTGATATCAATGTATTAGTTCTTAAAACGATTCATTCTTTGACTAATTATAGCAAATTGAAAATTAATGCTACAAAAATCTTTTCATTTTCGGCGTCCGGATGCTCGAATTTTGTCTCTTCCCTGACATCACTTCCGACTTCCGATTTTATTCTGTAAACAAATATATATAGATATATGTCAATGGGAATACTAATATGAAGTACTAATATTATAATACGGTTATACGGGAGTGTTATATACGTGGGCGAATTTCATGTTATAAATTAAATAATTCAAAACATATGTCTATTTTATATAAGGTATAGTTGATCATACAAGATATAAGTACATTATCTACGTAATCATAATAAGGTTCGTGCGTATGAGGATCAGCTAACGTGATATTAAACAATGAGTTGCTCGAGAAAGAGCAGCTGTAGTCGTAGTAGTAAGTATAGGCATCGCGTTGTCTTGCCTTCTAAGAAGAAGTTAAAAAATTAATGTAGTAAATCCTCAATAATACAAATTTGAAGGGACCGGGATATTCGTTCGTGTTATCTGAGTTTTTAAGGACAGAACCTTATCAGTTATAAATAAGTTTATAGTTTATCTAAAAGTAGTTTAAATCTAAGAAATCCATAATTTTAGTAAGTAAATGACTACAAATACGTAAGTTTTTTTAATATAGCCCAGAAGTATAAAATAAAATAAAATTTTCATATTTTCTTTGTCTACTCTTTTTAGTCTGTTTTACCTTTTACACAATAGACAATGCTAAAAATAACTGAGTTGATTGCATAAAATCTTACATATACAAAACAAAACAGACTACTTTTTCTAAAATAATATAGTAATTTTCATACCAAGGGCGAAAAGTAGAACTTTACGCCATATAAGTTCTTCGCCCGAGGTATGAATATTCTTTTCGGTAATAGTAAGAATAAAATATGCTAAGGTAGCACAGATGCACACACTGGGCATAAGGTTGAAAATCTTGCATTTGCTTTAGTTGTGATAGCCGCTCGCTAAGGTTGTCGATTTTCGAAATCGATTTTCCATTTTATGCAAGGTATCCTAAAAAGTGATACTTTACGACCGCTGAACACAAACAAAAATACACACTTTATACCTACTCAAACGAAAAGTTAATTTTTTGTCGATTTCCATTATAATTACACTAATCATGCAACCCTTTGTTTTTACAAGAAAAAGCGATTCTAAAAAGGAAAGTTCAGTCTAATTTTAATAATTTTTTCTAAATTTTAACTTTTTTGCCCCTTATTTTCGCAAAATAAAGATTTCAAGTTCGTGATATGCGATTAGTAAAGCATAAAGTCTGATGCATCCCCTTAATTCGTTACATAATAGTTCAGACACATTTTTTAATAAGAATATTGATGTACATAGTAAAAAAGTAATACAATTATTTGCAAAAAACTATAATAATTATTTAAAAATTATATTATATTCATTTTCAAACATGACTTTATTCGGTTCTTAAAAAGTTGCGAAATGTCCCTGAAACTTACGCTTTTTAAACGTATAAACTAGGAAGGTATAAGTTATTCTTTCTTTTTAAATAATAAATCACATCTACAAAAGATTAAGAAAAAAGTAATATATATATATATAGTAATAATAAGAAAAATATATAAAGTATTATTTATCGTAGTTCTTATTTATTTTTCATATTCTCTCGGAGTGATAAATAATCAATATTAAATTATGCTAAAGAAACTTGTAAAATCGACTAAAAAATAGTCAAGTAAATAAATGAATTATTGCATTCTCAGAAAACTGTATGTACGTACATGATCGTCTCAAATGTGTAATTATTTTTAACATTATATTATTCTTCATACATTTATACTATCTGTTTCATAATGCAGTGTAAAATATTGTAATATCTGCTATACCATAATTTTGTATTTATTTTAAAATTTCGAACAATATTATCAATTATAAAAAATAACTACAAACATATGGGCACGTTTTGACCGATAGTGCAAATCGATTTTTAACAAAATAGTTCTGTTCTCGACAAAATAAAAAGGTCAAGACTAAAAAAATTTGTTGAACATACTGCAGCATGTACACACACTAGGGTGGTCCAAAATTTCCCGAATCTCAAATTTTCTTCTTGTAACCGCTTCAAAATGTTGTAATTGGCAAAAAAATGAGATATGTGTCCGCCGGTTGCCTGAAGTTGACATTAAGAAGTCTATACCATCGCAAACAGCTTTTAACATTTGATTTTGAGCACTTTTATTATATTAGGCTGAACTAAAATTAATTGTATATTAATTTATATGGGTACCAATTTTTTTTACAATTATTATAAGGTTAATAACAACTTCACCGCATTAGGCAAGACGGACAAAAAATTTCCTCCTAAGTAAAATTCAAGTTTACTCATTTTTCACTAAAACACCTGCTAATTTCAACGAATTTTCATGGCAGTATATTTTAACGAATTCAATCGATCATTTATTTATTATTTTTTATTTATTTGGCTCCTCAATTATATTTAAAAACACATATTTCAGGGGCCAACTTGATTGTAATATTTTAGATAATTATAATTATTTTAAATATTTAAAATCAAGTTGGCCCCTGAAATATATGCATTTAAATAGAATTGAGGAGCCAACTAAATAAAAAATAATAAATAAATAATCTGTTTCCATATAAAACCCAAGATATCCTATTATCCCTTAATTTTTTTATATAAATTTTAAATGCGATGTCAAACGTGTCAATTCGTTAAAATATACTGCCATGAAAATTCGTTGAAATTAGCAGGTGTTTTAGTGAAAAATTAGCAAACTTTAATTTTACTAAGGAGGAAATTTTTTGTTTGTCTTGCTTAATGCGGTGAAGTTGTTAATAAACTTATAATAAACGTAAAAAAATTGGTATCCATATAAACTAATATACAAATAATTTTAGTTCAGCCTAATATAATAAAAGTGCTCAAAATCAAATGTTAAAAGCTGTTTGCGATGGTAGAAACCTCTTAATGTTAACTTCAGGCAACCGGCGGACACATATCTCATTTTTTGCCAATTACAACATTTTGAAGCGGTTACAAGAAGAAAATTTGAGATTCGGGAAATTTTGGACCACGTACACGCACATACACATGCATGCACACACACACGCAAATACACATGCATGCACACACACACACGCGCATACACATGCATGCACACACACACTCTCTCTCTCTCTCACATACACACGCCCATGCACACGCACACGCACACGCACATGAACGGACTTGCACTCTCTCTCTCTCTCTCTCTCTCTCTCTCTCTCTCTCTCTCTCTCTCTCTCTCTCTCTCTCTCTCTCTCTCTCTCTCTCTCTCTCTCTCTCTCTCTCATACACACATACACACTCATACACACACATCCATACTGACATTTTCTAAAAATGAAAATTTTAGGTAACAAATTTAGCCACCAATTTAAAGAAAGTTTATCAGGTAACTAGCAAATTTTTTCAAACTGTACTATAGGACCATTTTAAGTCTCAAAACACGTTTCTAAGATTTTCTTTTAGTATCACAAAGCTTCCTCTTTAAGAAGCAATAAATTTTGATTTATTAATAATTAAAACATCATAAATTTATTAATTTATAGTTACGTGAAAATCTAACTAGAACCTTATTAATTTATTTGTGTACCTATCGACGATAAAATCAAAAGAATAAGAAAGCATAAGAAAGTAATTGCCAACTTCATTTTGGTTGTAGTAACTGTATGACGGAAATCTGGTATCATGTCAATGTTTTATATACCTTTATCAGTCGTCAAGTAATGCAAACTTGTATGGGCTGTACAATCAATGTTTGTTTTACACTAATCTATAATACTCTTTTATAGGGAAAGAAAATATCAGCTTTGCTGGCTGGGGGCTAATGCAGTTATAGCAGGAGTAACGCATGCTGTAGACTTCTAGTCATTCCAGCAATCAAACCAATGTCGTTTTAGCATGGCGTTAGAAGGCAACATCAGAGACGCAAAGTCCAGCAGATTTGTTTACTTATTTGGTTTACTTATTTAATTATTAATAACCTTAATGATAATGTTACACGTAATTAAAATAATTAAAATTAATTTCGAAATTTTATTTGCAGGAGGTTAGTGCTATACTTAAAATATAATCGGCAATAATTTGGTCGATTGTATTTGAGTTATTGTAATATGATTTTTACAAAATGAGAAAAGAATATGTTTCTCTTTAAAAATTTTATGTGGCAGTCGTACCAAAACCATTCAGCACTCTCAACAATGTAATTTTTATAATATATACTGAGACATTTAGGATTTAAATAAAATGAGAAGGAAAGGACAAAATATAAATAAACCGATGTGTATATTAGAAAAAATAATATACCCGAGTGTTCAAAAACAGCTTGGTTGGTTTATTTCGTCATTTGATTAAATATAATTAAATCGAATTATCAAAATTAATTTATTTGTAATTATATTTCTGTTGGATTTTCGGCATAATGAACTTTTTATGTTTTTAAGATATTAAGTTTTAAAAATTTTAATTTCCATTTAAACTAATGCTTAAAAAAATTCATAAATCGTACATATGGTCAATTATTTATATACTTTCCTGATTTTCTGTATTTTAATCTAAAATTATACTATGTAAGGATATTAAAATCGCTTATAACTCAATTTAAAATTAGGATAGTAAGTTATAATTTGTAATTTAGATTTAATTATGATTAAAAATAAAACTGTTAACAGTTTTGAATATTATTTTTGTATTGTACAATATTCTACAACAAAGATATTTTTATTGCATATATAGTAGATACGTATTATAGTTGGTTTAAGTTTTCATTGCTGTTTATGATACAAGAATATCTTTGTAATAAAATATTATGTATAACTGCATTAGAGCTGTCAATATATTCAAAGGCAGAAATGATTATACGATAATATTAGGACATTGAATGAGATGATGCGGCATGGGTACTGTTATTGAACGGTTATGCGGCAGTGATAGCCGAAAAGTCATGCTAAATCTGCATTGCTCTACGGCGCTGCTCGCTTAGCACAATACCGGCTGTGTTCACATGGCAACGCAATACCAATAGAGCTTTAATTTTCTCTCCGTGTATACTTACATTATATTAATTTTTAATTCTGTTTCTAATCATGAAATAATTAATCAATTAATGTTTTGCTTTATGCTACAAATTCTTCCACTCACTATAATCAAGAAGGATGAGCATATTACTGCCTATAGAAAGCGATCGAACTGGTTAAGCGTTAACGAAAGAAGAGAATATTTTGCGATGGTGCTTATACAAGGCATATATCATGGGCCAACCGTCGTACAACCTTATTTTTAAAAAATTAGGCCAGAACATCGGGCAGGATCTCGCGGGAATTAGTAGAACCAGGCGGACGTAGGCCTAAAATCTTTTACCGCTCAGGAATCACGCCTATGGAACTCGATTCCGTTTAACATTAGGTGTCTGCTATCGTTAAACAAATTTAAATTGGCCATTCGTAGACACCTGCAGCTAATGTACATCGAGCAATAAGTCTGTTTAATTATAAGTATGCGTTAATCTGTGATTTCTGTCTGCGTTATTATTGAATTATTAAAGTTTATATTTAACTTGACGTGATAAATTAAGGAAATTGTGCGATAAGTTTGTAAATTTGACAATCTTTGTTAAACAGGTGTGATAACTTTCAAATGTATGTTGCGAATAGTGTTACTATGCCATAATTGGCAATGTAAATAATTTTTGACTCTGTACAAAATAAATCCTTATCTTATCTAATCTTATCTTTATCAAACCACTTAATTTACATTACGTTGCGATGTCTGACCTCATTTCTGCCTATTTTTCTTAGAAAAAAACAGTTCTTACCGTGAAAATGTAACGAACGTGAGAAAAGGTGTGATACTTTCTCACACAGAAACAACATCGTTAAACACCGACTACGCGCTCTCGCCCAAGGATTTCTCCCTAATATGAAGAAAAAAAATTAGGTGTCGGAGCCGAAGAGTAGGGCTAAGCGCGGGGAATTCGTCTAGACACCTACGCAAATGGTACCTACGATAAACGAACTTTCCCAGGTATTGGGATCGGAACTGTAACTAGATATAGAACTACTAGCCATGTAAAAACAATTGAAATAGCCTTCTCTCACAGTTTTAAATTTTGTCCATTTAGCGCTGGCTAGGGGCTATCACTATATTATGTAGATATCTTCCATTTAGTAAAGAAGCCTTCTCTGATAGCTTATAAAACCCTCCGCTTGAGAGGAGTTCGAATCCCAGTAGGTACATTGCTACGAAGGACCACACGCAGAGGCATACCCGTACAAATGTCTGCAGCTGTATACATATATGAAGATAAACAAAGTACATATTACCAAAAATTTACTACAAGATGAAATTGGCGTGTAAGATTTTTGCCAATTTTATATTATATTACGCATTCTTTTTTCTATTTTGTTGCTTATAAATATCTATGATTTGTATTATATTTTAAGCATCTAACTATAAACAGAATATATATATAGTTACTTAAATTTTAGATGAAAAAGAGTGTTTATACATTAGATAAGAATAACTATAGATGTACTTTTTATGTATAGTTATTACATTAGAAAGATACTTACATAAATAGATTACCTGTAAGCTTTATGGATTTGAAACAAACAATCCATTCTTTCTTTAAACCTTTTACAATATAAGTAAATGAAGTCATGTGTTTTGAGTATTTATTTATATAAATTCATTGAGTTTATTCATATTATACATCTCTACTACAAGAACTATAATTCAGCTATATACCCACATTAAGTAAACTTCACTTTACAATTTGTTTTATGTATAGTTTAACTTGCAAGACTTTATATTTTATAATAACTATTTAAATATTCATTTTATTTTAACTTTGTCCGACATACAATAAAAGCATTCATTACTTTTTAATAATTACTCATTCTTTATAATATTTTATAATGAATATTCTCAAGCAGTTATATTAAGTTCAAATGCGTTTTAAATGTAGTTGTTAAAGATACCTATATCTTTATAAATATAGCCATAAAATGTTACCATTAAACTTTATGCATGTACAATATACAATCTATTTCATATTTTTACTGTAAGTAAATGTACATCAGACTGAAGTGTAAAGTCATTTGTTAAAAAAGTTTGTTTATATAGATTCATAAAGTTTGTATTTCAAGTATTCTTAAGAAGAATGGTTAGTTGTTTAATGAGGACACCAGCTTTGAACCCCAAAACAAAACTTATTTGTGTGAGTAAAGCAGTCATTCTGATTTCTTTTTACTGTAAATACTTGGTAATACTTTTAACACCGTTAAATGCGGGGAACCACTTATTTCATACAATTTTCAATTTAAAAAAATATATCTCCGGAAAGTTGTTGTTTTTTATTAGGACAATAACGTTTCATAAAGATATATGCTAAAAATTAAATAAGAAATGTGGTTCCTCGTATTTGTTGGTGACAGGTGACTTTAGCATCACCTTAAGCTCCAAGTCCACTGCCCACGGGATTCCAAGTGATCACATCGATCAAATATATCCAGGTTTGTGGATATTACTTTTCACTCCATTAGTTATGGAATGAAACAGGAAATTAATTTTTAAATTTCGTAATGATTGCTTTTGAAAGGAAGAATTTTTATGAACTCATACAAATAAGTTTTGTTTTTGGATTTTAAGGTGATGGACCCCCTTAACGATAGTACATATAACTATAAATTTTCCACATATTTTATTTGAATCTACAATGAATGCAATGATATTAATGAATAAATGTACATTTTATAATTTATTAATTAATTTTCAAATTAATATTGTATCACAATATTTATTATAAATTTCCTATATAAATATTCATTTAAATAATCAATACTGAAAGTAGAATAACAATTTATAAAATATCCCTGGTAGAAATCTAAGCTGGTTTTTAGCCAGATATTAGCTAGATTTTCTAAATCTGCTTTAATTCTGGTTAGGAAATTAGCTAGAAATCAGTTAAAAACGACATGCTTTTTAGCTAATTTCTAACTAGATTCTGCTTAATATTCTAGTTAATATAAAATTTGACAAAATAAGTACTCGTAATTTATGTATTGATTTAATATTGACAAAATAAGTAATTTATGTATTAATTAATAATGGAAATTATAACAGTTTTATAATAACCAAAGTAATACGCAATTCGAATCATAGTACATTAAGTAATTTACTAAATTAAAGTTAAAAATATACCTTAAATGTCTAGTAGTAATGGAGGTTAGGTTATTTGTTTACATAAGGACGCGTGTATAATTTAAAAAAATATTATTTACACAAAAATACCAAAGCCCCGAGTAAAATTTAAGTGTCTTTATTAAAGAAATTTATGTTATTAATAATAGAATGCAGTCATATAATTATTGTTATTTTATAAATAACAATAAAAACATAATAATGTAAGTTATGACGAAATTTGGAGAATTGGGAAACAAATATTTGTAGTTTGACAATGAAGTTTTATTACATAATTTTATTTTCGACATCAATCACAAAATTTTGTTGACTAAGTTATGATTGACTAATTTTCGGAAAGGAAATTATTAGTTATCAAATACTTTTAGTATTGCATATAAATATTTCATTAATCTCGTAAGTTGTTATTTGTTGATAAATATATTTATTTTGGCGGCATACTATATTGAACATTCAATAAAGTATAATAATGTATATTTTTAAAAACTAATAACTTTTCAAAACAAAACATAAATAGGTTAGATTTGCAAACAAAATACACTCTTGGTTAAAGCATAGTCTTAACGGGATTCTAGTCAGGTATTACGAGTAGCTATAATTTGACTTATTAATAGCTTATTAATCTGGCTAATAATTAATAAGCTAACCAGCCATTCTAGCTAACTTTCTACCAGGGATGTTTTATTACTTAGTATAGGGGAGAATAGTATATTATGACACTGTTGTGGGAGATGGTTTTCTACCTTGCTCGAGGGTTTTCGCACGAGCGAAGCGAGTGAGAAAATCGAGCAAGGTAGAAAAACACCTCCCACAACAGTCTCATACGATATTTTATAGCACAACAACCTCAAAATCGACAATAAAGTTGGCATTTTGAGGTTAGTGTGCTATAATAGTATAATGTAGCACATCTAAAGCACATTAACAAATGTGCTTGTTAACATTCACTTAATGTTATTCTTAAAAGTCTTAAGAGTTAATTTAATACCTTAGCTACGAATACTAAAAAGTTTTAATTAAGTACTTATTCTCTTAAATTTCAAGTTTTTATAAATAAATTCACAAGCCTCATTTTTCTGCCATATCGGGCCATGCGGTGGCGCCATTATAAAATTGATATAAGTATGAATTTAAAACAGTGTAGTACTTTTGTGATGTTATATATACATTAAATAACTTATTTCGTATGTTATTGAAAAAATTTGTAAATATTTGTGACAATATTCACGCACAATATATATATATATATATATATATATATATATATATATATATATATATATATATATAATTTTAACGCTATAGCGTGCAAAATCAAAAGTTAGGTTAGTTCATGTTTTCTTTGTATTTTTAAGTATTTCGCGTACGTGAATCACTTGATAATCCATAGCTTTCTTAGAAATTAATTTCTACATATATTATTACTTTAATGATAAATAACTAATCATTTATTTAAAAGTAAAGTAATGAAAATATGCATACGCGAATAAGTATGTAACGTAATAGTTATTGTTCGTACGGTCGACTCAATGTAACTGCCGGTTTGGCACAATGTAAAGTCTCAGATAACCTCATGTAGGCGGATTCAAAGGTTCACATGAAGTTGTCGGAGCATCTGATTGATTGGGTTTCCTTGAATAGGCGGTGGTGATTTTGAAGTTCAAAGATTCAAGAAAATGTAGTGTGAAAAACATGTGCATGTGCATCAAAGTCCTGTTGTTTTCTGTATGGATTAACGGTCAATTCGGGGGAAATGTTCGATGCAACATAACACGGGCGGCGCGCCATGGCTGATTTTCCCGGGCCAATGTTCATGGCGTGAGTCGTAGCGACCAACTAATTGCGCTTTTCATATGCATTCACAAACTTCCAGGTAATCGTATTTATGCTATTTGGCTTAACTAGTTATCTTCGGCATTGTTCCATGGGAAGCTTATTCGTATATCGTGCACAGCACTAGCGCCACCACGAATTTGCGGCAAGATTGAGAACCATCGGTTTGCTAAAATACATTGGGTTGTGTAAAAAGTTATGCATGCAAAGGGAATGGGAAAATGGGCATTACGAGTCGTCCACTAAGAAATTCAGGAGTGGAACGTAATCAACATTATTTCCCGTTCAGACAAAGACGCTCGGAATGCCCAATTTTCCATTCAATTTGCAAGCATGGAAAAGGGCCTTTTTGAGAAAATAACACTGTTTTTTTTTTAATTAACGTCGCCATGTTCGTGCTCTCATGTGGTGCTAATCGACGACGGAGATCTACGGTGTATTTGTAAACAAAGCACATGTAATTTTTACAGAGGTGCCTGTATCAATCGGCAGAGACTAGGATTCGAACCCGGGTGACCGGCGTGGGAATCCGATACTCGTGGGAATCCGCATACGAATATTATGAATTTGTATATACGAGCCTTCCTCCTAATACTTATTATACCTCCGTTTTTTGCCAAAAAATTATTATCCATTTTATAGATATCAAAAATATTTTGATACAATTTAAGGTGGTCCTATAGTAAATTTTGAAACATTTACTAGTGAACATAATACATTTTTTTTAATTGGTGGTTATATTTGTTACCTAAAAAGAAAGCTTTTTGTACATTTTCATAAATTTTCAGACAGTATACCCATAGTTATGTAGAAAAAACTAGCAATTTTCAATGAAAATTAATGTTTTATAAAATATGTCCTTGCGCATGGGAATGTAAGTACAGCATTTGAAAAAAAATATATAATATCGAAAATATATATATAGAAAATAAAATTCTGTTGAATTTTCATTGTAAAAATAATATAAAAACACATTTTTAACTCTATTCGCGGGCAACACTTTTGTATTAAATTTTTTTTGTTAAATCAGAGTTCATGGTTGTAATGAGAAGAAGTTGAATGAGAGAAAGGATTCCTTGTGGCAAATGAATCGTGTACTTGCGAAATCGAATTCTCACGTACTTGCCGCAAATGTTGAATTCTTACTAGTTAATAACTTGAACTTGAGAAAGGTCTGCATGAGTTAGATAGACATACCGAATATGAAAGGTTATTTGCGATATTCTAGCATATAATGATTCAAGCATTAAAATATCAAAATATCCTTTACGTAGCGTTCCTTTATGCAACGGTCATATAAACATCTTAGAAACATGACAAATTCAGTTAACCTTAAAGTCAGGCGGTCAGCCGTTGACAAGCGACTCAAGTACTCAGTTCTTAACTATTAAGACGATGCGTTTTACTATTAAGAAATATTCATTTGACCGTATTCAAATCCACAAAACTCGATCAAGGAAGGATCCAAGGATTTCTTGGATTTAACAATTAAGAAATATTCTTTGCCGCAAAGAATCTTTTCTCTCAGTGTATGTTTTCTGAAGTTTGCCTGCATAGTAAAGAGTAAATTTGGACACAGGTCAGGATTGGATTACTTTAGCAACACAATGAATTATGTACAATAAAGGTCGGAGGAAACATACGTATAAGTAACTATTAAGTTCATTAAAATGATTTCTATGGCCAAGATTGCCAATACAAAATCATTTTCTGTTCTAACAATGTACAAAGTATCAGAAAATGAAATAAAAGAAAAATCGAGTTTTTCGTAAAATCTTACTATAGGACCACCTTAAGTTGGTGCAAGTTTTTAAATCTTAACTCGTTAAAGACGAGACCTTAAATAATTGAAAAAAACTTAACAAAATAATTTAGAAATGTGTTTTAGCCCTAAACTGGAGGATTTATGCAAAAAGAATTTTTTCATTTTTTTTACTTTTCTCGGTTTCTATGCGATTAAAAGTAACTTAGGTCCGTTATCGAGATCGAAAATAGTCCACTTTGATTTGATCAAGTGATTAGATTTGCAAAATTTCGAATATATCACGTAGAAATCTAAACGCTAAAATCTTATAGTACAAAAATAGACCATACGTAATTAACGGATTGAATATCTTATATGTGATATTGCTACGACTTTGACCCTTTTATGCTTTTCTTTATAGTACCCTAACAATTCGTAAATCTTCATTATTGAATTTAAGCCTTTTTCACCACTTACTACGCGTTTTCGAATCAGGTGATACATATTTTATTGCCATCGAGGCTTTAAAATATTCTTCAGAAGTAAACTCTTCGACTACATTTCTTAAAATGTTTATTTCCAATTGTTAGAGGTACACATACTAATAATACCATCAAAATATTATAAAATACAACTATTTGACGAGAATAACGAGAATGACGAACTGCGACGACTCTTGGGATAACCAAGAACCGAATTTCAGGCAGATCGTGCTGTGCGGGAAGTTGAGCTAATGAGTCTGCAGCAAGTGAATCATGCATTAAAAGCAGAGTGAGCTTCGCTCACCTGGAAACTTCAGGAATACCAGCTAAGTTGACCTCTATCTTTACCTGATAACCATAATTTTAAGAAATAAGTCAGGTTCAATCGGTAGAGTTAGATTTAGGTTTGAATTCGAAACCGGACAACTATGACGGGACTGCACTATGACTTCTTCATTCAGTTTAACTTAATACCAAAAGCAAATAATTGTGATTCTAGTAGGAAAACTTTCTCATTAACTTCGTGTTTGCGTAGAAAAGCTAGGACTATCTTAGATAACATTTTTGATTTTGATTGCTTAGATTTTTACAAACTCACAGGAACAGTAGAACGTTGTCTTGGTGATAATTTTATAACCCCAGTTAATTGTTCTTTGTTTCATAGTCGTCTTCAAAAACCAAGAGAGGATTTTGCAGCATTAGCCGCTGATTTAGAGCGATTAGCAGCTTTAGCATATACAGAAGTTTCATTTGAAGTTCAGGACACGACTGAGTCTTCTTAAGTTATCGAAGTTATATTCGAACATTCTATATAGGAGAGTTTTCAAAAAGAGAAAATAACTTCTCTGAAAGAAATCCTTCCTCAAGCATTAGAACTAAATGCTATTAGGAGTCAAATTAGGAGTTCTTATCTGAGGGGAAATAATGTTCCTCACAATCGAAGACTTGATCAAGATCGAAATCAATGGTCAAGAAATTTCAATTAATTCTAGGAATATTTCTAATGTAGATTGTTGGCGTTGTGACAGAAAAGGATATGTTCAAACTCGTTGCCCTAACCAGAACTAAAGAATGTTGAATTCTCAGGAATTAATTGAATATATTTAAATAAAGCTTTTAGAATTTGCGAAGAGAATTTAGATTCAACTTCAGATATCATCAAGTTGGTCGTATTCTTCAAGATTTAATTTTAATGTAGTTATGCAGAAAATTTGAGTATTTTTACAGTAACAATGATTATTACTTTATTATTATAATACTATATTATTTGTCTTATTTCATACTGTTATTAAGGAAAAAATGTAACGTTGAAAAAAGACTATTTTTTTGTTGTGATAATGAAATTTATGCATCAAATACACTAGATTGAAAAAGTACTTCCAAATTACGTTATTTACAGCAAACTGTACATCATTAAACGTTCAAGAGTTATTTAATTAAATTCTGGAAAGTGTTGCCAACTTAAAATTGTAGAAAAAACAATCATCGCTGAAATGACATGGTCTTCACCGCTCGATCAAGATGGCCTGGTCTTCACCGCACGGCTGAGATGGCATGGTTTTCCTCTCAACCTTCGAAATGTTGATTTCATAGCCAAATATGTAAATCAAAGTGTCCTACTTGAAAAATAAAAATGATATTCAATTGTAAAATAATATAAAAACCACATGAAATTTTAACACATTTTCTTACTTTTATTTATTATCTATTTTTAATATAAAATCATATATGTGGATCTATTAAAAGACATTTGTAATTGGCAAACCCTAAACCTCTAAAAGTTACAGATGCTTCAAATCAGAGTTCCGATATTTTTCTATGTAGATAAGTGACTATTCAATTTGAGAGAAAACCTCTTTTTTAGTAGAGGTATGTAGATAGTAAAAAAGTATATGGATAGTAGAGTGTGTGGATAATCGGATGCATGGATATAGTGAGGTGCATGGTAGCACGGACAGTGTGTGTATATATAAGAAGCAAATAATTCATGTGTTTCTCTTCATACTCTTACACTCTCTCATACTTTATTTTACTTTATTTTTCTCTCTCATATTCATTTTCGTACTTTGTTACTCTATCATTCACTCTATGACTCACTCACACAATCATTCACATACGCACTCACTTGCTAGCTACCTCATGTCTTAACTCATGCACTCACTCTATCATACACTTACGCACGCCGTCATTCTTGCTTTCACGTACTCACCTGGTCACTCATCCACTAACGTATGGACTTACTCATGTACAATCGGATACATTGGCATGCTCACTCATTCGCTTAATGACTCACACACTCACACACTTACTTTCTTACTGACATACTTAGGCATGCGATCTCACACTTACTTATTGACTTGTTTACTTATTCAAATACTTAATTACTCAACTGTTCACTCACTTACTCACTTAATCACATACTTACACATTCGCTGCGTTCTTACTCACACACTCAATCACGCACAGTCTCACCCTCTTTCTCTTTTTTCCCCCTCTACCGCTTTTCCGCAAATCCACAAAACTTTTAATTTTGGGAATATGAATATTCTTTTTTCTTTTGCGATCATAGCCTTCTTCTTTTGCATACATGATGTCCTCTAAAAACAATAATCGATACTCGTAATTCGTTTTTTCCTACAGTTGTAGAGATCAAAGGGTTAACATTAATCACTGGAGTAACCCTTCCGTCACAAATTGTTCTTCACGATCGATTTCATTAAAAATCAGAAATTAAGGATTATTTAGGTTGCTGATTAAACAGAGCATAATATTACCTATCTTTTACAGCCGCAAATTTTAGGTAGGCTCTTTCCCTTCTCATATTATACACGAGATATGTCATACTTAGTTTAAACGGTTATATCTTGGAAACCTATTATGGCAAATCGTTCACAATATTTTATATAATTAGGAATTCAGTGAAACTACGTACTTACATCTGATTACATTTAATTTAAATACTTACATAATTTTAATAAATTACGTACGGAGAAAAAATTGCTGTGATAAGGATTATTACCTAACGTGCTGTAATTTTCGTAAAATATTATTTATTGTCAAACCATCAATGATAGAAAAGCACACCCTTTTTGAGGTATTATTTAGAAAGAGGTATAGCAATTTAAAATTAATTTATTAGAACAAATAATTTCATATTGGAACAATTAATTTAGTTTGAGAATGTTACGTGCCAATGAATTGGCAACGGTTTTAATTATTATTTTTATACAAAACGGCGGCATGAGAGACAATCTTCGAAACTATCTTTTTAAAAAATAATAGCTCCATTAGCGGGCAAATTTTTCGTGAAATATAAGGCTTGGAACAAAAAACCAAAGAATTTTAGAATCTATATACAGTGACTATAGAAGTACATAGGGATTTTTTAAATCAAGTTTTGTAGAAATGATGCACTTTTCAGAAAAAGGTCGATTCTTGGCCAAAATAAGCAGTAAATTGTTTATAAAATAAGAATTTTACATGGAATCGAAAAACCCTCTGCATACTTCTAGGGAGAATATAATTATGAGGCTAATGTAAAAATTTCAAACTTATACATGCAACTATGTTGAAGTTATGCGCCCGCTAAGGTTGAAAAAGGTGATTTCAAGAAACACGTTTTTGGGGCCTGCGGCGGCTCAGTCGGTAGAGTGTCGGATTCCCACGCCGGTGACCCGGGTTCGAATCCTAGTCTCTGCCGATTGATACAAGCACCTCTGTAAAAATTACATGTGCTTTGTTTACAAACACACCGCAGACCCCCGTCGTCGATTAGCACCACATGGAAGCACAAACATGGCGACGTTAAATAATAATAAATAAAAAAAAAAAAAAAGAAACACGTTTAACGTTTTACGAATACTTGAATGTGCCCGTAAAATACCCCAAGACGCTGCAGCGAAATCGTTGGAGGAGCTTTTTAAAATTTTTTCTGTATTGTAGGACCAACTACATATTGCTTTATGGTATTAAAGCATTCCTTAAGCAAAAAACCTCTTTTCGAAATTCTACAGTGGTGTTACCTCGTAAAAGGCCCCTTGATTAGACTAAATCCCATTCTTCATGTGTGTGTCTGTGTGATTGTCTGTGTGTATGTGTGTGTGTGTGATAATGTGGGATTTTTTACGAGTTGATGGTCGTCTGACTCACGTACAAATTGAAGATGATTCAAACCTCCTCCAATATTACCAAACGGTAAACCTTTCGTTGAAACATAATTAGCCGGGCTCATTCTAAGTTGCTTCATGCAGGTATCAAGTTAACATTAGGCACTCTACGTCATCAGTATTGAATCATAAAAGGTCATGGAGCAGTAAAATCTGCAATTAGTTCAGCGGTCACTGTAGTAATTCGTGGCCGACGTACGAGAAGTTTTAAAAAACGCAATTTTTAGAAATTCTGACGGTTTATTACTCGGAGACCACGGACTTAATTTTATCTGTACATGGTTTAAATTGTTAATCTAATCATACACTATTAGTGTGCAATAGTTGAAATTAGTGTTAATGACATATTAGTTAAGTATTAGACCTTTATTTCTATGCGCTTTGCAACACGCGCGCACGGGCAGTTCTGCATGCACGTTAGTTGAATAACTAATAGGTCAAAAGCACTAATTTAGACTATTGTACACTCATAATGTATTAGATTAACAATTTAAGCTATGTAGAGTTAAAATTAAGTCATTGGTCTCCGAGTAATAAGCCGTCATTTTTTAAATTTGGGTATTTTTAACTCAAAAACTAAGCGTTTTAGAAAATAATGCGGAGCAATGTCTTTTGTTTAGAATTCTACAAAGAATCTAAATAATTTTTTTTCCAAACCGAAAGAGTTGCTTTTTGAAATTGTTTATAAAATTTGTTAATTAACCGCCCTGCGTAAGTGTATTACCCGACTTTTTCGTTCCCGAATGCATATTTTTTTACATGCTCGGAAAATGAATAACATCAAGATTTTTTCAAAAAGAAAGGTGGATAAATCAAAAGTCGAGCCAAGATTATCATAAAAAGCAAGTTGTCAGCTATAATTGGCATTGTCGTAGGTATTTTAGAAGTGTACCAGTCAAAAGTTATGGTCGAAATGTCAGGACGACATACCTCGTCCATCTGGTTACGGTAAAAACCTCGTTTCGACGAGATATCTCGGGATACTGCGTCAGAGGGTTAACAATTAAAAACAGTACTTTCAAGTTTCAACACCAAGTAATTGGTATTAGCTTGCCTCTCAGATCGGTTACGGATCACTGCTGTTGCCCTTGGACTAAATACATAATTGCACATTGCACACTCGTTATTCATCTACTCGTATCAATTCATACATGGGTGATCTGCCAGATGCTCGAATAACTCTAGCGCTACCCTTTCAGCGCTCTGGAGTCGATTATGTTGGACCCATTTGCATACGCCGGTCCAAATCACGTGGTAGAGGCACAACGAAGAACCATATCTCTGTCTTTGTGTGCATGAGCACACGAGCTACATCTTAACGCTGTGAAAGACTGTACAAGCGAAGCTTTCATCCCCGCCTGCCATAAGTTTACTTCTCGGCATGGTCATTGTACTAAATCACTTAGTAATAGGGGTACCAATTTCATCGGTGTAACCTCAGATCTACGTCAATTATTCGATGAAGATTCTCAACACATCAAACAGGTTACTTTTACATTAGCTCAAGATGGTACTACCTGGACTTTTAACCCTGCTGGGGCCCCAAATTTTAGAGGCCTATGGGAGGCAACGGTCAAAAGTGCTAAACATCATCTCCGGCGAGTCATGGGTGAACAAATTCTGACTTTCGTAGAATTATCTACAATACTCTGTCGAGTTGAAGCCTACCTTAATTCAAGGCCATTAGTCTCACTCACCGATGACCCCTCGGACCTTCAAACTTTGACACCAGCTCATATATGTTGTATATACAAATATTATAATTGTCATATACACACGCAAGATTTTAATTATTTTGCTTCTAACAGTTTCATGAAAATCGCCCATATATGTATCATATAGCTAAGTCAGTATTTTATCAATATTTTATTAGCAAGATATCAATTTTTTATATAGCAAGCACCAACTCCTTTGCTGTGTAATGTACATAGTTGCTTTTCATAGATTTCATCAGATTGAACTTTCTGGCACTCACAGGAAAGTATCAGGACTTTGGGTCACGGATCTTACTAAACATTTGGAATATATTTTCTTGTACGTCAAAATTAAGACTGCATGGTAAAAGCGTCTAACACTGTCCCGATCATGAGATATAGTGTATGCATTATTACCCATATACACACTGTTAAAAAATCATATATATACTCGCAATGTTAACGTTTCCACCTGCATCTCATTATTAGCAAGGCATTAGACTTTCTTACCATGTAAGGTCTTCATTTTGAGGTTCACGAAAACATTGCCTAAAGTTTCAGCAAGATCCATGACCCAACCCCTAATACTCTCCTTGCTAGTGTTTAAAACTATAGTCGACTCGAGTTTTTGAAGCTGCATAGCAAGATCACCATTTTTATTTGCCGAGGTGTAGCCCCAACCAGTTAGATTGGCTTTCACACCACTTTGAATAATTTAGCTAGTTAGGTAAATTTTTTCTGGTACTTATCGAAGAATATTTTGTCTGCAAGCTGCAAAATCACGAATTTTGTTTTTATTACTTTTAGAATTAAGGGACCACCTTAAAATTTTAATGGAATTCATTATATATTGGTTATATATAGAGCCAAGACGGTGGAGGAAAGCGTAGGTCCTCCGTGTTATACAGAAGAAATGACATAAGTGCCATCCAAAGCAAAAGTTGAGGTCGGTAGTGTGCATAATATATGAAAATGTCTATCGTCTAAGTGACTTTGTAAAATATAATAATATGAAAAGACTAAGTGAAATGTTTGTTATTAGTCTAGTACATGAGGAGCTAAACCTAAACTCAATAGTGGATGAAAATGAGCTGAGTAATGAGACTAGAGATATCATTGATCAGATAAAAGCAATGCAGACAGTGAAATTTAAGAAGCAATTAATAAGAGAATTAAATGAAATAGTAGAGGAAGAGAATACTGATGATAATAATGATACTAACTATGAAGACTGGTCAGAAAATGACACGTTAAAGATTAAAAATACACTATTAAAATAACTGAACATGGAACTAAACGAAAAAAATCAATTTTTAAGAAATCTAAAGGATACGGAGAAAAATGCAATTACAACTACAAAAAATATACTTTTGCAGAAGTAACTGCTAACGACGAAATCAAGACTAAACGAGTACCTAAAATTATAATCAGAAAGACTAAAAACACAGAAGACATTGACAAGATTAATGAAAAAGTGTCACATTATTTAATCAAAAACAAATCAATTCAAATAAAAAAAAATAATGAAAAAGAATGTTAATGAATTTATTATAAATTGTTTAAATGAAGAGAGTGTAAACAAGGCATACTAAAGTGAAGATAGTAGGAATTAATAAGTTTGAAAAAATGGATAACGCAAGACTAAAAGAAGATATTAATGAAAGAAATTTCAAAGATTTTAACAAAAAGTGTGAGATTATGCAGTCTTACACGAATAAGTAAAATAATGTGCAGTCTAGAATGATGGAATTGCCAGCAGAATTGTATCAACACGTCAGAGAGACCAACTACAAGAAGTTTTGTAGCTTATCAAAACTGAAGAGTTGATAATTAACCGAACGTTAAACCTTGTTACAATTGCGGAAGGTTTGGACATAATGAGAAAAAATGTTGTAATAGTTCTATGTGTTTGAAGTGTGCAGGGGAGCTAAAACGCAGGATTGCAATGAAAGAAACAAAAGGTGTACAAATTGTGTAGATAGCAATATAAAATACAAAACAAAATATAAAATTGAACACGTAGCTACAGATACCCACGAGTGAGAGATTTTGAAAGCTAAAATAAAGAGGTTTATAGATTTTACTGACTATATCATCAACCCTACTATACCGAGACCCATTGGTAAGGTAGATAACTTTAACAATCAACCAGTGACACCGAGGATATCTGGAATATCAACGGAAGTACTACACGTAATCAACTCCAACATCGTATCCAAAATAAGACCAGAAAAAGGACTCTAACCCATACAAACTAGATCCAGAAAAGGATCCGAGCAAGAAACTTCATCTTAATTATGGAGAAAGATTTAAATTTTGAAGATATTTAATACTAGTGAATGTGAAGTGGAGGATATGGAAACGCTCAATGAAAGTCTGAAAAATAAAAGAATTTGACTTTATGTGTAAATATAAGAAGTCATAATACAAACTTCGAACAATTGGAAACTTTTATTGAGTGTCTATTAAGAAAGCCTTGTGTCATAATATGTACAGAAACTTGGAACTTACAATATCCACAATACTATCGTTTAAATTGATACAAAAGTTATAATGTATATTAAAGACAACATATTTGACACTACTAAAATTAAAATTTATGATAGGTTGAGTATTGTATAGATGCCATGATGTGCCAAAAACAGTATTCATACTTAATATGAAAACATTTTTGAAAGATCAGGTAAATACGAAAAAACATTGTATAGTAGGAGAATTTAACATTGATATTTTGAATAAAAAGTTCGGTAAAATAGAATTAAGTGATAATATTATAAGTCAAGAATTTATAAATAACTTTTTGGAGTACAAATATACTCCCTGTTTTATAGGCATAACGAGGCCATCATTAGACAACGAAGGAGGCATCTGCATCGACAACTTTTTTGTTAAAAATAATAACATAAAAATTGATTCTTTTAAGTTAAATAATCCTTTTAACGACCACTATCCTTTTAAACGTGAACCACATTGGATTAAAACAAATAAATGAAATTATAAATATAAATATAATTTATACTAAACTAAAAAATATTGGCAGAAACGCTGACTGGAATTTAATATTGTCTGTGCAGGACCCAAATCGTTCAGTAGACACAGTTATATAGATGATAAATGAATTTGTTGAAAAAGCCACTACATATAAACAACTAGCAGGGAAAAATAAAGCCTTAATACTGAGAAAGAATTGGATTACAAGCGCGATAATAGTATCATGTGAAACAAAAGAGAATTTATATAGATTATGGGAAAAAAATCCAACTTGCCAACTACTAAAAAATTAATATAACAATTATAATAAAATATTGAGTAAAGACTGAAGAAATAAAATTAAATAGTGGACATCTAAGGCAGTTATGGAAAATAATTATCACTGAATTGGGAAAAATTGATAATCAGGGCTAGTCAATTAATCACATATATGAAAATAATAGAAAAATTATTAAATTTCTATGAATAACTTCTTTGTGAAGTGGACTCTAAATTAAGTGCGAAAATTACGCAATTAGACACCGATAAATTGAAACTTCCTACAAGGAACCACAATTCCATTTTTCTTCGTCCTACAGATTCCGTTGAGATACATAAAATTATTATTTCAATAAAAAAAAGAATCCTGAGGTGTATTTAATATAAATGTTAATAAATACAATACAATCAATATGTGAATATATACTATTACCACTAGAACATATTTTTAATTTGTGTATTGAGAAATCCATATGGCCTCATGCACTTAGAAAAGTTTAAGTAGTCCCCATATACAAGGCAAGGAACAATCGTGTATCTCAAATTGTAGGCCAATTTCGCTTATAACTAACATTGTAAAGTTTTTGAAAAAATAATTCACAATAGACTACACCTCTTTTTGAAAAAATATAATATAATATCTGACAAAAAATTTTAATTATATAACAAATATCATATACAAAAATTTGGATAAAAGCAAACATATAATTACGGTATGGTATAAGAGGTAGTGTCTTAAGACTGTTAAGTAGCTATCTCTTAGATAGACAACAAAGATTTAAAATTCAAGATTGTAAGAGTGAATACAAATTAATCTCCACAGGTATTCCGCGAGGAACTATGCTAGGCATTTGTTATTTATACTCTAAGTAGATGATCTACTGAGAGATATGCAAAATCATACAATCTTATGCTGATATCACTGTCATCATTTCAAGTAATGATACGTGGTCTCGGTCACAGGATAAAATGAATGTATATCTAAATCAAGTGCTGAAATGACTTACTTTGAATAAATTAGCTTTAAATGTAAGTAAAACTGTTTACATAATGAATGGAAATTACTGTGATAGTGCGCCAGATACATTAAACGTTAATATAGATAACCAATCAATAAAAAGAGTAGAAGATCATAAGTATTCAGGATTGTTATTCGATTTCAATATGAAATGGGACAAACATATCGACTATATTGTAAAAAGAACTAGATATCTAATATTTATTTTTGGCAAAAATAATAATATTATGAAATCCAAAACATTAATGATAATTTATTATACATTTTTCCAAAGCTTAATAAATTATGGAATAATTGCCTAGGGAGGAGCATACAATAATACCCTAAACTAAATACAAAGAATTCAAAACATAATATTAAAAATCATAAATAAAAATCGATTCTCAGAGCAATGTCTCTTTTTTTCTGTAAGCCAAATTATTCCTTTTAGAATCTATTTCATGTCAACAAGCAATACTAGAAATAAAAGTATTCAATTATCGAAAATAACTAGAACAATAGGTAAAAAACACAGCTACATAGTATCTATAAAAGTGTTCAACGAGTTAACAAATGATCTCAAATCATTAACTACCAATAAAGTTAATACAAAGAAAAAACTAAAACGATTTGTAAAGAAACTATAAGTTTAGATATAACTATCAGCTTAGATTACTTTTGCGTATATAATCAATGCAATTATTGTCATAATTTAAATAATAATGAATATAATTATATGAAATTTGGTGAAAGTTTTCTGCAATTCATATTAATATTGATATCGCAACAAACAAAATTGTGACGCTCGTAGCGCATCTGTGACTCCTAGTAAGTATTAAAGATTAGTGGAAACAAACATTGATTACTTATTCTATAAATGTTTGAATTAATTAATAACTGATAAAGGTATATATAAAGCATTGGAATTATACCGGGTTTTCATTGATAGTTGCTAAAACCAAAATGAAGTTTGCTGCTACTTTCTTAAGTTTCGCTTTTCTCATCGGTAAGTACACATAAAATAATAAGGTTTTAATTAGATTTCAACGTAACCATAAAATAGATAAATTTATGATTTTTTAATTATTAATAAATCAACATTTTTCTCTTTGATGTTAATATCAACTATAGTATTAGCTATTGATCCTGGCATAATACTTTACTGTAATCGTTGACATCTGTAAGTTTCTGCACAAATTTTTTTTACTAATTATGGTTATTACGCTATTATACATGATTGTAAACACTATAAAAAATCTTACGTATTTCAAACATGAAAAATGTATATGGTAAAACATTGTATTGTAAACATTACAGATCATATGCGAAAATTTACTATAATTCCTGGTAAGTTGGGGACATACTTTTTATCTTTTACAAACTTCTATTATTATTATTATTATAAAGGCCAAGTAGTAATTGTAAGCAGCAACGGTGCTTGCAGGGCAACAGCTATCACATAGTCTTTATGTCGGCTGTATACTTGCTTGCATCATCACCATAGCTATCATAACTACTTGTTGGGACTAGCTATCCATAGCTGTGTAGTCCATAGCCTTGTTCACACAATCTTCCTCATAACATCTTATCTTTCGCAGGTCCATTTTAATATTGTCCTCCCACCTTCGTCTCTGTCTACCTGGGATTCTTGCTCCGCTGCTTCCCTACGAGCACTCTAAGTGCTGCTCTTTCATTACCCATCCTAGCTACCATACCCAGCCCACCCTAGTCTTCGGTATTTAACGTCTATGGTAATGTTTGGCTTCCCATATCGTTCGTGTATTTCTTGGTTAAGTAAAATTCTCCATTCTCTAGTAATCTCATCTATTTTGACCCCAACTATCCTTCTAAGAACTCTATTCTCAAATAATCTAAATCTATTTTCTTCCTCTTCTTGATTTCTTTATGAATTTCATTTTTGTGGTCTATTATTGTCGCAAGGTATTTAAAGTCGTCTACTTTTTGTTAATGTTTTGTCGGAGATTTTCAAGTCGGTATCAGCAATCTCGGGCCCTGCTCTGCTAGTGACCATGTACTATATTTTCTCTTCATTTATTTCTAGACCTATTTCTTTAGCTGTTGTATTAGTATTTTTACGTTTCTTATTACGGTTTCTCTGTTTTTTCCTATAATGTCTACGTCATCTGAGTCTACTAGCAATTGTGTTAGGGAGCCATTTATTATAATTTCCTCTTGTACCGCCCTGGCCACGTATTCTAAAACTAAGTTAAATTGAAGGGTTGATAGAACATCTCCCTGCTTTAGCTCGTTGTGAATGTCAAATGGCTGCGATAGGCTCTTACCTGACCTAACTGTGCCCTGACTGTTATCTAGCCACATTCTGATTAAATTTACCAACATTTTGGTACCCCTAGCAGTACTAAGACGTGAAACATTTTACATCTTATTATTCAGTGATACGCTTTCTTGAAATCAATGAATAATTGGTGTACCGTTTCCCCGTATTCCCATTCTTTTCGAGGAGCTGTCTAACTGTGAACATCTGGTCGCCTGCTGATCTATTTCTTCGAAATCCACATTATTAATCCCCGAGGTTTTCCTCTGCGAAAGGTGTGTGTCTATTTAGCAGTACATTATAGAGAATTGTGTAGCCTGTACAAATAAGAGAAAAATTCGTTTGGCTTGTTCCCTTATATTACGGTAATGCACGGAGATGATCTCATTAGCGTTGTTAAGGCTAAGCATTCTTGCTTTTTCCCTTTTTCTATTCCACTCCTCACATTCCTAGTCAAAAAATTGTTATTGCTTATTCTTTTTCCGCTGACCTAACACCGTCCTAGCAGTTTGTCTTATAGAACTTTTGATATTTTCCCAGGTACTTTCGATATCACACCCTACCTCAGGGTCGCCTAACATATTGTTATCCGATTCATCCAGTTTACTTGAAAGTTCCTCCCTATATCTAGTCTTAATTAGCGGGTCATTTAACTTTTCGAGATTAAATTCCTCTTTTTGGCATGTTTTATTCTTATTGTTGTTTACTAGTAAACGAGCCCTAATCTTGGCTATAACAAGCAAATGATCTGAATCGTAATCGACTCCACGGTAAGTTCGGACGTCGAGAATGTCAGCGTGTCGTCTTTGATCAATTAAAACGTGATCGATCTGGTTAAGTGTGCGTCCACCAGAACCTCTCCAGGTTACTTCGTGTCTGTCTAAGTGAATGAAGCATGTGCTTTTGAATAAGATTCTTCGACGCGGCAAAATTAATTCCTTCCACTCCATTATCGTTACTCGCATCATGTAAATTTTCTTTCTCTATGGTCGGTCTGAAATTTTCCTCCTTTCCAATTTTTGCGTTAAAGTCTCCTAGCAATATTTTTGCTTCATGGGTTGAAAATCTATCAAACACGTGCTCTGGTTTTGTGTTAAAGGATTCTTTGACTATATCGTTCGTGTCCTTCGTTGAGCAATAGAATTCCTAAATCATACAATATTGATAGGAATTTTTACTATATCGTTTTGTATATTTTCAAAATAGAGTTTGTAAATTTTTATGCTCGAACTTGTAAAAGATTAGTCTAGGGATTAAATTAAAAGAAATTTGATATCGCGGGGAATTGAACTCTGAGCGCCGACATGCGAGTTCACGATTTTATGCACGTCGACAACTCGCTTGCTCGATGATAGAAACAAAATAGTGAGTGATGTAGTACGTTACTCGTCTGAATCACACAAAATAACAAATAATGCTATTTTCCAAACCCTGAATTGGCAAATACAAGTGTGTTTTGAAAAAGAAAAGACTTTTTGGTATGATTTTTAATAAAATGATCATTATTGATAACATTTTCTTTCAATTAAAGAAAATATGATTTAAGCTCAATATAAAGTAATTTGCTTTTATTGTGCTTTTTGCTGACATATAAACTCAAAATTGTCATCAGTTACTAGTTAGTAAATAATCTAATAAAAACTATTCCGCTCGGTATTAATGAGTTTTAACGCCAAAAATAATGAAAATTGTGATTTATGAATTCTTTCAGTTTATCTTACGGAAAATTAGAATTAAATCATATCAACCAATCAGTAGCCAAGCGGTTAAGACAAAAACTTCATAATGAAGAGGACCAGGGTTTGAGTCCGGGACAGGTCAGATTTTCTCTGTGTTGCGATTGACAATAAAATTTCTTTTTAAAGTATGTTTCTAGCTTGCTATTAAAAATGGCAAATTATCTTGTCTAGATTTCGCAATATTTACAATAAAATTTCTCTCAGCGTATCACATGGCATTTTGACGCAATTATCATCGAAGATCCCATGCAAAATCCATGTGGCAGCTATGTTAGATTAAAAATTAAAGAATTGCTGCAGGTGTCGATGTTATAATCAAAGAATCCGAAAATCTATTCGTATGGTTGAGTGATTAAATTAGGAAAGAATTAAGAAACTCTTAAAAAAGAATTTGTAGATCATGTTATGAGAATTTACAGGGAACATCAATGGTCGCGGTCTCAGGCCGAGGATCATCGGTGGGGATGATGCGGAAATCGAGGACTTTCCGTACCAGGCGTCGCTGCGATTTTTAAACTACCACTTCTGCGCCGGTTCGATCATAAGCGAAAAGCACATTCTTACGGCCGCCCACTGTATCAACGTGTTATCTCCATTTATGAATGTGCACACGGGAACCGGCAGAACTGATGAATTCGGAACAGTGCATAATGTAGCTAATATCAAGGTGCATCCCGATTGGATATTCACCAAAGAATCCTCCTACCGCAACGATATCGCTGTTATTACGGTACATACATTTATCAAATAATGGAAATCTTTTCTTAACTTGAAGATACAAGCTAGTTAAACCACCATTAAACCCTAAAAGAAATTTTATTTTGATCAGTACATACATATTTTTATATAAAAGCAATCAGTCTAACAATAAAACTTACTTTAGCTACGTAAATACTTGATAATACCTGTACGATAAGTCGAGTGAAACCTCAAAATCTTAGATTTTGCGCATCACAATATATTGCCATTGTCAACGTCTTCTTTATTGTAGGAATATTGCGGCGCACACTTCTTCTACGTGACTCTATAGAAAGAAATGTATTTTCCAATGGTTATTTGACACTTTTTTACATGCACTAAAACTTAATCACTGCACTTTTTCATTAAATTTATTTTTTATTATTGTTTATCATAAATTAATTATTAATTATTAAAAAAACTTTTCTAATTGGATAATTTAATGAAAAATAAACAATATTATAAAATAAATTTAACGAAATACTACGCGGTTTAATGTAACATTTAATTTATCATGTCAAAAGAAATCAAATAACCATCGAAACAAAATTCGTTCATCGAGTCACGTAGGCAACGATATAATATAATCTTTCGCATAGAATTAAGATTTGGAGGTTTTACTTGATTTAACATTAAGATATTATGAAGTATTTATAGATAAATATTTTCAGAATGATTGTTTTTAAGAACAAATTTTTATGATCTGATAAAGGCCGTCTTCTTTATTTAACTCATTATTATGCCAGCCAGTTACCTCATCAATATAGTACAAAAATGATACTCACAGATTGATATTTTCTGTACCGGTCTCTTACACGGGTTTCTGAAACATCTGGCACACTAAAGAATTAAATACAGGATTATGTAATCCTTTATAAATCGAGCATCATATAACAAGAAAATAATTCATGTATGGATCGATAATACATGAAGCTATTTTTATATTGCAATGCGTGTGGTAATATATTTTACTATAGCAAATCATTCCTTTAATTATAAAATTAATAATCAAGCGATCCGTGAATTTACAGCTTACAGAAAAAATATCTTTTGACAAGTACCAGAAGAAAATTGACCTGGCTAGCAAAGATGTTCAAAGTGGTGTGAATGCCAATCAAACTGGTTGGGGCCGCACAAAATCTGGTAGTGCTGCAATACAGCTTCAAAAGCTCGAAACGACGATCCTTGCAAACACTGACTGCCAAAAAGATCAATCTGATGAAATCTATGAAGAGCAAGTATGTGCATTCCACAGCAAAGGAGTTGGAATGTGCTTCGTAAGTAACAGATATATTGCAACGTATTGATAAGTTGTCGACCTACCTATAAAATACTCATGTATGCTTATAATATGTATGTATGGTGTAGTATTTTATCCCTCATAGAATAAGTTTAGATTATTAGTGTAATTGTTGCACTATATATTTTTATGATTAATTCTCTGTTCCAAATTGAATTCTTTTTATTCGTATAATGTTATGTCCAGGGCTGCTAGCGTGTCTTGAGTTACTATATTATTACATTAAAACTCATTTTTATGAGCTCAGATTGCGATTGAGGGTAAGCTAATCCGTTTAAAAAGGAAAAATTAAAATGTCTTTCGTTTAAAACTCATTAACGTATAAGCAGTAGATTACAGAGCTCATTTATACTCATTTCAATGTATTGCCTTAAGGTGGGTCTACACATGATTTTTTTAAAATCGCTAAACATCCGGAATTTTATTTCAATATTTTAATATGTTATTAGTAACCAAAAAAGAAGAAAATATACCAGTTTTGAGCAATTTTCACTTTCCTAATCCTAATTCATTGAACAAAATGCATTTTTTATAGTCAAAATAACGGGTAATACAAAAAGTTCCTTGCGTATTTAAGTTTGACAATAGCAACTTAATAAATTCTCACTAACTTTAGAACTCGTAACAAAAAGAAGTTTGTATTTATTATAATTTTCCATCATAAATAGCTTGAAATAAATATACTTCCATTTAAAAAAAATATATGACAAAACATACCATGTTTTTGTATACATATTTAATCGGCAAAAAATGTTATGTACTAAATTCTTGAAGAAGAAATACTAACTTCTTTAAATAGCCCATACAGGAATATTTGCTGCGAGTTACAACTACATTTATCGACTCTAAATGCGTGAGAAAATTTTGAAGTTAGAAAAATAAGTTTCGAGAAAAACGCATATAAATATTCAGTTCTACATAAGAAGTAATGTTAATTATTTTTTTTGAATGGTTATAACTTTGTTGATTATGAAATTCCTTTATTCTATCAGGTCCCAAAACGTTCTTATAAATGTGGAGCTTCAAAAAGTGATATAAAATTTTTTTCAATTTTTTGTTAAAAGATCAGTGTAGACCCGCCTTAAGACATCTCACTTTACGGTGGGTGTGTAATATTTGGAAGATACTTTAAACCTACACAAATGTTACAGTTTATCAGTATAATTAGTAATTTATTATATTGGTCAGTTTTCAATTGAACTATTTAATTATACAAGATGATATAGGGGAGTATCATACAATATGACAAAGCTTACAGTATGACAAATTATGCATTTCTGGCTTCCACCGAGAGATGACACCACTTTACCACGGTGATTTGACGTACTTTGATGTTTTATTAAACATGCTTTATTATAGTAAACAACATTTTATTCAATTTTACGAGTGACAAATAGTACATTATTTAACAAGGGCAAAAAATCAACTTTTTTCTCGAGTTACATATAGTACTTTATGCCCATCTCAACTGTGGCCATTTTTTGACTTGGAAAGCGGGGCTAATGGACTGTTAAAAGACAATCGAAAATCAGGGTTACTGGTAGTACTTGATCAAATAAAGGAATTTTGACTATTTTCTAGTGATTTTCACGTCTTTTTGCCTTCAAAACTGGGCCTAAAGTTGCCGTTTTCCGACCAGGAGGCGTAAGGTAACTACTTTACGCCCGCTGCTCGTTTCACTTTACGTCCGCTCGTTCTGCCGATATAAATCAGAGTAAAACTGGTCTAAGCTTGTTTGTGATAATGAATACATGTGTTACAAAAAATATAGTGTGCATCACGGGCGAAATGGCCTTTTTGACTTCGTGTGTTTGTAGTACTCGTCTCCGGCTCGCTGTGCGCACTCGGCTTTGGTTCGTGCTAGCTCGCCTACGAGTTGTACTGACAACTCACCCTCGATCAAAAAAGACCCACTTCTCGCTCTTGGTACATAATGTACTTTTTCCCTAAGTAAATTTCTGTCTCTCTAAAAACTTTTGTATTAAGTCCTTCGTAAGACATAAATTCATTACGACGACTCTGGACTTTTAATTACCGTTGTTCGCACAGTGTAGCCTAAAACGTTATAATCAATATTTGTGCTCGAATTAAACCCTAGCCAATTTTTTCCGTGATAGAGGACTATTCAAGGAATAAATCCTTTTTTGCAATTTTAATTTTCACTGCAATTAAAAGTTATACCTAAAATAGCTATGGGTTGTCATACTGTAAGAATATCTCCTATGTATCTTTGGTTTTCTTAGTTGTTATTATTTATTGAAAAGTATACTCTAATTTGCTTGTAAAATGATTATTTGATTACATTATTTATGTTTCAGGGTGATAGTGGTGGCCCATTGGCTGTTGACGGAGAGCTCATTGGAATTGCTTCCTGGGTATATAGCAAGGGTTGTATTTACGGCGTCCCCGACGTATTCACCAATGTTTATGCCTATAGAGATTTTATTGAATCTGTGATAGAATAAATCGAATATATTTTAAGAAAAATGACGACAATAGTTTTAAAGATACTGATTATATCCCTCGACTGTCATGGCAATTTCGTATTATACAGATTTTAAAAATAATTCAGATATGTAAAAACAGATTCATGTTTGAATCTGTTTAAACTTTTTCAATTTCGAAAAATTATTTTTTAATAATTCGAATAGTATATCAAACGCACCATAAAATGCAACTAATCTATTATCCAAACAACCTTCTATTCAGATCTATTAAGGAATTATACACAATCAAAGTTTAGGCCTACATTTCTTATAAGAAATCTGGTCTGTAAAATAAGCTTTTATGCATATTATTTGTTATTTTATGCAGTTATTTTTTGCAACTTTATTAATTTAAACAATCTAAGAATACGAAGTAATGAAGAAAAAAGAGTATAAACCAATTGCTTTTTTGTCATTTAAATTACTAAGCAGAATTGGGGTAATACCAGTCACAATGTTATTTATATGACGCTCCCGAAAGTGAGGCTAAGAAAACGTCGCGCTGCGCTCTCAGGTAGGGTAACTTTGCTTAAGTGTTTTTGATTGAACAGTGGTTATGTGTTACCTGTTTCTCTATGTAAGTGCGAATAATAACGCGACTGATCATATGAAGGTTCATATAACTGATTTAAAGAATTTTTTCACCTACAAAAGTAACTTTTTAATAGTGGCCGGAATTGTACCGAGGCTGACCGGTATTACCCTTTGATGTGAAGTAAATTCAGTAAAAAATTTTTTTTTATTTCGTCTTATAGCTTCGATATCTTACATTTTTATATTAAACCAATACGAAATATTTAAAGGCAGTGGTTTGAACTGACAGAATAACTATTTAAAGTTAATAAAAAACAATTTGGAAGTGGAAATAACAAGCACTTTTACTTAGGTGACCGGCAATACCCCGTTCTCCCCTACGTGACATGATTTTTAACAATCTTTAATCTTTTAGTACTGTACTTAAATGGTTGTGCTAGAATCAAATTATGCGCAGGTCTTAAATTAAATGTTAATCATGCATAATGCTATAAGTAGTTTATTGCTGTTGTATAAATAAAGCTACAAATGCAATATTTATAAAGTACTAGAGGTTTCTGTATGCTCGTCACAATACACATCTACAAACTTCAATAGTCAATTATATTTATTGTGCTCTGATTTAATGAAGTGTCGCATAAAAGTCATGGTTGTTAACAATCTTTACTCTTTTAGTCCTGTACTTAATGTGATTTTCCTGAAAAGAAATCATGCGCATGGCTGAAATTTAATGTCAGGAATGCATAATGCTGTAAGTAGTTTATTGCTGTTGTATAAAAAAAATGTAATATTTACAAAATACTGCGGGTCACGTTACTGGGCTTTACCCAGTTTGTTAAAAAGCTAATTTTCAAAAACTTATTAAAAAAAGAAAATTTTAAGGCTCGGCAGAGAAAAGAAAGTTGGCCAAGTCCCTAAAAATGATTCGAATAGGTACACATTGTAAACATCCGAATTAAGGTCTCAAAAAGATCCATGCTTATTCTACAGTTGTTTCCGATGTGCGTAAACTGCTCTGCAGTCGAACTGCGTGGGCCGCGAGCACGGCAATCATTTGGGTCGTCCAGGGGCGCATCTATCTCTCATATTAAGGGGAGTCCGTATCTTCTGTCTTAGTCTAATCACGTTTTTGCTATTTATGCAAAATGTAGTTTGTTAATTGAAAAACTATCAGTTGGCCCCAATTCGTATTAAAATAAGGAATATTTTGAGACCTTAAAAAGTATCTAACATTATTTCCTTTTTGAGAAAACTTCGGAACGCGAAAATTAAGGTTAGATTTTCCGTTCTGAAGTTTTCTCGAAAAGAAAATAATGTTAGATACTTTTTACGGTTTCAAAATATTCCTTACTTTAATGCCACCATAAGACCAACTTTTAGTTTTTCAATTAACAAACTATAATTTGTATAAATAGAAAAAACGTAGTTAGACAAGGACAGAAGATATGGACTCCTCTTAAGGGGATGTCGGAGCTATTCTGATTGGTGGAAATTAGACCTAACCTCCAAAACTTGCATCACAAAAATAAAAATTTGTTAACATTTATAGTATCAAAATGTTATATATATATATATATTTTTTTTTTACATAATAATAAATAATTATTGAGGTGGAGGTCACAATGGTAAAGTTCACTCCAACCGCCCCTTAAGGGGAGGCAAGGAAAAGCGTATAGACTTTTATTGAGGTCGGTTGGCCTGGAGACACGTCGTCCAGAGATGCGGTGGCGACAAAGCTGCCGGCTCTCAGGATCTCAAGTCGAACAGGCACACATTAGGAATGTCGCGTGACACGTCGAACAGCACCTGCTAATTCTTATTGTTTGATCCACCGCGAGCGAAGAAACGGCAACAGCGGCTCGATCAAGAAGATCGGGACAAGCAATAGGGGATCGGGCTATTTTGCGCAAAAGATCTTGCGCGAATGAGCTCAATCACGAGTTCTTCGAAGGGAATGCGGTATCGGCGACGAAAAGACACACGTGTCGAGAACAAAGCTAAGCGTTAAATACGACGGTTAAATACAAACTGAAAAACATGATTATATGCATTTTTTTCATTTTTCTCAAAATTAATGTATTTTTATCTCAAGAACTATAAAAGATAAAGTATTTTAATCCGTATGGTTTGAAAAGAGAATTTGATGCAGAATATGACAGTATTTTTTACATCACCAAATTTGATGATTTTGATTGGTCCAAATTTCTGCCAAGACACCATTGAAATTTTAAGCTGAGCGCCACAAGTAATTTTGTTGAAGCTCTCCGTTCTGTAGTTTTTAAAGGGCTAGTCTAGTTTCTCACTTTCAAAAAATCGTTTTTTTTTGCCTAATTTGATAGTATACTATTCGGAGAACAAGTTCCGAAAGTTTTATAATCGTATCATAAATATTTTTGAAATGGGAGAGGATATAGTCGGAGCTGACCGTCGGCGCGCGGCGACGAGGCGGAGCGCCGAGCAGCTGTGCTCATTGCTGTGCTCCGAGGGCATCATAAATCGAGTCCCCATTATACAGCGGGCCAGGCAACTACCTGGATGGCTTCCCAAACAAGTAATTTAAGCTATACATTCGTTCGAAACCGTTACAAGAAGACGCAGGTAGAGAAATCATACGAACGCCGGCGCTCACGAAACGTCCGCTTCAGTTCAGTTTGAGCAGAGGTCTAGAGCGCATCGCAGCTAAGTAAAGTGAAAATGAGTGAGAAAAGTCCTTACGACAATCAAAAAGGCACGAAAGAGGACCCAGTGCGCAGATCTTCGAGTAGGAAGAGAACTTTCCAGTGGAATCGGCACACACTGGAGCAGTCAACGGCGAATACAAGTGCTACGCTGAAAAATTGGCGCGTAACGATGACGATGAGATTATTATTGATAATACTCACGGCTATCGTATCATTGAATTTTCCTCCGTCTTTACTGCAATTAGCAACATAGTACTTTGCAAGAATTGCAAAACAAATGTAAAATTCGAAGAACCGAGTCCGGCAGGATTAGGTTTTAAAATTGCTGTCTCGTGTCAATGTGGCGTTTCTTACATCGAATCTGGTCCGAAGAGTGGAAAAGCCTGTGATACTAATCGACGTGCAGTACTTGTGATGCGGCTTTTAGATATTGGAAGAGAAGGTCTAAGTCTTTTTTGTGGTTTGATGGATATAGCAAAAGCATTTCATATTAATATCTTCGAAGGCTGCTTTAAAAATATTTGGATAGCTGCAGAGGCGGTGTATAAATCTTGCACTAAAAATGCTGTGAAAGAAGAAAAAGAAAAAACGCTTGAAGAAGAAGGTTGCGATACGAATTTAACAGTGTCCGGAGATGGTACGTGGAAAAAACGGAGACATACTTCACGATATGGCGTGACGACTCTCGCAGGAAAATATAGCAAGAAAATCATCGATACATCAGTGAAGTCGAGTTATTGTAAAGCATGTGAGTACTGGACAAAAAAACAAGAGGAACAAGCGATCATGATTGCCTATCTAATCACACCGGATCGGCTGCGAAAATGGAAGTCGACGGCATAAAAGAAATGTTCGGCCGCTCGCTCGAAATGAATAATGTGAAGTATACACGCTACATCGGTGACGGAGACAGTGCTACTTTTAAAGGTATTTTAGATATGAATCCTTATGATACTCCTATTGAAAAGCTAGAATGCTATCTACACGTCAAGAAAAGAATGGGTACACGATGCCGAAATGAAAAAAAAAAGTGAAAGGTTTAGGAGCAAGGAGTAAAGATACAGTAAAATTAACTTACAAAATCATAAATAAACTCCAAAAATATTATGGTTTAGCGATAATAAGGCATCAAGATAATGTAGAAGAAATGCATAAGGAAATTTGGGCTACTTATTTCCATATGGGCTCGACTGACAAGGATTCACATCTAAACTGCCCGGTCGGCACGGATAGCTGGTGCGCGTATCGCCGAGCGGAAGCTGAAGGACTCAGTATGAGAAAATTCAAGCACGATTATCTGCCATTAGATCCACAAGTTTTAAAAGTTTTGCATCCAATTTATACGGATATGTGAAGAATGGAATTGCTAAACAGATGCAAAGGGAGCAACACACAAAATAATAATGAAAGTTATAACGGCTTGCTATGGCACTTTGCTCCGAAACATCTTCACAGCGGCCTAAAAATCATACAATTGGCCAATTTTTTTGCAACGGGGATCTTTAATGATGGCATGAAGTCCATATTAAGAATATTTCGCACTATGGGCATAACTGTTGGCCGCTACGCACTAGAATACGCCAACAGCCGTGATATGGCACGTATACAGCTGGCCGAGAAAAGGCACGAGAAGACTTCAAAGGAGGCTCGGACAGCTCGTAAGAAAGCTGCAGCTGATGAACAGCACTTTTTCGAGCAAGAGGAAGGCGAATTGTATGGCCCTGGAATCGCAGAATAACTGTAAGAATGAAAAATTAAATTTTATAACCGAAAAATCAGTTGTCAAAACTTTAAACGCGTTTTTCTCAAAACTGCATTTTCAAAAACGGCTGTAGTTCTAGCTCAAAGAAAAATGAACGAATCGATTTGAAATTTTGCACGAATATTCGTAACATGTTTTTACATACCGTGAACTAGGATCTTTTTGATATTTCAAAAAATACAAATTTGCCGAGCAATAAACAAGCGTTTTTTTGTGAAAAATTGAATTTTTTTCAGAACACTGCCATTTTCTTAATTTTCAATATTTTAAAAGATCTTAGTTCATTGTACGAGGAAAGTCATCTAGTTTAACGTGAAACAAACATTTTTCAGATACTGGCATTCTGAGGACCTCTACAACTGCAGCCGATTTACAACTTCATTTTTGGATGACTCGACGTCGGAGCGTATAACTCGGCTTACAGTCGATATTTTTTCATGAAATTTTGTGTATTAACTTGTCAATAGTATCTGAATATATCCTCAAAATTTTTAAATATTTGACCGCAAGACGGGACGCTTCACTCTGAAGATTTTGAGAATAACTCCGAAAAGGACAGATCACCTTTTTAAATAGTGATTTCAATTGACTCATGCCAACAGTTATTTCTTCAAGCATTTTAATTAATCTTTCTGAAAAAGAGCATTTTCCAAGTTACTATGTAAAAGAGTTATCAAGTAATTACGCGATAGTGAGATTAACACAATTATATTAAATATACATAAAATCGTGTAAAGACTATAGTTACTGGCTCTGCTATTTTGTTTTTTGAAATGCTGACTTTTGATTCATAATCAGCGACCCCAAAAACCCTTGTAATCCGAATATTACGAGTATTAATTTTTATCAAAAGATGCATAAAATCGGGTAAACGCTACATAGTTACTGGCTCCGCCATTTTGTTTTTTGATATTCTGACTTTTGATTTGTAATCGGCGACCCCGAAACCCCTATATACCAAATTTTACCAAAATTCACCAAAAGATGCTTAAAATTAAGTAAATACTATAGTTACTGGCTCCGTCATTTTGTTTATTGAAATTATTACTATAACATTTGGAATTATTTTTAATTAATAACTTGGACACCCAGCAAAAGCTATTCTCTTTGCTGGAAAAAATTCTTTGCTCTATTCTTTTTCCGGAGAAAAACTCCGTCTCTGAGCAAAAGCTATTTTTATTCCAGAGAAAAGCTCCGACTCCGAGTAAAAGCTATTCTCGGCTGACACAAAAGACTCCCTCTGGGAGTTACTCTTTATTTTCAAGAATCACTCCCTTCCCGAGTGGAGTTATTCTCTGAGTTCAAGAATCGTTCCCTCCTGGAGCGGAGTTATTCTTGAAGTTCAAGAATCGCACCCACCCGGAGCGGAGTTATTCTCGGAGTTCAAGAATCGCTGCCTCCCAAGGGGAGTTATTCTCGGAGTTCAAGAATAACTCCCTCCCGGAGGGGAGTTATTGTCATAATTTAAGAATAACTCCCTCCCGCAGGGAGTTTCTAAAGGAGTTTTCAGTAACTCCGAACCCCTGCTAAAAATGAAGTCGAATATCCGTGGTTTTATATAATATCCAAGGTGCAAGAAATGCAGGTCGTCAGCGTATAGTATATGTTCGACGTTGCGTACGTTAAGTGCGTCTGTTAGGTCGTTAATGAATAAGCTGAAGAGCAAGGGACCCAGGACCCAGCCCTGCGGCACGCCAAGATTGGTGGTTAGCCAATCTGATTCTCCGTTTATATTAGTAATGACTTTTTGCCTACGACCTGTAATGTATGACTTAAGCCACAGGAGAACGCTCCTGGAGAAACCCATGCACAACAGGTTACGCAGCAGCTTTAAATGTGAAATAGTGTCGAATGCTTTGCTGAAATCGAATAATAGCAAAATTGTCAACAGTTTCTTTTTATTATTAATTCCTGTTCTGATGTCTTCAGTGAATTGCAGTAGTGCTGTCTGAGTGCTATAATGTTGTTGAAAACCTGTTTGCATCGGGTCAAGAATATTTTTCGTCTTTAAAAAGTCAGAACTTTGGTCATCGACAATTTTTTCTAGGACCTTGGAAATGAAGCTTAACAGCGTAATGGGTCGAAAATCAGAAACCGAAGATGGAACTGGTTTCTTCTTCAAAGGCACAAGGTGACCTCCCTTCCAAGTCCCCGGGAAAATGCCATTTGAGAGGGAGGAATTAAAGGTTTTCGCAACATGGTAACCCACTAACGGAAGAGCCTTGGCCACCACACTTTGCGGGATGCCGTCCTCACCTATAGCTTGTGACGAGAAATGGGCAACAGCCAGGACTACGTCAGAGAAAGTGATTTCTCTGAAAACAAAGCCGTCATCACTGGCTGTGACCAAGATGCTGTCAAGATCTTCGTCACTTGCACTATGGGAGACCGACACCCCAGCAAAATGGGCATTAAGCTCATCCGGTGAAAAACCATGAAGCTTCTCTCTTGTCTTTGGTAGGAGTCCCAAGCTCTTGAGTTCCTTCCATATGTCTTTCTTTGTATCAAGAGCTTCAAAACTATGGTTTTGTATAAAAATCTCCCGCGCGCTTTTTGTGCGTTGTTCAGCATTAGACGCGAGAGATTGACACTTCTGCCATAGTTTGCTGTCTTTGGTCCGTGCGTAACGTCTTCGTACTGCGTCTCGTTTCTTGTATAGATATGCGAGGTCAGCATCAACCCATGGGGGATTTGCTTTCTTTTTCAGTGAAAATTCCTTTAGAGGTGCTACTTTATTAATCGCAGCCATGAGGTTGACATTGAGACATTCAAATTGGTAATCGATGTCTGTATCTGAGCCATCAAGCGGCGACCAATCACAGTCAGCAAGGTGAGAGAGGAGGTCGTTTTGCTGTATGGATTTAAAATCCCGATAGCTAAACGAGTTAGCTACAGGGGATACAACAGTTTCAACCCCAATCTGAACCTCTATGATGTTGTGGTCACTGGGAAAAGGCGCCGCCTGATTACTACTACGAGAGAGAGAGAGCTAGATAGATAGATAAAGAATAGATCTATGTATCTATTTATCTATTTATCTATCTATCTAGCTCTCTCTCTCTCTCTCGTAGTAGTAATCAGGCGGCTCCTTTTCCGAGTTTAAAGAGTAGATCTATCTATCTATTTATCTATTTATTTTGATAAAATCAGAAATGATTACAGAATGTATTTACATATTTTCTGGTGTAATATAATAGTCAACGTATTTGTTCATACTTATAATATTATTATCACAGCACTTTAAAGTACCAAATCTGTCATTATCGTCAAGGTTGAGATCGCTTGTCAAACAATATAAACATATATAGCATACGCATGACTTATAAATATATACCTATCGTGTCAATTATTAAAAACGCCCATACACAACATCGTCACATTCATACATTCAATCACGCTTATAAATACGTGCATACTGGTAAAAAAAATGGTTAAAAACAGACAGCTCAGAAAGACAAAAAATAAATAAATATAAATAAATAAATAAATAGATAAATAAATACGTAAATAAATAAATAAATAGATAAATAAATACGTAAATAAATAAATAAATAGATAAATAAATACGTAAATAAATATATAAATAGATAAATAAATAAATACGTAAATAAATAAATAAATAGATAAATAAATACGTAAATAAATAAGTAAATAGATAAATAAATACATAAATAAATAAATAAATAGATAAATAAATGCGTAAATAAATAAATAAATAAATTAAGACGGATACAATACATACAACACGCTTAATTAAGTTGGTCACCGTTCTGTTGTCTGAGATATCTGTATAAGGCTGTTTTGAATTTACATAATGACGAAAGATATCTCACACCGCAGGGGAGAGTATGGTAAACCAGCCAAGATGTTTCCTGTAAGGAGTGATGTGCTCGTCCTTCCTAACACCACATATGTATCTCACACATGAATTTTGTAGTCTTTGTAACTTTGTCTCGAGCTCTTCTGACACGCCAAGATAGACCACGGAACAGTAATCTAGATGTGGGACTACCAGCGTGCAAGCAAGCTGCTTTCGCAATGCCTCGGTGGTGCAAGGGCGGAAAAATCGTAAATATAAAGTCCACGATTGACCTTCTTTCCTACCGATTCTATTTGCATTTTCCAAGTTAGTTTAGAGTCCATGACAACACCGAGGTTTGTGACAGTGTCAGAGAAAGGATCATATAAGCCGTCCTGAAACCCGATGCCAGGTAAGTCAAGAGCTTGCATACGATTAACGTTATGCTCTGAACCAAAATAATCGCTTTAGTCTTGCCCACATTCAGTCGCAGTCCGGACGCTCTGGCCCACTCCGACACTGCCCGCGATACATCCGACATACGACTGATACCATCATCTAAATCCTGCCAGGCAACTTGAGTGTAGATTTGCAAGTCGTCTGCGTATAGCAAGTGTTGAACATCACTACCGGTCAGTATGTCTTGTAGGTCATTGATGTACAAGCTGAATAGCAGAGGTCCCAGGACTGAACCCTGTGGCACTCCCAAATTGGGGCAGAGAGAGAGAGAAGGGGGGAAGGACAGAGCGAGACGATGCGGGGAGCACATTATTATAGCAGCGGGGTACAAGAATTATTTCGTCACACATTCGTTTCTGTCTCCGTTGCGAGCGTCTGTATCATCTAGTTTGCTTCACTCTTGGAAGAAGAGAGAACATCTTTCGACGCACGCGTGCACGGTACGCGAACGCTGTCAGCGATTTTCCGTAAGTCGAGTCTCGAGTCTTGGGGCTGTTAGGAGCGAGCGGAGTTTAACGAGCAGCAGCGAGTAAGTTGGCGGTAAGATTTGCAGAAGCGGGGATCGACCGAAATAATAAAAAGAGAGCCTGGAAATCGTGTAGTGGAGTTTTATGTAGTAAGAGTGTGAAAAAATGCAAGTTTACCATGGTGGGTTTGATACAATGCTTTTATTTTGAAATATGTTTCTGACCATTTTTAAAATCAAAAACAACAATAATATATTATAAATAATCTTATTAACATTAGCTCTACAAAATTTTAGGGTAGATTATCGACTAAATAAGCGCAATCTTGAAAATCTATTTGAGCCTAATGTTTCACTATACATATTTTATATTATATTCTTAGAATATTTTTACAGCTCTGTTCCAATTCTGTTAAAATATGTAGTAAATATATACTGTAAAGAATACCACGAAACCAAATTGGCCAAATATGATGAAATTGCAGTATCTTCTGCCTTTAAAATAATAATAGTAGAGTATGGGAAATCCTTTCAATTTGCATTTACATAAATTGTTATAATTCAAATATTATAAAATCGTATTATAGAAACAAGATAGTTAAAAGATAACGCTGAATGAATTTTCCACTTTATGTAAGCTTCTGTAGTTAATCCAGTTTCTATATCCTCACGTGCAGCTAGTCACGTGCGCATATCCTTCATGCCATGCTTATATCAATATCACTGCAATATTCACGTGCAGTAAAAAAGCAGCAATTCGCACAATATTACATTTGCATGTTTACAATTAATAATATTGTCTACAATATCACGCAGCAATATTGCCTCAATTTTGAATATTATAATAAACAATTTTCAATGCAATATCAGCATGAATATTTTACATGCTATCTGGACATTGATGTATGACCACTGGCATAATAAATAAATAAATGAGATTAAATCCTCTATATATCTATCCATCGTACATTCCTCGTTCCATCCATATTCGAGTTTGTAGTTTTAAAAGTAATGATTCGCTTATTATTATTATTATATATATATTATAATAATAATATATAATATAATATATATATATATATATATATATATATATATATATATATATATATATATATATATATATATATATATATATATATATATATATATATATATATATATATATATATATATAGGTATAAGGTTCCAATGACAGATTTCAATAACTGCATTTTTTTTAATTTAGCAAAGTAATTTCTTTTATATCGAATACTAAGGAATTTTTAAGTCGTGTTTACGTAAATCATATAGCCTTTACCAATAACTAGAGTCTTAGCTTTAGATTTGTGTACGTGCGCTACGCGTACATGCAATTTTTTTCAGTTCCTGTAACATTTGTGTCCCTCCTATTTATTTCGGTACTAAGTATAAAATTAATTATTAATAACGCTTTTTATCTATCAAATATGTTAAAGTACATTCAATTTCATGTAAAACAATAATTTAAACGTCTGTAATGTATTGAAATGCCAAATTCTACTCTAATATATTTGCATTTTGTTGATTTTGCGATATGTCACTTTCTTAATTTTATAATAAAAAAATCTCGTACAACGTCACTATTGTCGCAAAAAATATGAAAACAATCAAAGTTACATATCAGAGTTCAAAGAAGTAAACAATATTAATAAGACCATTGACTGGGTTTGAGAATTCCGATAAATCTCGGGATTCCAGCCTCACATCAGGATTCTTGACTGTTATTTCCAGTATTGACGATAAGTTGACCCGAGATACATCCCGTACATGTTTATAAATCATGATAGCTGCTGTCATTCAAGGACTATTATACTGCTAATCATTGCCAACTGACCAATATAATAATAACACACTGAAAAAAGAAAATCGCTCTCCTACCATTATAACCCTGAATATACTTTCATTAGTTACCTTGACAATCGGTATAGCTCCTAGAGCAATACCGATTACTGAGACAACTTTGCGTTTACAGCTTTGGCGTTAAAATGTTTTTAAAGTATTTAAAAGTAAATATACGATTAATTCCTGCAATTGTCGTTACTAATATGTTGTTTAAATGTATAAATTTTATTTAAATTTTTTTTTCCGATATTAGTTCATCGAACACAATGTAAATGTTTGTATTTTTTAACAATTGTTTTGGTTACTCGATAAAACCATAACCATAACCAAATACCACTTGACAACGCGGTGTTTATTAGAATTTCACCGCTTTGAAATATGATTGTAAGCACACGATTTCTCTGTCCTTACATTAACTGCAACATTGTAACATAAATTAATTTATTTGCAAAGAAAAATCCTTTCGGAAAATTGCTAGCTATATCAGCTACAATATTATTCTATTCAATGAAGCATAACCCATGAACAATTAAGAATTTTTACTTTCAAACTGCATATTTAAATATAACAATGTACTTCATTATTCTATATTTATGATCTTTTTAAGATAATTTATTTAAAAATTATTTAAGAATGATGATGCAAAAACTTAATTTTATAATTTTCTTTTTATATTTTCATTTTGTATTTTCATATATTAAAAGTTTCTTTGAATATAAAACCGATTATAATCATATAGATGTATTAAATATTGTAATTAAAATAAAAATTATATTGTAATCGTCCCTCTTTTTCCAGCCTATATATTGCTCTTTTAATTATAAGAGTATACCTGTGGTAGCAATACTGAGTCGTTACTATTGCATCCAAACTTTGTTTTGGTTGCTCAGCGAGAATCTAGCCGACTGAGCGATTCTCTTCTTTCAGAACTTTTTATAGAAAAAAAAATAATTTTTCGAAAATTAAACAGTTTAAACAGATTTAAACGCGAATATGTTTTTACATATCTGAATTATTTTTAAAATCTGTATAAAATGTTAATCTAAAATCACGATTACTGTATAATATAAAATGTGATGACAGTCGAGGGATACAATCAGTATCTTTAAAAATATTGTCGTAATTTTTCTTGAAATATATTTGATTTATTCATTTATCACAGATTCAATAAAATCTCGGTAGGCATAGACATTGGTGAATATATCGGGGACGCCGTAAGCACAACCCTTGCTATATACCCAGGAAGCAATTCCAATGAGCTCTCCGTCAACAGCCAATGGGCCACCACTATCACCCTGAAACATAAATAATGTAATCAAATAATCATTTTACAAGCAAATTAGAGTATACTTTTCAATAAATAATATCAACTAAGAAAAACAAAGATACATAGGGGATAGTCGTACAGTATGACTACCCATAGCTATTTTAGGTATAACTTTTAGTTGCAGTGAAAATTAAAATTTCATAAAGGATTTATTCCTTGAATCGTCCTCTATCACGAAAAAAATTGGCTAGGGTTTAATTCGAACATAAATATTGATTATAGCGTTTTAGGCTACACTGTGCGAACAACGATAATTAAAAGTCCAGAGTCGTCATAATGAATGTATGTCTTATGAAGGACTTAATACAAAAGCTTTTAGAGAGATATAAACTTACTTAGGGAAAAAGTACATTGTGTACCAAGGGCGAGAAGTGGGTCTTTTTTGATCGAGTGTGAGTTTTCAGTACGACTCGTAGACGAGCTAGCATGAGCCAAAGCCGAGTGCGCACAGCGAGCCGGAGACGAGTACTGCAAACACACGAGGTCAAAAAGGCCATTTCGCCCGTGATGCACACTATATTTTTTATAGCACACTAACCTCAAAATGCCAACTTTATTGTCGATTTTGAGGTTGTTGTGCTATAAAATATCGTATGAGACTGTTGTGGGAGGTGTTTTTCTACCTTGCTCGATTTTCTCACTCGCTTCGCTCGTGCGAAAACCCTCGAGCAAGGTAGAAAACCATCTCCCACAACAGTGTCATAATATACTATTGTAACACATGTATTCATTATCACAAACAAGCTTAGACCAGTTTTACTCTGATTTATATCGGCAGAACGAGCGAACGTAAAGTGAAACGAGCAGCGGGCGTAAAGTACCCACTTTAGACCCGGTTTTGAAAGCAAAAGGACGTGAAAATCGTGCATGTGTTACAAAAATTAACTTTTGTCACTCGTAAAATTGAATAAATTGTTGTTTACAATAGTTTTCAACCAATGAAATTTACATACCGACCGCGGAGTATGTGTAATAGAACACCAAAATGCGTCAAATCACCATAGTAAAATGGTATCATCTGTCGATGGAAGCCAGAAATGCATAATTTTCCATACTGTAAGCTTTGTCATATTGTACAGCACTCCCCTAAATATAGGTGATGATGATTGATTATATAAGATAATCATCTTGTAGAATTGAATAATTCAATTGAAAACTGACTAATATAATAAATTGCTAATTATACTAATAAACTGTAACATTTGTGTAGGTTTAAAGTACCTTCTAAATATTACATACCCACCGTAAAGTGAGATGTGTTAAGGTGGGTCTAAACTGATATTTAAAAAGAAATCGAAACAAATTTTATAACACTTTCTGAAGCATTATATTTGTAAAAACGTTCTGGGACCTGATAGAATAAAAGAATTTCATTATCAACAAAGTTATAACCATTCCAATAAAAAAAATAACATTGCTTCTTATGTAGAACTGGATATTTAACTGCGTTTTCTAGAAACTTATTTTTCTAACTTCAAAATTTGCTCACGCATTTAGAGTCGATGAATGTCGCTGTAACTCGCAGCAAGTATTTCTGCAATGGCTATTTAAAGAAATTAGTATTTTTCTTCAAGAATTGCGTACGTAACATTTTTTGTCGATTAAATATGTATAGAAAAACATGGTATTCTTTGTCATATATTTTTTTTAAATAGAAGTATATTTATTTCAAGCTATTTATGATAGAAAATTATTATAAATACAAACTTCTTTTTGTTACGAGTTCTAAAGTTAGTGAGAATTTATTAGGTTGCTATTGTCAAACTTAAATACGCAAAGAACTTTTTGAATTAACCTTTATTTTGACTATAAAAATGCATTTTGTTCAATGAATTAGGATTTGGAAAGTGAAAATTGCTCAAAATTGGTATATTTTCTTCTTTTTTGGTTACTAATAACATATTAAAATATTAAAATAAAATTCCGGATGTTTAACGATTTAAAAAAAAATCATGTTTAGACCCACCTTAAGGCAATACATTGAAATGAGTATAAATGAGCTCTTTAAGCTACTGCTTATACGTTAATCAGTTTTAAACGAAAGAGATTTTAATTTTTCAATCGCAATCTGAGCACATAAAAATGAGTTTTAATGTAATAATGTAGTAACTCAAGACACGCTAGTAACTCTGGACATAACATTACACGGATAAAATAATTTTAATTTGGAACAGAGAATTAATCATAAATAAGATAGTGTATAAGTAGATCGACAAGTTATCAATACGTTGCAATATATCAGTTACTTACGAAGCACATCCCAACTCCTTTGCTGTGGAATGCACATACTTGCTCTTCATAGATTTCCTCAGATTGATCTTTTTGGCAGTCAACGTTTGCAAGGATCGTCGCTTCTTGCTTTTGAAGCTGTATAGCAGCACTACCATATTTTGTGTACCCCCAACCAGTTTCATTGGCATTCACACCACTTTGAACATCTTTGCTAGCCAGGTCAATTTTCTTCTGGTACTTGTTGAAAGATATTTTTTCTGTAAGCTGTAAATTCACGGATTGCTTGATTATTAATTTTATAATTAAAGGAATGATTTGCAATTGTAAAATATATTACCACACGCATTACAATATAAAAAGAGCTTCATGTATTATCGATCCATACATGAATTATTTTCTTGTTATATGATGCTCGATTTATAAAGGATTACATAATCCTGTATTTAATTCTTTAGTGTGCCAGATGTTTCAGGAATCTGTGTGAGAGGCCGGTACAGAAAGTATCAATCTGTGCGTATGATTTTTGTACTATATTGGTGAGGTAACTGGCTGGCACAAGAAAGAGTTAAATAAAGAAGACGGGCCTTTAAAACTTAAAACAATGTTTTTTTTCTTATCAGTCCATAATAATTTGTTCTTAAAAACAATCATTCTGAAACTATGTAACTATAAATACTTCATAATATCTTTATGTTAAATCAAGTAAAACCTCCAAATCCTAATTCTACGCGACAGAATATATTATCGTTGTCTACGTGACTCGATGAACGAATGTTGTTCTGATGGTTATTTGATTTCCTTTGACATATTAAATTAAATGTTAAATGAACCGCGTAGTATTTCGTTGAATTTATTTTTTAATATTATTTACTTTAAATTAAATTATTCAATTAGAAAAGGTTTTTTAGTAATTAAGAAAAGAATGAATAATTTTATGATAAACAATAATAAAAAATAAATTTAATGAAAAAGTGCAGTGATTAAGTTTTAGTACACGTAAAAAAGGGTCAAATAACCATTGGCAAATACATTTCTTTCTATCGAGTTACGTAGAAGAAGTGTACGTCGCATTATTCCTACAATAAAGAAGACGTTGACAGTGGCAATATATTCTGATGCGTAAAATCTAAGATTTTGAGGTTTCACATGACTTATCGTACAGGTATTATCAAGTATTTACGTAGCTAAAGTAAGTTTTATTGTTAGACTGATTGCTTTTATATAAAAAATATGTATGTACTGATCAAAATAAAATTTCTTTTAGGGTTTAATGGTGGTTTAACTAGCTTGTATCTTCAAGTTAAGAAAAGATTTCCATTATTTGATAAATGTATGTACCGTAATAACAGCGATATCGTTGCGGTAGGAGGATTCTTTAGTGAATATCCAATCGGGATGCACCTTGATATTAGCTACATTATGCACTGTTCCGAATTCATCAGTTCTGCCGGTACCCGTGTGCACTTTTATATGTGGAGATAACTCGTTGATACAGTGGGCGGCCGTGAGAATGTGCTTTTCGCTGATGATCGAGCCGGCGCAGACGTGGTTGTTTGAAAATCGCAGCGACGCCTGGTACGGAAAGTCCTCGATTTCCGCATTATTCCCACCGATGATCCTCTTTCTGAGGCCGCGACCATTGATGCTCCCTGTAAATTCTCATAACATGATCCACAAATTCTTTTTTAAGAGTTTCTTAATTCTTTCATCACTCAATCATTCAACCATACGAATAGATTTTCGGATTATTTGATTATAATCGTCGACATCTGCAGCAATTCTTTAATTTTTAATCCAACATAGTTGCCACATGGATTTTACATGGGATCTTAGATGATAATTGCGCCAAAATGCCATGCAATACACTGAGAGAAATTATATTGTAAATATTGCAAAATCTAGACAAAAAAATTTGCCATTTTCAATAGCAAGCTAGGGACATACTTTAAAAAAAAATTTATTGTTAATCGTAACATAGAAAAATATCTGACCTGTCCCGGGCTCGAACCCGAGTCGTCTTCATTAGGAAGATTTTGTCTTAACCGCTTGGCTACTGATTGCTTGATACGATTTAATTCTAATTTTCGTTAAGATAAACCAAAAGAAGTCATAACTCACAATTTTCATTATTTTTGGCGTTAAATTTCATTAATGCCGAGCGGAATAGTTTTCATTTGATTATTTAATAAAATTTAAAGTAACTAATAACAACTTTGAGTTTGTATGTTAACAAAAAGTACAATAAAAGCAAATTACTTTATATTGAGCTTAAATCATATTTTCTTTAATTGAAAGAAAATGTTATCAATAATGACCATTTTATTAAAAATCATACCAAAAGTCTTTTCTTTTCAAAACACACTTGTATTCGCCAATTCAGGGTTTGAACAATAGCATTATTTGGTATTTTCTGTAATTCAGACAAGTAACGTACTACATCACTCACTATTTTGTTTCTATCATCAAAAAAGCGAGTTGGCGACGTGCATAAAATCGAGTACTCGCATGTCGGCACTCGGAGTTCGATTCCCCGCGAGATCAAATTTTTTTCGTTTAATCCCTAGCCTAATCATTCACAAGTTCGAGCATAAAAATTTACAAACTCTATATTAGAAGTATACGAAACGAAATAGTAAACATTCCTATCAATATTGTAAGAATTAGGATTTCTATTGCCCAACGGAGGACTCGGGCGATACAGACAAAGACTCCTTTTACACAAAACTAGAGCAGGTGTTTGATAGATGTTCAATACATGATGCAAAAATATTGCTAGGAGACTTTTACGCGAAAATTGGAAAGGAGGAAAATTTCAGACCGACTATAGGAAAATAAAGTTTACATGAATGTATCGGATAACAATAGGTTAGGCGACCCTGAGGTAGGGAGTGATATCGAAAGTACCTGGGAAAATATCAAAAGTTCTATAAGATAAGCTGCTAGGACTGTGTTAGGTCAGCGGAAATATATCAAGCAAAAACCGTGGTTTGACCAGGAATGCGAGGAGTGGAAAGAAAAAGGCAAAAAGCAAGAATGCTTAGCCTCAAAAACGCGAATGAAATCACCTCTGTGCATTATCATAATATAAGGGAACAAGCCAAACGAATTTTTCGGAATAAAAAACGAAAGTGGGAAAATAATAAAATCTTAGCAATACAAGAAAACAGTAATAGAAATAATATTCGGGAAATGTATACAGGTATAAACTTAATAAGAAAAGGATCCCAAAGTAAAACTAACTTCCCAAGAGACGAATATGGGAACCTTATAACGGAGACAGATCGACTACTAAATAGGTGGCGAAATTATTTCGACGAACTCCTAAACGTACACGAACAACAAACCACTTTATACTATATCGAAATTCACACTGCTGAACCACAAATTTAGCAACCTAGCCTATAAGTCTGCAAGGCAATCAACGAGTTTAAAAACAATAGAGCCCCTGGAATAGATCATTTATGGACCGAACTATTTAAACACAGAAGGGAACCACTTAAGAAAATAATTCATAATTTTATTTGCACAATATGGAGGAAAGAAACAATTCCCAAAGAATGGAGAAACCTAATCATAGTTCCAATACACAAAAAAGGAGATAAATCAAACTGTCATAACTATAGAGGATTTCTCTTATTTGTACATGCCACAAAATTCTCTCTAATGTACTGCTAGATAGACTCACACTACTCGCGGAGGAAATCCTCCGGGATTACCAGTGTGGATTTCGAAGAAACAGGTTAATAAGGGACCAGTTGTTCACGGTCAAGCAGCTCCTCGAAAAGAAATGGGAATACAGGGAAACGGTACACCAATTATTCATTGATTTCAAGAAAGCGTATGACTCAATAATAAGATGTGAAATGTTTCACGTCTTAGTACTGCTAGGGGTACCAAAATGTTGGTAAATTTAATCAGAATGTGGCTAGATAACAGTCGGGGCATAGTTAGGTCAGGTAAGCGCCTATCGCCACAGCCACTTGACATTCACAACGGGCTAAAGCAGGGAGATGCTCTATCAATCCTCCTATTTAACTTAGTTTCAGAATACGTGGCCAGGGCGGTACAAGAAAGTAAAGAGGAAATTATAATAAATGGCTCCCTAACACAATTGCTAGCATACTCAGATGACATAGACATTATAAGAAAAAACAGAGAAACCATAATAAAAAACGTAGAAATACTAATAAAACAGCTAAAGAAATAGGCCTAGAAATAAGTGAAAATAAAACCCAGTATATGGTCACTAGAAATGCAGGGCCCGAGATTGCTGATACCGACTTGAAAGTCACCAACAAGAGTTTCAAAAAAGTAGACAGCTTTAAATACCTTACAACAATAATAGAGCACAAAAATGAAATTCATAAAGAAATCAAAAAGAGGAAGAAAATAGATTTAGAGTATTTGAGAATAGAGTCCTTAGAAGGATATTTGGGGGCAAAATAGATGAGATTACTAGAGAATGGAGAATTTTACTCAACCAAGAAATACACGAACGAAATGGGAAGCCAAACATTACCAGAGACGTTAAATACCGAAGACTATGGTGGGCTGGGTATGGTAGCTAGGATGGATAATGAAAGACAATATTAAACTGGACCTGCGAAAGATAAGATGTTATGAGGAGGATTGGATGCTACTGGCAAACAATAGAGAAATATGACGTAACTGTGTGAACAAGCCTATAAACTACACAGCTACGGATACCTAGTCCCAATAAGTATTTCCGACAGCTATGGTGATGATCCAAGCACGTCTACAGCCGACATAAAGACTATGTGGTAGTTGTTACCCTGCAGACATTGTTGCTGCTTACCAATACTACTTGGCCTTTATAATAATAATAATAATAGGAGTTTGTGAAAGATAAAAAGTATGTCCCCAACTTACCAGGAATTATATTAAATTTTCGCATATGATCTGCAATATTTACAATACAATGTTTTACCATATAGATTTTTCATGTGGGAAATACATAAGATTTTGTATAGTTTCCATTCATGTCTAATAGAGTAATAACTATAATTAGTGAAAAAAATCCGTGCAGAAACTTACAGATGTCAATGATTACAGTCAAGTACTATGCCAGAATCTATAGCTAATACTCAAGTAGATATGAACATCAAAGAGAAAAATGTTAATTTATTAATAATTAAATAATCATAAATTTATCTATTCTATGATAACGTTGAAATCTAATTAAAACCTTATTATTTTATGTATACGTACCGATGAGAAAAGCAAAACTTAAGAAAGTAGCCGTAAACTTCATTTTGGTCTTAGCAACTATCAATGAAAACCCGGTATAATGCTAATGCTTTATATATACTTTTATCAGACATTAATTAATTCAAACATTTATAGAATAGATAATCAATATTTGTTTCCACTAATCTTTAATACTTATTAGGAATCACACATGCGCTACTCGCGTCACAATTTTGTTTATTGATATATCAATATCGATATGAATTGTAGAAAATTTTCACCAAATTCCAGATAATTATAATCATTATTATTCAAATTATGATAATAATTGTATTAATTATATATGCAAAAGTAATCTAAGCTGATAGTTATATCTAAACTTATAGATTCTTTACAAATCGTTTTAATTTTTTCTTTGTATTAACTTTATTGGTAGTTAATGTTTAGAGATGTTAACTGGTTGAATACTTTTATAGCTACTATGCAGCTGTGAATTTTACCTATTGTTTTAGTTATTTTCGGTAATTGAATACTTTTATTTCTAGTATTGCTTGTTTTAGACTTATATATTTCTTTCAGTGTTTTATAATGAAATGAAATAGATTCTAAAAGCAATATTAGGCTTACAGAAAACGGGAGACATTATTCTGAGAATCGATTTTTATTTATAATTTTTAATATTTTGTTTTGAATTATTTGTATTTGTATTCTCCCCAGGAAATTATTCCATAATTTATTAAACTTTGGAAAAATTTATTTTGGCAAAAATAAATATTAGGTATCTAGTTTTTTTTACAACATAGTCGATATGTTGTCCCATTTCATATTGAAATAGAATAACAACCCTAGATACATGATATTCTACTCTTCTTATTGGTTGGTTATCTATAATAACGTTTACTGTATCTGGCATACTATCACAGTAATTTCCATACGTTATGTAAACAGTTTTACTTACATTCAAAGCTAATTTATTCAAAGTAAGTCATTTCGGCACTTGATTTAGATATACATTCAGTTTAACCTATGCCTGAAACCACGTATCATCACTTGAGATGATGACAATGTCATCAGCATAATACATGATTGTATCATTTTGCATATCTCTCAATAGATAATTTACTTAGAGTATAAATAACAAATGACCTAGTATAGTTCCTTACAGAATACTCGTGGAGATTAATTTGTATTCACTCTTACAATCTTGAAGTTTAACTCTTTGTTACCCATCTGAGACGTAGCTACTTAACAGTTTTAAGACACTACCTCTTATACCGTAATTATAGGGTTGCTTTTATCCAAATTTTTGTATATGATATTTGGTACATAATTCAAAGCATCCGTCGTACCTCTAATTCTAACAAAGACAAATTGTTTGTCAGATACTATATTATATTTTTTCAAAAATAGGTGTATTGTGAAATATATACAAATCTATTGTGAATTATTTTCTTCAAAATTTTTGCAATATTAGATATAAGCAAAATTGGCCTACAATTTGAGTTACATGATCTGTCTTGTATATCGGGGCTACTTCAACTATTTCAAGTGTATGAGACCATATGGATTTCTCAATACACAAATTAAAAATATATTCTAATGGTAATAGTATATATTCACATATTGATTGTATTGTATTAACATGTATATCAAATACCCCTTCGGATTCTTTTTTTATTGAAATAATAATTTTATGTATCTCAACGAAATTTGTAGAACGAAGAAAAATGGAATTGTGGTTCCTTGTAGGAAGTTTCAATTTGTCGGTGTCTAATTGCGTAATTTGCGCACTTAATTTAGCGTCCACTTCACAAAAGTAATTATTCGTAGAATTAGCAATATTAGTTTTATTTTCAATTTTTTGATTATTTTCATATATGTGATCAATTGACTTGCCCTGATTATCAATTTTTCTCAATTTAGTGTTAATTATATTCCATAACTGCCTTGGATTTACACTATTTAATTTTACTTCTTCAGTTCCATATTTGTATTTTGCATTCTATATAACTTTACTCAATATTTTATTATCTATTGTTATATTCATTTTTTCGTAGTTGGCAAGTTGGATTTTATTCTCGATAATCTATATAAATTGCCTTTTGTTTTACATGATACTATTATCGCCTCTGTAATCCAATTTTTTCTCGGTGTTAAATCTTTATTTTTCCCTGCTAGTTGTTTATATGTAGAGGCCTTTTCAACAAATTTATTTATCATCTGTATAAGTGTGTCTACTGAATGATTTGGGTCCTGCATAGACTAAATCAAATTCCAGTCAGCGATTCTGGTAATATTCCTTAGTTTAGTATAATTTATATTTATAGTTATAATTTTATTTATTTGTCTTAATTCAACTTAAAAGAATCAACTTTTATATTATTAGTTTTAACAAAAAAGTTGTCGATGCAGATGCCCCGGTTCATTGTTTAATGATGGGCTCGTTATGCCTATAAAACAGCGTTTATATTTATACTCCAAAAAGTTATTTATAAATTCTTGACTTATAATATTATCACTTAATTCTTTTCTACTGAAATTTTTATTCAAAATATCAATGTTAAATTCTCCTAATATACAATGGTGTTTCGTATTTACCTGATCTTTCAAAAATGTATTTAATTTTAACACATCATGGCATCTATAAATTGCCAAATTCTGAATTACTCTCCGTCCATCAATTAAACATCAGTACGTAGAATACTTAACCTATCATAAACTTTAATTTTAGTAGTTTCAAATATGTTGTCTTTAATGTACATAATTACGCCGTCTGCTTTATTTACTCTACTTTCGTTGTATTAACTTTTGTATCCATTTAAACGATAGCATTGTGGATATTGTAAGTTTCAAATTTCTGTACATATTATGACACAAGGCTTTCTTAATAGACACTCAATAAAAGTTTCCAATTTTTCGAAGTTTGCATTAAGACTTCTTATATTTACACATAAAATCAAATTCTTTTTATTTTTAGGACTTTTATTGCGCGTTTACATATCCTCCACTTCACATTCACTAGTATTAAATGTCTTCAAAATTTAAATCTTTCTCCATAATTAAGATGAAGTTTCTTGTTCGGATCCTTTTCTGGATCTGGATTGTATGGGTGTGAGTCCTTTTTAGGTCCTATTTTGGTTATGATGTTGGACTTGATTTCGTGTAGTACTTCCGTTGATATTCTAGATATGCTCGGTGTCACTGGCTGATTTTTAAAGTTATCTACCTTACTGCTGTGTCTCAGTATACTAGGTTTGATGATATAGTCAGTAAAATCTATAAACCTCTTTATTTTAGCTTTCAGAATTTCTCACTCGTGGCTATCAATAGCCACGTGTTCAATCATATATTTTTTTTTGTATTTTATATTCTTATATACACAATTTGTACACCTTTTGTTTGTTTCATTGCAATCCTGTGTTTTATTCTCCCTACACACTTCAAACAAAAAACTTCCGCAATTGTAACAAGGTTTAACGTTCAGATAATCATAAACTCTACAGTTTTGACAACCTACAAAACTTTATAGTTGGTCTCTGACATATTGATACAATTATGCCGGCAATTTCATTATTCTAGACTGCCCATTATTTTACTTATTCGTATAAGAGTGTATAATCTCACACTTTTTGTTAAAATCTTTCAAATTTCTTTCATTAAGGGGTTATATCCGCCTAAAAAACAAGTCTTTGTTAATTATTTTTTTTAAAGGACATTTGAGATTAAAGGTATAGAAATAATATAACATTGGATTAAGCAACTCTTGAAGAAGAGAAAACAAAATTTTATTGATATTTTTTTACTAAATGGCGGCTGTGCAGTGATTACCGTGAACCGCTTTTTCAAAAAGGTCTTCCGCGGCGAGCAGTACAAGTCTCGTCCAACTCCACCTATAACAAAAAAAAAAATTTCTATTATCTACATGAGTTTTGCTAGTGAAGTACACATGATTATATTTATAGAATTTTTTTTCGCGAAATGGCCATTGTTTTAACAAAAAATCGTGTTTTTGACGAAAAAAATCGACTTAAATTGTTTATAACTTTTTTTCTTGTTCGCTAAAATCGTGTATACTTCACTAGATAATCAAACAATGAAGCTACTGTTAAAATTTTAAGTCAATCGGATGTAAACTTTTTGAGTTCTACTGTTTGCCGATTTTGAAAACATGGTTTCGAGAAATACGCGTTTGAAGAAAATGCTATAAATCTTAAGAATCGCAAAAATATAGTCCATAATATTTTTTTTACTTTCAGTCTGCTATCCATATAATTGTCCTTTCAGGGCCTTCATTTCCTCTTCTTCTTTTTTTTTGTCTAATGTAATGCTGCGCCTGGCCTCTTTCGCGATATCGGACATACGATGCTCAGCAGTTTTGACGCGATTGGCGTCCGTTTCCACGCAAAACTCGTACATGTTTGGTCCAACAATCAACCCAAGAGCATCGTAAACGGCAAACAGACCCGAGAAGCCGTCATTGAAGATAATAACGGCTACGTCAGTCGTAATGTCAACTATAGTCTTACCGCTTGACACCGTCTTTGGAGCAATTGACTACACTAAAGCATTAAACGACTCGTTATTGTTCTGAGTATACGCACCCAAGCAGCGTGACAGAAGGTTGTCGGAGCTGAGTTCATTATAAATGGGTTTTATTGCGTTAAAAACATCCTTATGCATTGGACTCTTGTGCTCGTACGTTGCAAGCGTACCAAGCGCTGTACTGCGCTGCCAAGAACACCAAGAGTCTACTCCGACGGGACAATTCTCGTGCTGTGTATTCTCCTTCGTCGACATTTTATGAAGTAACGTTGCCCAAATTTCATTCCGCATTTTTTCGACTGAATCGTAGTTTCTCCTAATAGCAAGTCCGTAATAAATAGAAAGTTCATCAATTAACTTTCCGGTCAACTTTCCTCGGCCGCCAAGACCTTTCGTTGTTTTTTTCAAATTGCGCAGACGCGTTCCCATGCGCTTCTGAACGTGTCCGACGCATTCTTTTTTTTCGACGATGAAATCTTTATAAGGTTTTGAGTCGACTATACCTTTATATGTTTTTGAATCGCCGTCGCCGATATATTTCAAATATTTGATATTATGAAATTTTTCTGAGCGTTTGAACATTTCTATAACTGCGTCGATCTTCATTTTCCCGGCACTACCTTTATAGTTGGCATCACAGTTCTGTTTGTGTGAAGGGTATACCTCTTCGTATTCAGCAGTACCTTCTTTTTTTTGCCAATACACACACACTTTACAGTACTTAGATTTTACACCCACATCCAATACCTTGCCAGTGTACCAACCAATCAAAGTCACCAATCCGAACACAGACGTAAACCCTCTCTTTCGCCAAGATACATCGCCTGACACCGTGAGACCTTCTTTTTCACTTCGTTCGATAGAAATTTCTTTTTCTTAATCGCTGATTTTTTCATAGATATAATTCGAACAGATGAAGTAGCAGTGGCGATATTAGATATGATCTTACTGTAAGTTGTTTGAAAAACAGGCTTTGCAAGATCCATCATAGAGCAGAACTTTTTTATACCGTTGATGTCTATGCCTATGATGCGCATAGCTAAAATAATACGGCAGTTGATCTCATAAGCACGACCATTTATTACAGGACAGCTGTTAATATCAGCATCACCACAGTTCGAAGAAGACATAATAATTTTGAAGCCTAGTCCACGCTTGTTCGACTCTAAAAACCGCACGTCACCATTACATTTTTTGCATACTACTTATTCAGAAAGAGCAGTAAATACAGCGAAAAAATTGATGAAATAGTAGCCGAAATTATTATCAACATCGCGGTCACGGTCTAAATCAGTAGTTTTCAATTTCTTATCCGAGGTACTAACGTGCTCCGAATCGCCTTCGAACAAATGGCGGTTAGGCGGGCGTCGATTACTAATTGTACTCCGTTTTGTACTTGTACTTCTGTTTTTACTGCCTTTGCGACCACTGTACACCTTATCACTCATAATTAAGTACTTGTAAATATAATTCACAGTTAAAAAGTAAAGCAAAACTCAAAATAACAACGTAAACAACGAGAACGGCTGATCGACTAAACACAGGGCAAGTGTGAGTAAACACGTGCTGTAAAGACGCTGTAACCGTCGTAATGTCATGTAGCGACCTCTATAATTCAAATTTAAAACACGATATCGATCGTAGGTAACTTCTACTAATTTCCAAAGCCGCGAAATTCAAAAAAGCGAGCATCGCTAAAATAAGCGAAAATTGTGATTTTAGAGCATCAAAGCTGTTTGGAAAAAATTGATTTAAAAAAATTTTGAGTTAAAATCGGTGCTTGGGCGTTGTAGATTTTGATTCTAGGATTGTTTTGGCAAGATTTAAGCCAATAAAAAAAAATGGAAAAAAACAAAAAAATTTGGGGGATAATTCCTGCTATCTTCACTTTAGGGTTCTCAATTAGTTCTTTATTTATATGACAAACATTTGGTAGTTTTGAATTTAATGTATCGTATGCCTTGTTTACACTCTCTTCATTTAAACAATTTATAATTAATTCATTAACATTCTTCTTGATTATTTTTTTTATTTGAATTGATTTGTTTTTGATTAAATAATGTGGCAGTTTTTCATTAATCTTGTCAATGTTTTCTGTGTTTTTAGTCTTTTTGATTATAATTCTAGGTACTCGTTAAGTCTTGATTTCGTCGTTAGCAGTTACTTCTGCAAAAGTATATTTTTTTGTAGTTGTAATTGCATTTTTCTCCTTATCCTTTAGATTTCTTAACAATTGATTTTTTTCGTTTAGTTCCATGTTCAGTTATTTTAATAGTGTATTTTTAATCTTTAAAATGGTGATCTTGCTATGCAGCTTCAAAAACTCGAGTCGACTATAGTTGCAAACACTGGCCAAGAGAGTATCAGGGGTTTGGGTCACGGATCTTGCTGAAACTTTAGGCAATGTTTTCCTGTACCTCAAAATGAAGACCTTGCAGGGTAAGAAAGTCTAATGCCTTGCCAATTATAAGATACAGGCAGGAACATTAACATTGCGAGTATATTTATATATATATATATGATTTTTTTAACATTGTTTATATGGGTAATACTAATGTATACAGCTATATATCATGATCGGAACAGCGTTAGACGCTTTTACCATGCAAAGTCTTCATTTTGAGGTACAAGAAAACATATTCCAAATTTTTAGTAAGATCCGTGACCCAAAGTCCTGATACTCTCCTGTGAGTGCCAGAAAGTTCAATCTGGTGAAATCTACGAACAGCAACTATGTGCATTACACATCAAAGGAGTTGGTGCTTGCTATATAAGGAATTGATATTTTACTAATAAAATATTGATAAATTATTGACTTAGCTATAAGATACATATATGGGCGATTTTCATGAAACTGTTAGAAGCAAAATAATTAAAACCTTGCGTGTGTATACGACAGATATAATATTTTTATATACAACATATATGAGCTGGAGTCAAAGTTTGAAGCCCGAGGGGTCATCGGTGAGTGAGACTAATGGCCTTGAATTAAGGTGTGCTTCAACTCGACAGAGCAGTGTAGATAATTCTACGAAAGTCAGGATTTGTTCACCGATGACTCGTCGGAGATGATGTTTAGCACTTTTGACCGTTACCTCCCATAGGCCTCCAAAATATGGGGCTCCAACAGAGTTAAAAGTCCAGATAGTACCATCTTGAGCTAATGTAAAGGTAACCTGTTTGATGTGTTGAGAGTCTTTATCGAATAATTGACGGAGATCTGAGTTTGCACCGATGAAATTGGTACCCCAATCACTAAATGATTCAGCATAATGACCACGGTGAGAAGTAGACTTATGGCAGGCGGAGATAAAAGCTTTGCTTGTACAGTCTTCCACAGCTTCAAGACGTACTGTTCGTGTGCTCATGCACACAAAGGCAGAGATATAGCCCTTTATTGTGCCTCTACATCGTGATTTGGAAAAGCGTATGCAAATGGGTCCAGTATAATCGACTCCAAAGCGCTGAAATGGTAGCGCTGGAGTTATTCAAGCTTCTGGTAAATCACCCATGTATGTATTAATACGAGGAGCTGAATAACGAGTGTACAATGTGCAATTATGTATTTAGTCCAAGGGCCACTGCAGTGGTCCATAGCCGATCTGAGAGACAGGCTAACACCAAGTTTTTTAACGCATTTTGACCTTTTGAATCCGAAATTCTTGGTATTGAAACTTGGAAGTGGTGCTTTTAATTGTCAACCCTCTGACGCAGTTTCCCGAGATATCTGGTTCAAACGAGATTTTTCCCGTAGCCAGGTGGACGGGATATGTCGTCCTGACATTTTCGACCATAACTCTTGACTGGTACACTTCTGAAGTACCTATGACAACGCAAATTAAAGATGACAACTTGCTATTTATGATAAGTTTGGTTCGGCTTTTGATTTATCTACATTTCTTTTTGAAAAAATCTTGATGTTATTCATTTTCCGAACATGTAAAAAAATAGGCATTCGGGAACGAAAAAGTCGTGTAAAACGGTTACGGGGGGGGGGGGTTAATTAACAATTTTTACAAACAATTTATAAAATCAACTTTTTGGTTTGAAAAAAAAATTTTTTAGGTTCTTTGTAAAACTCTAAACAAAAATTATTCTTACGAATTTTTTCTAAACCGCTTAGTTTTTGAGTTAAAAATACCCAAATTTAAAAAAGTGTGATCTTTGGAAAATCTGAAGGCTTAATACTCGGAGACCACTGACTTAATTTTAACTGTACATGGCTTAAATTGTTAATCTAATCATACATTATTAGTGTACAATAGTTTAAATTAGTGTTCTTGACCTACTAGTTATTCAACTATTAGGCTTTAATTTCCTCGCATTTTGGCATTTTGAGGACGGAGCGGGTGGCCCAGCGCGTGCAGAACTGCCCGTGCGCGCGAGTTGCAAAGCGCATGGAAATAAAGGCCTAATATTTACTAATAGGTAAATAACACTAATTTAAAGTATTACACACTAATGGTGTTTGATTTAGATTAACAATTTAAACCATGTAGAGATAAAATTGAGACAGTGGCCTTTGAGTAATAAGCCGTCAGAATTTCTGAAAATCGCGTTTTTAAAACTTCTCTTACGTCGGATACGAATCACTACATTGGCCGCTGGACCAATTACAGATTTTACTGCTTGACGACCTTTTATGATTCAATATTGATGACGTAGAGTGCCTAATGTTAACTTGATACCTGTATGAAGCAACTTAGAATGAGCCCGTCTAATTAACGTTTCAACAAAAGGTTTACCGTTTGATAATATTAGAGGATGTTTGAATCATCTTCAATTTCTGCGTGACTCAGACGACCACCAACTCGTAAAAGATCCCACATTATCACACATAAAGACAGACCTTTTTTAAAACCTATATATTTCGATTTAGCGACCTCAAAAACATCGAAATACATCGTAATCTCAGATTTCAAAAGAATCATCATTACAAAACTTTCTCTTTGAGAAATCAAAAAGAGAGGGAAACAGGATACGTTGGGGGGGGGGGGGGGGTAGAGGGTGATGTGCTAAAATTGAAGATGACGGCACTTATGTATAGTATATAAGTTTAAATACATATATATGGGCAAATCCACAAAACTTTTAGTGTTAACTGATAAATTTTTCATAATTTTTCATTCATATGGGCCAATCCACGATACTTTTAGCGTTAACTGATAAATTTTCTTCAAAAATTATTAATAGGACTTCAATTTTTGTATGCTATTAGTGCACATCATTAGCAATATATTTGCACACTATAAACATGGTAGAGCAAGTTTTGATGTTGCTTTAAATTGTTAAAGGTAGAAAAGTCTCAAAAAATGCGTGTGAGTGGCCAAGTTTTCTTTACTCTTAATAACATTTTGTAAGCGCTGGCGTAGTTATCGTACTGACTCCTAGTGTTTAATTAAGTTAAGAGCAATTTGAAACTATATCCATGAGCCCATATGAGTGCCAACATAAAAAAATGGTGACACTTTGAATTCTGTGAGTGAGTTTTGAAAATTTTCTAATTTACATTAAGTTGTTTATCTAACCAATGCGCCGTGCTTTTTCGCACCATAGTCACACTTGAAGTATATTGTTCACAACAAAATGAATATTTTGTGAGGTGTCCCATTAATATGCCCTAAAAACTGTTCATATTACAGCACTAGAAACATAACTGATAAAAACGTAATTCGTTTATAAAATACAGATTATATAGCACAACTAAAATTCTACCTAATTTGATCAGAATACAATTTTAATCGCATTTTTTATACATATCTTTATGTAAAATAATAATGGCGTTTATGAATTATGCGCATTTGATATTTTATTAAGTTAAAGTTATTTTAATTTAAAAAAACGTTTTAAAAGATGAAAATGAAGAAGTCGAAATTATGAACAAAAAATTGTTTTTAAATATTCTATACGTAATTTAAAGTAAAAAGATCGTTTTCAATTATTTGCTTTAACGTATAGTTGTCGAGATAGAAATACATAAATATATCAGTTACTTAAAATACTTAAATTTTTGTCCGCCATATTCGATCCGCTATTTTGAATTTTAAAAATTTACTTCGAATTCGTAATCAGCGACCTAAATTATCCTTAATTTTTGATTTTAAATGAAATCGATCGTGAAGAAAAATTTGTGACGGAAGGGTTAATCGAGGGATTAATGATAACTCTTTGATCTCTACGACGGTAGGAGAAAACGAATTACGAGTATTGATTATTGTTTTTAGAGGACATTATGTATGCAAAATAATAGTAGAAGGCTATGATCGAAAAATAAAAAAGAATGTTCATATTCCCAAAATTAAAAGTTTTATGGATTTGCGCACATGTTTTTGTATGTGTAGTTATTATGTTTGATTTGTAAGACTATCGAATGAGTTGTGTACCTCAATAAACCGGAAAAGTATATTAATGAGGAAATAGAGGAGGAAAAAGAGAAAGGGGGTGAGACTGTGTGCGATTGAGTCTGTGAGTCATTAAGCGAATGGGTCAGCACGTGATGTATCAGATTGTATGTGAGTAAGTCCATATGTTAGCGAATGAGTGAGCAAGTGAGTACGTGAATGCAAGAATGAGGGCATGCGTAAGTGTATGATAGAGTAAGTGCATGAGTTAAGACGTGAGGAAGCTAGAAAATGAGTGCGTATGTGAATGATTGTGTGAGTGAGTCATAGAGTGACTGATAGAGTAACAAAGTACGAAAGTGAATATGAGAGAGAAAAAGAGAATAAAATATAATATGAGAGACTAATATAATATAAAGAGAAACACATGAATTATTTGATTCTTATATATACACATACTGGCCGTGCTACCACGCACCTCACTATATCCATGCATCCCATTATCCACACACTCTACTATCCACGTACTTTTTTACTATCCACATACCTCTACTAAAAAAGAGGTTTTCTCTCAAATTGAATAGTCACTTATGTACATAGAAAAATATCGGAATTCTGATTTGAAGCATTTGTAACTTTACAGGTTTGGGGTTTGCTAATTACAAATATCTTTTTTAATAGATCCTCGTGTATGATTTTATATTAAAACTAGATAATAAATAAAAGTGAGAAAATGGGTTAAAATTTCATGTGATTTTTTGTATTATTTTACAATTGAACATCATTTTTATTTTTCAAGTAAGGACCCGTTGATTTACATATTTGGCTATGAAATGGCGGTGAAGACCAGGCTATGTTGACCGACAGGTGAAGACCATGCCAATTCACCGATGATTGTTTTTTCTGCAATTTTAAGTTGGCAACACGTTCGAGAATTTAATTAGTGCATAAATTTCATTAATATAACATAAAAAAAGTTTTTTGCTTATAGGTTATTGACCGGAAAATTCACTACAACGTTACATTTTTTTCCTTAATAACAGTATGAAATAAGACAAATAATATAATTAAAATATTAGTATAATAATAATAGTAATAATAATAAAAGCAAATAATATAATATAATAATAATAAAGTAATAAACATTGTTACTGTCAAAATACTCAAATTTTCTGCATAACTACAGTAAAATTAAATATTGAAGAATACGACCAACAACGATATCTTAAGTTGAATCTAAATTATTTTCGCAAATTCTAGGAGCTTTATTTGAATATATTCAATTCACTCCTGAAAATTCAATATTCGTTAGTTTTCCTGGTTAGGGCAATAAACTTGAACATGTCCTTTCCTGTTACAACGCCAACAATCTACGTCAGAAATATTCCTAGTATTATTTGAAATTTCTTGACCATTGATTTGGACCTTGATCAGGTCTTCGCTTATGAGGAACATTATTTCTCCTCAGATAAGAGCTCCTAATTTGACCCCTAATAGCCTTTAGTTATAATACTTGAGGAAGGGCTACTTTCAGAGAAGTTATTCTCTCTTTCTGAATACTCTCCTATACAGGTCGAATATAACTTCGATAACTTGAGAAGACCTAATCGTGTCCTGAACTTCAAATGAAACTTCTGGATATGCTAAAGCTGCTAATCGCTCTAAGTCATCAGCTATTGTTGCAAAATCTTCTCTTTTGTTTTTGACGACGTCTATGCAACAAAGAACAATTACCTGGGGTTATAAAATTATCACCAAAACGACGTTCTACTGTTCCTGTGAGTGTGTAAAAATCTAAGCAACCAAAATCAGAAATGTTATCTAAAATAGTCCTAGCTTTTCTACGAAAACACGAAGCTAATGAGAAAGTTTTCCTACTAGAATCACAATTATTTACTTTTGCTATTATGTTAAACTGATTCAAGAAGTCATAGTGCAGTCCCGTCGTAGTTGTCCGGTTTCAAATTCAAACCTAAATGTAACTCTACCGATTGAACCTGACTTCTAGGATGAGCCGTATTTGAATTCTGACCGATATGTCTGACCTATTTCTTAAAAGTATGGTTATCAGGTAATGATAGAGGTCAACTTAGCTGGTATTCCTGAAGTTTCCAGGTGAGCGAAGCGCACTCTGCTTTTAATACATGATTCACTTGCTGCAGACTCACTAGCTCAACTTCCGGTACAGTACGATCTGCTTGAAGTTTGGTTCTCGCTATTCCAAGAGTCGTCGCAGCTCGTCATTCTCGTCAAATAGTTGTATTTTATAGTATTTTCATAGTATTATTGATGTGTACCTTTAACAATTGGAAATAATCTTTTTTAAGAAATGGACTCATGAGTCTACTTTTAAAGAATAGTTTAGTGCGTCGATGGCAATAAAATAGGTACCACCTGATTCGAAAATTCGTAGTAAGTGGTGAAAAAGGCTTAAATTCAATAATGAAGATTTGCGAATTGTTTGAGTACCATAAAGAAAAGCATAGAAGGGTCAAAGTCATGGCAAAATCACATATAAGATATTTAACCCGTTAAGGACGTATGGTCTATTTTTGTACCATAAGATTTTAACGTTTCTATTAGATTTCTACGTGATATATTAGAAATTACACAAATCTAATCACTGGATCAAATCAAAGTAGACTATTTTCGATCTCATATAGTGGGCCTAAGTTACTTTTGGTCGCATAGAAACCGAGAAAACTAAAAAAATTGAAAAAACTCTTTTTGCATAAATCTTTTAGTTGAGGGCTAAGATACATTTCTAAATTATTTCGCGAAGTTTTTTTCAATTATTTAAGGACTCGTCTTTAACAAGTTAAGATTTCAAAACTTGCATCAACTTAAGGTGGTTCTATCATAAGATTTTACGAAAAACTCGATTTTTCTTTTATTTCATTTTCTGATACTTTGTACATTATTAGAGCAGAAAATGATTTTGTATTGGCAATATTGGTCATAGAAATCATTTTAATGAACTTAATAGTTACTTATACGTATTTTTCCTCCAACCTTTACTGCACACAATTCAGCGTGTTGCTAAATTAACCCAATCCTGAGCTGTGTCCAAATTTACTCCTTACTATGCAGGCAAACTAAAGAAAACATAGAAATTATTAAAAAAAATTTGATCGATAATCTGCGATAGAAAAATGGATAATGATTTTTTGGCAATAACCGGAGGTAGGATAAGTATTGTGAGGAAGGCTCGATATACAAATTCATAATATTCATATAACAACAATGTTATTTTCCCAATACATGTATGAAAAAGGCCCTTTTCCACGCTTGCAAAGCAATGTACATTCCCTCGCGCTACGTCGGGAGGTAATATTGATTACGTCCCACTCCTGAATTTCTTAGAGGATGACTCGGAATGCCGAATTTTCCATTCTCTTTGCATGCATAACTTTTCACATAACCCAATGTATTTTAGCAATCCGATGGTTCTCAATCTTGTCGCAAATTCGTGGTGACGCTAGTGCTATGCACGATATACAAACAAGTTTTCCGTGGAATAATGCCATACATACGATTACCTGGACGTTTGTGAATGCAATTGTGCAGCGGAATTAAGTTGCTGCTCCACTACATTTTTTGGATCTTTGAACTTCAAAATTACCACAACCTATTCAAGGAAACCCCAATCAGATGCTTGGACAACTTCATGTGAACCTTTGAATCCGCCAACAGGAGGTTATCTGAGACTTTACATTGTGCCAAACCGGCAGATATATTCAGTCGACCATACGAGCAACAACTATTACGTTACATACTTATTCGCGTATGCATATTTTCATTACTTTACTTTTAAATAAATGATTATTTATTTATCATTAAAGTAATATACATTTCCAACAGCAGCTTTCGGTGAGCCACTCGAGTTACGTGTAGTTCACATATGGTAATTCATTTCTCTTGCAGGTAAGATAACTGATATTATTTGCAATCAAGCCATTATAATATTAGGAACCCACAGTTATATCTTCCATATGGCTCTAAGTTGTTGCCGTCGTTAACTGCTAGGAAGCTGGGATGACGAGCAGTGTTGGAGGTTATTTCTTTCGAGCTCAAGCAGTGTTCGGGATTTGACTGTAGCTCAATATAAAATATACTGCATTGACTAAACTTTATCTAAGGATTAATTCCAGTTTGACAAATTATTGCTTAATATAAACATTTTAAAATATAAAAATTTTAGAATGCATTATTTGTGATCCGCAGGTATGGTGATTTTCTTGTCAACGTCAACAATATGAAACATTGCATAATAGTGCAATATAAATATTAATAACTTTTTTATTTCTAATAATATTGTTTACGCTCACCTTATGCAAGATTTATTATAGTTTGATAAGTTCTCGATCAATACGGACAACGTTCTAAGTTTAATTCTGATATTTGATAACAGTTAATTTAAAACTTTTCATAATATCATACTTTCTTATCCTGCTAATTAAAATGTGTTATGACTTACGAACAATAAGTTTTAATCTGAGAATAGAAACTGACAACATTCATGTTTACAGCTCGATTATCATGAATACAAACAATATTTTAGTTGTGGACTGAATATGATAAGGTATAAATATAAATATGGTTAGCTTGAATTTTTAAGAAGAAGATTCAAATAAATTATTTATTTATAAATTTCGATTATTTGCAAGAAAAGTGCAATATTTGAATATATCAGAATGATTATCCACATTGACTAATATTGTATATCTTAATTAGTTTTAAATAATTGTGACATATAGAGCAAAAGTACAGTTGACAGATCACCATTTTACATATAATAACACTTATTAATAACATTTATTAAATATATTATTCTTTTTCTTAAATACAATTAAAATCTGTAAAAATTTATTTCAATTGAATTCTAAAAAATAAATCTAATCAAAATTCGTATTTTACCACTTAAGAATAAAAATGATAAATAAACGTGTTCATCAATGGTGAATGATTTACATATAAAGTTTTCTTAACACTTTTGATTACAATAACTTGTTTACACTTTAAAATCACAATATTTTGTTATGCACTAATTACTGTATATCGTTGTTCATTTCAGTTTTATTATTATAATCACTTCCATAGTGTAAACTCATTTTCTTAATGATAAGTCTCAACAATCCAGGATTGTATACTTATTTTTAAATCTCACTGTAACGTTTATAAGTCTTTGTAAGTTTTTGATTCTTTGTAAGTTTTTGATTCTTTGTAAGTTTTTGATTCTTTGTAAGTTTTTGATTCTTTGTAAGTTTTTGATTCTTTGTAAGTTTTTGATTCTTTGTAAGTTTTTGATTCTTTGTAAGTTTTTGATTCTTTGTAAGTTTTTGATTCTTTGTAAGTTTTTGATTCTTTGTAAGTTTTTGATTCTTTGTAAGTTTTTGATTCTTTGTAAGTTTTTGATTCTTTGTAAGTTTTTGATTCTTTGTAAGTTTTTGATTCTTTGTAAGTTTTTGATTCTTTGTAAGTTTTTGATTCTTTGTAAGTTTTTGATTCTTTGTACGTTTTTGATTCTTTGTAAGTTTTTGATTCTTTGTAAGTTTTTGATTCTTTGTAAGTTTTTGATTCTTTGTAAGTTTTTGATTCTTTGTAAGTTTTTGATTCTTTGTAAGTTTTTGATTCTTTGTAAGTTTTTGATTCTTTGTAAGTTTTTGATTCTTTGTAAGTTTTTGATTCTTTGTAAGTTTTTGATTCTTTGTAAGTTTTTGATTCTTTGTAAGTTTTTGATTCTTTGTAAGTTTTTGATTCTTTGTAAGTTTTTGATTCTTTGTAAGTTTTTGATTCTTTGTAAGTTTTTGATTCTTTGTAAGTTTTTGATTCTTTGTAAGTTTTTGATTCTTTGTAAGTTTTTGATTCTTTGTAAGTTTTTGATTCTTTGTAAGTTTTTGATTCTTTGTAAGTTTTTGATTCTTTGTAAGTTTTTGATTCTTTGTAAGTTTTTGATTCTTTGTAAGTTTTTTATTCTTTGTAAGTTTTTGATTCTTTGTAAGTTTTTGATTCTTTGTAACTTAGTAATCGTTTTATAACTATTCGTAAGTTTTAGTAGTTTCTTTGGAAATTCTTGCAACTTTTCGTAAATTTTTGTAGTTTCTTTGGAATTTCTTGTAAGTTTTCGTCTGAATTCACACAATGTTACAAAAAATTATCAAAAAGTACCGTGAAGTTATAAAAAACTATAAAGAGTGACAATAAATTACTAAAAGGTACAAGTTGCAGAAAAAATTCTTTTTAAAATTCTTCACAAAAATAAATTAATTTTTATTCATATTATTATATTATAAAGCATAATTTGTTTATAAAAGTAATAAAAAAAATTGAAAAAAATTATACTCAGTGAGATACGAATCCAGAATCTTTTTATAACAAGTTCTTCACTATTTACCACTAAGTTACTGAGATTAGAGAGAGATAGAAAGTCCTCTCACAACAGTTTGTCTCTTTCTAAACTGGCAAAGCCAAGCTCTATCTTGACGCGTAGTCTATATGCTTTATATATCTGCATAAAACAGCGTAAGTATGTATTTGGATTTATGTATATAAAATGGCGCGTGACCCAAAATCGCGTGTTACAAACAATATGGTGTGTACCATGGGGCTGAGTAGATTGTTTTATTTTATGTGCATTTTCTGATATGCCGAATCTTTGAATTATATTTAAATCCTATTCTCAAATAAGAAAAGATTCCATTTACAAATAGATTTCGAAGATATTACTCTGGTAAAAATGATTTCATGTAAGATCATATATATACTTGTACGATTTCACAAATTTTCAAGAAATAGTATAATTCACATATACTTAAATTAAATTCTCGAAAAAATAAAATTCATATAAATTTTCAATATAATTATGAAATTTTCATACTGAAAAAACATAAAAAGAACCATTGCTTCCTTATCAGAAAAATCCACTAAAACAATGCAGAAATCTAAAATATAGAATTCTTATAAATTCTAATTAAATAGTTAGATGCTCATTATCATAGTAAAAAATTTGTGTATTAGAGAATTCTTATTGAAACCATTAAGAGTTCATTCCCAAGGGATTATCTTTTTGGTTTTTAATTATTTTTATTATTAAAACCAAATAGAAACAGATACAAAATATATCTGGTATTACTTATAAATTCCTATAAAAATTAATTTTCAAGTGGTTTAATAAGATTTTTCGGATGCAAAAACACACCATATATATATACCTCATAAAATAGTATACTAGTACTAGTACATTACGATACGTGTGACCTTTATAGCACGGCGTGTATTAGCACCCGAGCGTAGCGAGGGCGCTAAACGCCGTGCTATGAAGGACGACTTTTGTCACGAGTATTGTAAACTATTTTACAGCACTGCTTGCCTAAATCCGCTGTCACGCCTAGGCGTGCCTTAAGCAGTCCAGTATTGCACCGTGAGATTAGTGCCCGAGTGTAGCGAGGGCTATAAGGACGGTGCAATAATGGACTACTTAAGTCACGGATAGGTGTGACTTAAGTGCGGATTTAGGCCACACAGTACTATAAAATTTTTTTATTGGTTTTTATATGAGTCTTTCAACAAGGTATGTATTTAAGTTCATTGTACATAGGATCATTAATAGATAACAAATTAGTATATTCGTAGCACTGATTCTGCAAAAAAAAACTGAATGAACGGTAACATGGTTAACTTTAATACATGGTTAACAATCTTTACTCTTTTAATCCTGTAGTTAACGTGATGACGTTTTGTGGTTCTTGCACATAAGAATCGTCCACATTTTAATTGTCCATAATTTAGCATTGGTCAAATAATATATAAATATATTTATAAGTTATTGACCAATACTAAATTGTGGACAATTAAAATGTGAACGATTCTTATGTGCAAGAACCACAACACGTCAATGTGATTGTGCTGGAAAGAAATCATGCCCATGTCGCTTGCTAAATTACTCTTAAGTAACAGCGGATTGTCTCAGATTATTTCTAAAATTAAAAGATTATTGTAGTGCTTTTTGATTGAGCATAGAAAATAATTTTTTGCACATGTGTAACAGATTTAATTTTATATCAAAGAGGCGGACGAAGAACGACTTTGTCGGGAATCTAACTACGGATCTTTCCATCCAGATGTGAACACTCTGGAGATAGACATAAGCTATAGTACCGTGCTGGCTTGCGTGGCTTCGTTTTCGAATATATCTCCTATTGCACCTGCATTTCTCATTACTCGACACTTATACACGTGATACAACCAAGGTCCCAGAAAACAACGACCTCGCCTTTTATACTTCATTTGTCTCCTCCTGTAAATTTCTTCCTTATCAACTATGTACTGCTCGGATTCGCGTGGAACTTTTATATGGAGGCATCGTTAGCTCCACTGGTAATTGACAAGCATGAAGGCATTGTTAACTCTGCTGCTGTAGTCACGGGACGCAACACAAACATCTTCTGATACAGATTGAGAGATGGGTTCGACCACTGGGTGGAGCACCAACCGACACCCACGTTTTCACCCCACACCTAGCATCAATGTAACGGATTTAATTTTGTATCGAAGAGCAGATGATGAACGACTTTGTCGGGAATCGAACCACGGATCTTTCCACCCAGAGGCGATCGGTCTAACACGTGAGCTATCGTATCGAGCTGGCTGCTTTGCTTCGTTTTCGAGTATATCTCCTATTGCACTTCCATTTCTTCTGACTCGTCACTTATACACGTGACACTTTGTACAGTTTAACAAGCCGCCAAAGCTATTAAAAAATTGTTTCAATTGAAATTTTTTTTACATATTTGGATACGTAAAAAGATAATATTTTTGGTCTTATATTAAAAAATTTTAATTTTATGCTGCATAATAAATTCAAAAGACTTTGACAATAAAAATTTGACGTCCGAAATTATTCTAATAAATTTCAATATTACTAATAAAATACATTATGCATTTTTTACGATACATAGATAACTATTTTGGATGAATAACTTAATTTTTACAGATATTTTCTTCGAGCTCAAAATTATATTTAAAATAGAAATATACAACTGTATGTTACCTGATAGATGGTGCAAGGTCATAGAAAACGATAGGCAATATATCGAAGATCAATTTTGTTTCTGTATATTTTGTTGTTTCTGCATATTCCAAAAAGAATATTGTATTGTAGATATAAAATCCAAAAAATAAATGAATTGTTTAAGTTTTTGAAAATATTAATAAAATTGTACTAATATAATTAATACAAATATTATTTATTTTTTACTCATCACAATATGAAAAAAATATATATTTAACAAATAAAACTGCTTTATTTCAGCTGAATTTTTAACAAGTTTAAAAAGAAATTTGCTGATGTGCTTTTGTATATAATTATTTAACTAAAAATGTATTATGAATTCATAGTTTAGCAACTATTCGATCGCAAAATATTTAACAATTAAATGTTTATAAAAAGGAATATCTGTAAATCGATCGAATTTTCGCAAAGCTATAATAAATCAATCATGTATATTATATATATATATATATATATATATATATATATATATATATATATATATATATATATATATATATATATATATAAAGTTAAAATTGTTTGGAATAGTTTGTACGTGTACTGCTTTCAAAAGCATCCATTTGATAAAGTTTTTTCCAAGTAAAGTATATTTGAATGCTCACCAAAGTTATACTATAATTAAAATAAGCTCCTTATACGTGCATTCCTTAATTTCGTTAAGTAAGTTTAATTACAAAATGGTTTACAAATGAAAAAGGCTTTTCAAATAGAATTTTTATGTCAATTAGAAAAGGATTTCATTCTACGATTAAAGTTTTCTTCCTTTTTGCCTAAACAGCATTAAGCAGTGTAGGTTAATTGAAATTACCGAATCAACACACGGCTTTTGAATTCCATTTAATCCTTCTAAGAGGGAATCGAGATAATTTGCGCAAAATACACGATTTCCGTGCATAATTCAAATGCAGAGGATTCCTCTAGTAGAAAGTTGGCCTTTAACATAACAATCATCTACATAAGTTGGCTATTGAAATATGGTTATTAAAATCTGATTTTTAGAGTGAATAATATATAAAGTGAATAAGTAAAGCAGAATTACGTTGGAAAATTCTAAAATATTTATAATATCTATGTCTATGTACAATTAATTTAAAATTATATTAAAAGAATTGATACAAAATTTTAGAATGAATTATATATACTTCATCAGTATAATTGTATGACATAAATAATCCTCTATTATATCAATTTGCTTCTATCGATTAGTTAAAATCAATAAATGCGCCATATTTTCTAAAAATTTAACATATATATATAGGTGATTCTCTGGGAAATCGAGTTACAAAAATCAATTCTTTCTTGAACTCCTGTAAAAAGGTTCTATGTAGGTTTGGTATGTAGAATACTCGTGAATTTTTCCAGATTTTTTAAACGCTTAAGTTTAAGTTTTTTCAAGCCTAATACGAGCATGTAGTCACTATTAGCATTTTCGAGCAAATATCAACCTCTATTTATTTAACAAAATTAAATCTTTTTAAAATATAGCACAAATCCTTTTGTTTAGCAAATTTTCTGAATTTTTTAACAAAATTAGCTTCAAGGCCATTTAAGGCGTTTTTCAATGAATTAGGCCCATTCAAAACCTTAAAATTCTTGAAAAAGTTGTTTATATCACTCGAACCATCACGCCAAATCACATAATGATAACTTTTTTCAGTACGAACGTGACTGCTACAGTCACAAAATGGCTGAAGTGCAATGTTCATATAAATAAAACTAAAATAATACGATATATTGTTTAAAAATTATTAAAATGCAGATTTTGGCAATATACTCATATGTAGCTTAAAGAAACGTTAAACATATTGGCTTAAAAAAATTTGAAAAAATTTACAAGCAATCTACATACTAAAAGGAACATTTTTGCCAGAATAAAAAAATTCTTTTTTCGGTATTGTAAGAAAATTTAAGTAGATACTGTTAATACTTAACTAAGTTAGGGCTGATAACAATTGTACAACAGAACAAAATTCCAAAGTTTAAAAAAATGCTAAAATTTATTGGATCCCACATTCTTGTAAATAAATATGCAATTTTGTTTATACGATGCTTCACAACGAATTCTAACAACCATACTAACAGATAGCTTAGTGTATCGCTATACCCAGCACGATAACTTTATTTCATGCGAAACACCACACATCAGCAACATTTATCGAAGCGACCACACCATTAAAAATCCACCGTTGTGACGACAAGAGAAAATCACCGCCTCGCGTGCACGCGACGGCAATGCGGCATGGCAGCTCCATTACACATGCGTTGGCAGGCATAACAGCAGCAGCGGCGTCGCGTAATGAAGACTCGAAAATTCCTAGGCAGCAGCCGCTGTGTTTTTGCGGAAGGCTGATTCCCGCGAGCAGCTTCGGCGGCAGCTGCTTCTCTTCGCTCTCCCGCACTCTCCGGCCTGATTTTACGAGAGAAAAACAAGGCCGACCTTAAATTGCCCCTTCGTTACCCTAACGAGGCTTTTAAGGGAGAATCTTTTAGCTGAATAATGAAGAAAGGGTAGCGATAATAAGGCTACGGTGGCTGTTTTATCGATTAAATTGTTTCGCGTAATTGAGTGAAAGTAGGCATGGGTAAATGATAGCGGGGATCGATGGGTTTGATTACAGAACAATTAGTATCAATGAATATTTATTAAAAAGGAATAAATTTATTGGTAATTATTGTTGGTTATCATACTGTTTATATGTAGAGCTTCAGACATGCTTGTCATGGTTGCAGTGAAATGTAGTGCCATGAAATAACAAAAAAGGTGATTCTAAGAGTATTTTAGCTATTATAATAAACCTGGTTAAAATGATATATGAAATATTTATACAATTCGTCAGTCATAACTACGAATTTTTACTTCTCTTCTAATTTGACTAATTCTGACAAAATTTCTAAAGACAGAAGAAACATTTTATAACTTTATAAGAATTCCTACTTTTGAAAAGTTTTACAGATTCCTAGCAAATAATTTTCAGCAAGAAAAGTTAGAATTTATACTTCCAACAAAATCATCAGAATTCCGGCGAATCGTATTCACCAGGGTAAGAACCCACATTAAAACTACGAATTGAATCGAACGCACGCGGCATAATTTTCTCCTTAAATTAAAAACCCACAATCATCAGTCCTCTTCGACTAAATAAGAAAAAAAAAACATAAAGCCACATCAGAACAATCCCGCTAAGAAAGCGACGACGCCGCAGCTTCTCCAACTTCCTTCCATCTTTTTTCTTCATTCAATAAACTACAACCACACTGTCCTCCCGTCGTCCTCTCTCTTTTTTCATTATCTTGGGCTAAGCTCGCGCGACGCTCGTAGAAAGTTCGCGCTGCAGCTCCCCCGCTATATACAGTAAGTTCCATCGACTTGGCCGCGTTTTTCTAAACGCCCGGCCGCGCGCCTTCACCAGCGCACGTGCGCTTTATTGGACTTAACTTTTTCTTGCCTGCGTCCGCTGTTGCTGCTGCTGCTGCCACTGCTACGGTATCCTGAAGCTGGAAGTACGCGAGGTTGGCGAAAGCCGATCTCAGGGTGGAATCTTCGAAGTGCCGAGGAAAGAAAAAAATGAAAGGGAGGAATTTACTTTCGAAAATTATGTGTAGGCGAGAGAGAGACAGAGAGGTTGTAATAGAAGAAGATTTGAAACAGGAAGTATGAGGAAAATCGAAGTACGTCATGTAAGATAAGTTTTTATCAGGAGAATCGGAGTCATTTTTGTTAAGGATATCGAATAAGATTTCTTGTGACAGTACAGGGTTGACGAGATTCTTACAGTAAATTTAAAAAAAAATTTGTCCTTACGTGAGGTTTCTATTAACACATTTTCATATAAATACGCAAAACAGCATTGTATGGAAATGTTTTAGGAATATAATATTAATTCGAAGAGTAAAAAATTTTGTTGGTATTTATTTATATAAATTTGAAAATATAAAAACTTCTCTTGTTCTTTTTTGTTTATCCATATGTCATGAGTAAGTTATTGTTTTTGTGACAGTGAAATGGAAAGATTTAACGACCCATAACAGAATAAGTGCATTGCAAAAATTTTTCAAACATTAATGACCATTTCATAATTTACAACATATCGTATAACAATTTGATGTGTTGATTGTTTTTATTAATAATTGACTATAAAATGAATTCATTAGTCTATTCAAGTTACTCAAATTACTATTTGATATTTCATGAATATTATATCAATTATAACGTTTGCAACATTTCCGAAATTGACTTGTTTCACTATGATTCTGAACGGTCCATATGTATAATAGTGCATTAATATGATTTAAAAGAAAAGCAAAATATTAAAAATCCAATCTTTTCTGCATATTTGTACAAATTTTACTGAAAAACATAATATAAGTCATGCCATAATCAATCTAATGTACGTATTGAACGCTTAAAGAATTTTGGAAATTATTTAAATTATTTTATGCCCATCTCAACGAAAATAGCCACTTTTTCCCTGAAAAGCGAGACCAACGTAACACTTTTTCCCCGCAAATAAGATTAAAGGGAAAAATTTACTTTTTTCCCACAAATAACTTTTTTCCCGCAAATGCGAGAAGAAAATGACTTCGCTAGAAACAAGTCCAAATTCCTTTATTTCGTTAAGTTCGACCAATAACCCTGATTTTCGATTATCTTTGAACAATATAAGTTATGTTTTACCCAATAAAATTAAAACATAGACATTTTATACAAAATTTATTAGAATATTCAATATTTAATACGAAAAACTATTACTTAGAGAGTAGAGCAGCGCCGTCCACACCGCGCAGCGACCATGTTTTCAAACATTCTACGTCAATCCATTAGTCCGCGTTCCAAGTCAAAAAGTGACCAAAATTGAGATGGGCATAAAGTACTATATGTAATTCGAGAAAAAAGTCGATTTTTCCCTCGGATGATACTACCCTCGTTTCCCTTCGCTCGCTCGGGCAGTAAACTCACCCGCGGGAAAAATATTCGACTTTTTGCCCTTGTTACATAATGTACTATTATGCCCATCTGAATGAAAATGACCACTTTTTTCCCTGAAAAGTGAGACCAAAATTACACTTTTTGCCCGCAAATACGGCAAAAAAGTGACTTCACTAGAAGCTAGTCGAAATTTCTTTATTTCATCAAGTTGTACCAATAACCCTGATTTTCGATTGTCTTTTAAGAATATTGTCTTTTAACAGTCCATTAGTCTCGCTTTCCAAGTCAAAAAGTGGCCACAGTTGAGATAGGCATAAAGTACTATATGTACCATTTCTTAACACGAGCATGAAATAGGCTCTTTTCCATGCATGTAAAGGGGATGGAAATTGCTCATTTCGAGCGTGGTTGCCAAACCTGTGTAGGAATGGCTTCATTTCCTCCCTAGGGAGGAAAGCAACTGATTTCCTTTCTTAGAAACAATATCAATTAAAAAAATTTTTAAATTTCAAAACATTGAAAAAAATTTTTAATTTTCAAAAAATTGTCAAATTTTTAAAAACATTTAAAATAAAATTTTTAAAAACGTTTAAACTGAAGTTTTTAAAATTTATATTTATTATCTATTTTTAATTGTAATTTGTATGTGAGGGACGCGCGACTCAAAATACGCCACTGCCCATTCATCCGCCTTACACACATAAAAAAGGGTCTATATATGCACTTATTAAAAAAACGGTGTATAACGGGCGGGGGGGGGGGGGTGGAGGGCAATTTCTAGCTCGAGTGATGATTTTAGCACTCGTCTCTGTATCGGGCGTCTGTGGCGCCCTCGACTCCGACTCGTACAAAATCGTCCTACCCTCGCTAAAAATATCCCACCCCCGTTCTTGCTGCACAATATACTATTTCTTTACATCATGTAGGGGGGAGTGGAACACAATGGATAGTCTTAATAATTTACAAAATAGAATAATTAAAGCACTAAAAACATTAAGCGTTCATAACTTAAAGGGGGTGCTTTAGTCCTACTGTACTAACCGAATACAATTAACTCCAATTCCTCGTTCTATTCCAAAAATATGCACAGAATCGACTTTTCTTTTCAGAATCGCGTTATTTTGTGAAAATAAAGAGCGGATCAGTAGAAATACAAGGAAAATTGAAAAAAGTAAATAATTCACTTTTGATTATAATAACCTATTTTTGATACGCGTGAAGTTAGCTACACGGTCAGCTGGTTTGAAGAATATTGATACACATGCATTTTTTCGATTTCCCTTACCCTTTGACTGATACGCTCTTTAATTTTATAAAATAAAGTTATCCTGATGAGGAAAGTCGATTCTGATGCGTATGATTGATGCGGTCGGTATAGCAGGACTAATGCACCCCTTAATAAACAAATATATAATACGGCAAAGTTTCACCTAGAGATGTACCGAATTGATTATAATAACATAATTTTTAATACATTAGGTCATCTACCCCTTGTGCACTAACTACTCTTCCCTACTACACTGTTATTTTTTTATCGTTATACTTATGCAAGGCTACGTGGATAACACAGGCAATAAGGACAACTTTTGTATTATCTTTAAATAAAAATAGTAAAAAAAAACTACTATGTAAACTTTATTTATACTACTATATAAAATTTACTATGAAATTGAATATCGATGAGGTATTTAAAAACTGAATTATTCCAGTTACGTTCACAATTTTAATATTTCTCTTGTAGTTTTTTTGTTGACCAGACAAGTTGAGACTTTGTTGAGACGAAATTTGTATTTGTAATTCTTGAAATTTTCTTACTTATTGTTATAATAATATGTGACTCAAAAGTGGTTATTATATCATATGTATCCTTCTTGGACGAAACATAATATGTTATCCAACTCGTCAATATTTCCTTACAGTCTTACATTCTTTCAAACTTCATAACAATTTTAATTACAATTTCCACGTGCGCAATCCAAGCCGCATCAAAATCACCACTTCCATTATACATCAATTAAATTAAATTAAATTTACGCTCCAATCTTTAACCAAGGTTCGGATAGTCTAAAAAATCCGTAATTCCGTTCACGCGCCAAACTCCTACCAAAGCAAATATATATATATATATATATATATATATATATATATATATATATATATATATATATATATATATCATCAGCACAGACGAGCCTCCGCCCCTTTTAACCCGCGAATTAACTTTTGCACCGGCTTGTCTGCGATCCGACGACCCATCTCAAGGCAAGCCTCTCGCGGGGAATGACCGAGCGAGCGAGCCAAAGCCCCGACGCGCGACCCTGTGCAATTGAACTGCGCGGGTCGTCGCGTCGCGCGGGACGGCGGCGAGTATCGGAGAAGGAGGAGACAAGCGCAGGGGGCATCCGGCGCACGCGTGGATTTGATGGGGAAACAAGGGGAGTTGGGTATTTGACAAGTGTATTAATTTTGCACTTTGCTTTCTCAAAGAGAGATCATTGTTTTGATAAAGAATTTTTTGTCTTTTTTTAACGTAAAAACATATTATATGACTTGGGAAGTTCGAATAGTTACTACCAAAAAATGTCCGCTGTATGGACGTTCGTATGTCCCAGATAGCACATCTCGTTGTGGCAATGTTGAGACGACGAGTTTTGGGCACGTAACTAAATAAAGGGCCAGAAACGGTGCCGCAACGTTACGCCAACATAGAAAATGTCCGCCTTTGTGTCAATGGCACGTCGTAGAAACGTTGAGGCAACGTGTCTATAACATTCTATCACGTTCCTGGAATATTACCCAAAATACGTGCCTGGAACGTTTCTGGAACGTCTTTGGTAAACCATGAATTTACCTGGGTTCTCTATTTACGTTGCAAGAACTTTGCCAGGATATTGCCACCGTGACGTATACAAATTAAATTAAAAAGGATTAAAAGAGGGGGAGTATATAGGTTTATAGATATAAAATTTACCATATTGGTTGTATCATCTGGATGGTACTTCGCAATTTAGAAGTCTCACCAATCGGCTTGCCAAATTACAATTGTTAGTTTTTAATTTTCAACGAAAAATTCGAGTTTCCTTTGACAACGTTTTGGGGATGTACCTAAGACGTTCCGGAAATGTTCCATGCACGTGATTAAGGAACTTTCTAGGCACGTGGTAGATCTCAACGGTGCTTCTTGCCTCAGCGTATCTAAAACGTACCTTTGACACACACACGGACAATTTCCACGTTGGCGTAACGTTGCGGCAACGTTTCCGGCACCTTATTTGGTTACGTGTCCATGTAGTCAAAAACTCGTTTCCATAACGTTGCCGCAACGAGATATGCTATCTTGGGTGTGTGTCGATGTGTCTGTATGTATGCATGCAGCTCATCGGTGCTCGAATATATCGTTGTAAAACCTAACCTAACAAACTAAACATTCTTAAATTTTGATTTTACGAAAATATTTATATTAAGAGATGGTTTATGCGAAACGAATTTCTTACAGCGTGTGTGTGGTCTTGTGCATATGTGTATGTTTGTATTTGTGTGTGGATGTGTATGTGTGGGTGTGTATGTGTAAGTGTGTGTGCATACGTGTGTATGTATGTGTATGTGTGAGTGTATGAGTGCATGCGCATGTCTGTATATGCATGTGCGTGTATGTGTACGTTTGTATGTGTAAATAAGTGTGAGGAATAATCTTTGTACAAATAATTAATAATAAAAATCAGTAAACATTTAATTAAGAAAATAAGAGAGCAAAAGTGTATTTTATAAACTTCATCTTTTCTATTGAACAATTTTTTATCGACATTAAAAAAATCCTTGTAACTTCTACAAAAGCAAAGATTCTTAACAAGCAAATGACGATACAAGTACAAAAAACACGGCAAGAGGATAAAGGAAGATTATTATAAAAATTACAATGCAAAGCGAAGTTCAAAGAGGGTACGAGAGAGCTGAAGTAATCAACACCGATTTCCCATAAGCGCGCGTAGTGCAGCGACGTCGCGTCGCGTCGCCTCGTCCTCCTCGTCGTCTTCGTCGAGGGCAGTGAGATTGGTTTTAGAAAGTTCGCTTCTCGCACGCACGAGCTTACTTCGCTCTTGCTGGCACGAAAGTTTTTCCTTTGGTCAAGTATTGTACAGTCGCCTTGATGTTGTTTCAAAGAGAATTTAAAGTTTCTTCTTTATTTTCAGTTGATCCTATTCTATTTTTAACTCGCGCGTGCCCGCGCGCAAAACCTCTTCGCTCTCTCTTTTGTTCCTCTAAATGTATTTCGTTATGAGAGCGATGTTATTAATAGTTTGGAAACTTGATTCTTCAATTAGCGAAGGGTCTCCTCGCAGATTCATTTTTAACTTGATGAAAGATAACGAAGTTTAATTAAATAAGATGGTTCTTTTTTTTCGCTCTGAGTTTGAATGATTATTTTATTGTATTATTTTATTTTTATAAGAAGGTAAAATAAGTGTCGTGTAATTTAATATTACTGCATCCTTCTTTAGATATTAAAGAGATTAAATTGAATTTCATATTATATTTATGAGAAGAATAAAAGTTACTTTTAAAGTCTTTAGTGCAGAAATATAATTATTACATTTTTATATTAAAACATAATTATAACTTTTGTGAGCAATATTACTGTAATAAATGAGTACACTGGTATTACAAATATTAAAAGATCATATTATAATTTTGCACATCGATAGCATCTTAAGAGGGCAGGCCTGGGTTAAAGCCCAAAAAAGAATTTTTTTTATTAGTCTAGCAAACTTTTTATGTTCAAAAGCAATCATTCTGAAAATATTTGTGCTATATATACTTAGTAATATCTTACATTTTACCGTTGTAAAGCCTCAAACTCTTAATCCTACACGTCACAATAAATCATTATTTTCAATACCATCTTTAATAAAGTTACTGTGTTCCTGACAGGATTACAAGTGACAGGATGAACGAAAATTCTTTTTTCGATGGTTATTCGACTCCTTTTGACATGTAGTTCGAAAAGAGTATGGCACTTTTTCGCTAAAATTTTTTTTATTATTTTTTTGGTGACTTAACCGATGCTTTTTTAATCGGTTGGGTCTTCGAAAACAAATAATAAAAAATATTTTATCGAAAAAGTACTTCTCTCTCTTTGTAATGCATGTCAAAAGAAGTCGAATAACCGTTGAAAAAAATATTTTCGTTCATCGTATCACCTGCAATCGTGTGAATACAGCAACTTTAATAAATATGGTATTGAAAATATTGATTTATTGTGATTTGTAAGATCAAGATTTTGAGGTTTTACAACGGTAAAATGTAAGACACTACTAAGTATTTATAGCATAAAAATTTTCAGAATGATTGCTTTTAAACATAAAATGTTTACTAGACTAGTAAAAAAACTTTTTTTTGGGTTTAACCCAGCCCTGCCTCCTTAAGAAGGAGAACAATAATTAAAAAAATAGCTTAATTTTACAATGCTAATTCAATATTTGCATTAAATTAATCCGATATTTTTTTATTTAATTATTTTAATAATAAATTGTAGAATTGAGTAATGTAATATTATTATTATCTGAAACAGTTATTAAGTAAGTATAATATTAAACTTATCAAATTCTATTTTTTGAATATCTAATTTGCAAATAAAGTATTACAAAAGTTGTTCAGAAACTGTTCATTTTAATTATCTTGAACATTTAGATCGTATAACTTATAGGAAATTAGAGTTCAAGTGAAGTTCCATATTGCAAGCTAATATATGCACACTGCTCTATATATATATATATATATATATATATATATATATATATTATTTCGCAAAACTTCAACATATGTATTGTATAGGAAAACTAGTACAAGTAGATAGAGACCAAGTAAATGTTTGTTTATGCATTCCAATATCTATTTCATTTACATCTATTAAAATTTCCAGATAATACATGGAGAGAATAAAACATCACTGAGTGATGTCTTACGCATTACTGGTTATGTTAGCGATAAAAATTGTGCAAGTTTAGCAAAACGCATTACTCATTAATATCCTCGCATCTCGGATTTCTGCGCATCACCGAATAATGCGCGGGAAATTACTGGTTCATGCGCGCACATTAATGAGTAATGCGTCTTGCGAAAAGTTGACAGTTTTCATGTCGAACATAACCAGTAATGCGCAAGACAATCATTACAATTCTCAAATATAATAAATTTACAAAAATGAAATACAATGTAAGTAAAGCGTACGGAAATGCAAGTTTATTTGAATTTAAGTTTTAGTTTATTTCAAAATACTAACATTATTGTACATTTTTTGCTTTCTGAAACAGAAAGCTTTTTAACGATGAACATTTTGATATATGAGATTTTGATGAAATGCTATGTTTTCGAGGATGCAGAATAAGAAAAAATAAGTTTTTCAAAAATGTCTGTCTATGCATGCATGTGCGTGTGGAAATGTGTGCCCTACTAACATCCAAAGACACTGCAGCAGCAGTAGTAGCAGCAGCAGCAGCGCCAACACCAGCAGTATCTCTTATACAAAGAAAGCCAGCATAAACATATCCACTCCACGAACTCTCCGAGTTCGGACACTTCGTTACTGCTGCCGCCGCTGCTACTGGTGCTGCTGGTGCTGGTGCTGCTGCTGCTGCTGCTGCTGCTGCTGCAACATCTGGCGCTGTCGCCATGAATACTGCACTTACTGCGCGGCCCCGCGTCCGCGCGCTGCACCCGTCGCGCCGTCGGCTGCTGCGCCTTTACTGCGTTTTCATTTTCAATCGCTCGACGCGACGCGACGGCCCCAGACTTTCGGCAAACTTTCGGCCAAGTCCCTTCCCTATATCCTTTTTAAATCTGGGACGCGTCCGTGTCGCGTCGAGTTGCGCGCGCGCGCGTGCGGCTCGATACAGTTGCAGCCTGCCGAGTGGGTATAGCCCTTCGCGCGTCGTTTGTTACGCCGTTGTGACGTTGACGCGGGTTCTTTACTTTTTGGTTGGTCTGAAAATAGTTTTGGATTTCTTTTTTGGGAATTTCATTTTGGATCGGAGGAGATCTGATGAATGTTTGGATGTGATTTAAGTGATGAAGACATGAAATGTACGGATTTGCATTAGCTAGGGAGTTAGAGAATATATTTATAACATGTTTGTTTACATTTAATTTGATAGTTAAATAAAATAGAACTACTTTGTATAACATTTCGGGCGTAATTAGGTATTGCTATGCATACAGAATAATGTATGATTTAACCAAAGATGCTTGGGTATGAGCACACAAATTCGTCAGTGATCAAATATTGTTTTGCATGTAGTTTTAAATATTTATCTTAAAATTAATTAAAAACTATTTAGAATAGAACCCATGCCACCGTGTTCCAACCCAACATCTTAGCTGACTCAGCCAATTTGTCATTGTATTTTGTCAATAATTTTAGCTTACATCCAGTAGTATATGAACTTGCCTGCACATGCATGTAAATTAATATATATGCTAGAACGTATATCTCCATGTATGTTGATGCAAGAAATCCCAGGTAAAGGAGATACCAATTTTTTTAAATGTATTCTTGAACTCGCACGTGTATGCACAAAATGTATAAAAGGGCATGAAAATGCCTAAAATGACTGTTGAACCAATATTGAAATAATTTGTTTAAATACTTTATTTAAATATATTAATTTTGTAAATCTAACCTTGGATTTGAAATTCACTCCACCTGAAATCTCTTTAAATATATTTATTTCATAGCACGATTTTCCAATTCATTTAAGGTAGGAAATATGTAAGTAGATACAGTACGGGTTTGTTCAGACAACTAGCTCGTGTCATCTGTTATTTAATTTAAACTCTAATTAAATCTTGAACGGTACTCAGATTGTATATTTTCTAATTTGTGAAAATCACAAACCCTAATAACATTTCTCATTGCTTCAACACATCTCAGACCTCTGCACACCTAGCAAATTGCTTGGAATTTTTATCCATTCTGTACGACGTTGTCCTTCCGTCTCCTCGCACTCCATGACTGCGCTCAGCTAAACACACACATACACGCATACACATGCACACACATACACATTCTTATACATAGATACACCCACTCATACATACATGTACAAATACACAGACATATACCAACATGTATGTATATCTACACTTACTCACACATTCACGTACCCACATACATATATACATGCACAGATACATACACGCGTATACACATACACATACTCATATACACACATGCATACATACCTCATTTCAGACACACACGCATATACACATACACACATACACATACCCGCATGCACACATGCATACATACATACACATTCATACACATAGCAACATATAAACATACGTACTGTCACTTACACTTATACCGATACGTACGCTCACTCACATGCTTACATAATACACATCCACACACACATACACACACACATACACACTCTAATATACACACCAACTCTCACACACAAGCGCTGCTTGAGAACAGCAGCGGTGGCACGGGAAAGTTTGATCCTGTTTTACACGGAGACAGAGACAGCGAGACACAGAGTTCTGGGGCAGAGGTGGGGGGGGGGGGGGGATAAAGCTACGAGGGGGCAGGGGCGCGCGCTGCACAACTAGACGTCGCGTCGCGTCGCGACTACCTGTCAGGCAGCGGCGAGGCTCAGCTCCTGTGGGCCTGGCCCCCGGAGAGCCAGAGAGACGAGGAGAGGCGCCCCCGAACCGGAAGCTGGATAATCGTTAAGCGGACGACGAGTATACAGGGGCTATGCCACGCTGGCTGTACGCTGTATATAGTCTTCTCTGCATGTCGAGGCGTTGGGCGTGCGCGGGAATACGTGAGATGCTTGCCGGAGATTCGAGTGCCCCGACTAGAGGCGAGTTGGTCTTACCAAGGATTCTTCAGGATGAAGGAGTTTTGGTGAAATTCTTTCTTTGTTGATGAGCGGCGCCCTGGGTGAGATTGGATTGATCGGGGAAATACGAGACTTGTGATTTTAATCTTGGAAGGAAATTTATTGCGTGCGGATGGGTGTGCTCGTGGGATGAAATGCATCTGGGATGTGGGAACCATTCTGTAGAATGACATTAATGCATAAGTGATCAAGGATTGCAATAGCTGTATGATATTTTGTATTCGTTTCATTCTTTAGAGGAATCCGCGTATTTGATAGAATCTTTTGTTAGAATTTATAATACTTTTTATTGAAATTGATTTCATCGTCATTAATATTGTACATTAATACGAAAAAATCATGGGTGTAATAATATAGGGTGATAGTTTACCTATTATAACAGCTTTATTAAAATGATCAGTCTTTAGATACTTTTTTTATTAAATTAGAGTATGTGAAAAAAGAGTATAATAAATAAGTGTTAAAAAAGTAAAAATATACAAGGTATTACTATATGAGTCATACGATAAAAACAATAGTTTGCACAGTCTTAAATAAATTGTTACTTATTTTAACAGGTAGTTGAGTCTCTTAATCTTTACAAATTAAGTATGTTTCTTTATTTTCTTAGTACATTTTTTTCCTTTTATACCATTATATTTTAGTGGGAATTCTTTATTTTATTTCTGTCCTAATTTAGCTTCATATCACTGCTTTATTATATTTCCCTTATCTTCCTACTCTTTATATACGAGAGCAGATTATCTAAGAGGAGTTGAAGAAATAAAATTAAGTGCAAAAATATTATAGGTGGTATTACTGTAATTGTTGCTATGGTAATTTTAATTTTGAACCGACTTCAAAAAGAAGAAGTTTCTTAATTCAATTCTATATATGTTCTTAACTGACTTAAAAAGAAGCAGGTTTTCAATTTGATCCTATACTTAAATATTTCTATGTATGTTCACCGATTACTTGGGAACGACTTGGTCTATAACCAATTCTTTTTGCATTCAATAGAGGGATAGTCTACAGTGACTCCATAGGAGTTTAAGCAGTACTGGGCCGATACAATACCGGTATTGGCCAAAAATCATATTTTTTGTTAATAATTCTGCTATCTGTTTACACTGATTACTTGGAAATAACTTGACCGATTTTGATAATTCTTTCTGGATTTGATAAAGGGTCATTATAATTCTAGTACTAGCAAGTATTATTTTTTGGTTGAAAATGACTAAAACGGCTACAATACATTTTTTTACATTCAATAGAGAGTAACATTGTAGTGATTCCTTGAGAGTTTTGATTACTACTGGATCAGTACAATGCCAGTACTTACAAAATATGATGTACATCAATTGCTTGGAAACAACTGAACAAAATTACAAATACTGATACCTATAAGTAAAAATACTATAAAGTGATAAATAATAATTTCTTTTTAATTGAGCCAATTTCAAAAAGTAATGCTCTAAAAAGTAAAAAATAATATTTTATTAATAATTGTATTGAGCATTTAATAAGCTTACGATAAAATTTTATATTATATAACTTTTTTGGAATCGGCGCCAGAATAAGCAGTTGCGCTTAATCGCAATATTTGATTGTTTATTTAATGTAATTCATCAGGTTGTTCATGTTGTGAAAAATATTATTAAAAAAATATTATTTCATAACAGTTTATATAGCTCGTATAATAATAATAATAGATCGAGTAATCGAAGAGCTTAATGTTCTGAAGCTGAATAAATATATATATAATTGTAATTCTGTGTTGTCTGTATATATGTATATATGTCTGTGTAGTACATAACAAATGTGATGCTTTGCTGTGGAGAATGCAATGGTTTTATTGTATATTTGTAAAATATGTTCGTTAAAATGATCGTTATGTGCTACATATATAATAATAGATCTTGCTAACAGTACTATTGATTTCACAGTTACAATTATAACTCTAGTGTCAGACAACACAGAATTACAATTTTATTGCTTTTAAAGCTTCTACCTCGAATTTGACATATAGAAAAACCAATAAGTCACGTTATTTGTTAACACTAACAGTTTAATAATTTATTGTATAAATACACGATCTATCAAATCTGATAAATGTCAGTTGGAATTTGTAGAGGTCATTAAGTCGATATGTCCTGGCATTTGATAAATCGCTAATTATTTCGAATATCTGGGTCGCGTCAGTTAGTATGCAAATAAACTCTGACTTAACATTAAATTTCTTGATTATTCAGAGATCCCAAGTTAGCGTAACAATCAGCGATGCTCAAGCTGCGATAAATCGAATTCATTTATAACGAAGAAATCCTGGGAGACATACCTGCAAACTCGTCCATGGCTTAGTGTGGGAAACACATTCTAACAAAGAAGTTTTGAGATCAAGTTTGATAGAATGTACGATTCTAGGTTAAAAGGTGTATAATTAGAAGATAAATCTAATTTCCTTCTTATCAAGTAAAGATAGATAACAATAAAATTATCTATTTGTGTCTCTAGCTCAAAGATCCGTTCAAACTAAAACGTTACTCCCAATAAAATAAAAATTAAAGTAATCATTTCTCTGTAGTTTCTAACTCTGTTGTTAAACTGTTTCGTCGATGAGCACACAATTCTAATTAAAATATCCTCTTCGCCTTCTACATACTCGCCCTCATCGCAATCTCCACCATCCTCATTTACATCAACATATTCGTCATCCCCAGTAGACCACCTGCACCTACGTCCATCATCGTCATTCCAATCATGTCCATCGCGTTGCATCTCTCTCGTCCTCTATCGGGACACTCATTGTTGCGCGTGGCGTGCGCGTGGCAGTCTGGTGCATAGTTCCATCGTCGCCCGGAGCTACAAAAAGCACACTTCGCCAAGTACCCTCCCACCTAAATACACCGTCGGGCCAAAGTCACTATTCACCCACCTACCGCTCGACAAAGGGCGAAGACCAGCAGTAGTAGTCCGCGGAATTCTGGTGATCTTGCATACCAGTATTGCGCAAGAGACGCGGAAGACAAAGTTCGCGAATTCGCTTATTTGCGGGAGGTGAATGTCGCGAGAGGACTGCATTTCATTTAGATGTTTTAAAGGGTTTTAAATCTTTATTTGTCATCACTCGTCGTTTTTCTGTTATTATAGATATTAAGATTGTGTCAAATATGTATTACAAAGGTCTCGCGTTTTAATGCTGATATATTATAATAAGAGACTACTGTAATTATATTAATGCTATATGTACATTTTTAATAGTAAATCTTAAATGTATATACATTATTTCACTCGTAGTTGGAGATCGTTGCTCCTATGTATCTTCGCCTAGACTAACCTTACAAATTTCGGGAGTGCGAGTTCGCATATATAATAGGTACACATCGAAATGATTGCTTTTGGCTGTTCCCGAAATAGGTACCGTTGAGTACACTTGTTACCTGACTATTAATAATTAGTTCATTAATTTTAAAAGTCAATATATATTAATATCTCTCTTACTGAATCTTTAGTTATACAACATTTTCTAATGCACAACATACAGTATGTAGTTCTGATTACTACTTCGAGAAAGAGAGATTACATTCATGAAATATTTGTTTTTTGTATGTTAACTATAACTATTAAGTTAGCATGTATCCGCTATCACATAATTTGAACATTAAAATTTACAAAATTATAATATGGCAAATTATTTCTTACGGATGCGAAAAATGACAAGTCAACGATAACAAAAGCAAAGATAATAAATTTAGACTATTTGAAAATCAAGTATTTTGAAAGATATTTGCAAGAAATAAGACAGAGAAAGTGAGAATAATTATGAGGATGGCGAACACCAACCTCGGGCCAGTAGATGGCTCGAACAGGATAAGACTCAAACCAATCAGAGCGTACGGAACGCCGCTTCTCGTTGTCTGGAGTCTTATTTCACCGTGCTGACATCTGGCAAAAGTTTGCTAGGTTGTCATCCTCATAGAAGAATACATAATTATGAGATAGAAGAGAATTGTGTTAGCATTTAGTATTATCAAAATAATTAAATCTCACAGTTTAAGATGGGCAAAACATATGGCTATAGACTAAATGGAAAATGAAAGAGCATTACATATGAAAAAGGCCTCTGAGTAGACCAAGGTGAAAATGAAAGAATCATATAGTAAACTAGATCTGAATGAATTTAAGTACGAACGTACAATATGGGTAAAATTAGCACAAAATAGAGAAACGTGATAATCCTGTATTGATGAGATAATTAATTTATCCAAATTGGAGTTTATCATGGTACTTTTAAGAAGAGAAATGTAAAAACATTTCATCAATGCCAAATAAGGTGTTTATAGACTATGTGAGGTAGTGTATATTAAATTTAAGTTTGTTAAATATTTAAGAAAGTACGCATTTAGAGGTGAGGAGGTGCAGTAGTACAGATAAATGTTACACGTGGACTGTACTACGTTGAACTGTAAGAGCTTTCGTCGGTACGTGCGCTATTTATAGTAAACGAGTTGAAGTACTTGATGTGTTTCCTAAAGTTGGCTGATGTCGTAAGTAATTTCGTTACTCCCGATCCTCACTAAATTATAAAGTATACTATTTATAAGACTAATAAATGTAATTACTTAATTATTAAAGATGCTAACATTTATTAAAATATGTAGAAAAGTTTTGCATACTTCTAAAATAAATATTTTTTTATGCTAAAGTTTATATTTAATAGAATTTAAAGATAATTGTATTATTTTTTCAAGGTACCTAAGTCATTCTTTTAATAAAATTGGCGATTATCACAATAATTATATGTTCTATTTAAATTTCACATCCGTGACATCATATTCTAATTAAAATAAGTTAGCTTTTGCAGAGATATGAAAGTGAAATTAAATATATAGTTTAAGGCATTATCAGTGCCAGTATTATCAGGTACTAATTATTTTTGGTAGTTTCATAAACTAAAATGTTCAATTACTAAAATATTCCAAAATACAAGGACGAACTGTCATCAAATAAAACCCTTCGCATAATCCAATAAATATAAGCAACATAAATCCGTCAACCGAGCAAATTCGCCATTCTACAAACTCCCTTCCACAAACACCGTCATATACGTCAGAGCCAAACAAGCTACCGCTAAAAACATCACTTCCACATCCCCTTTCAAAATTCGCAGCCCCCTGAAATCCGCTTTGTGAGTGCGTCGTCCTAACTCTCTCTTCTCCCTCTCTCTCTTTCTCTCTCTCTCTCTCTCTCTCTCTCTCGCTCTCTCTCACTCCGCCCACGCGCCGTCTGTCTGTCTGGAGCAACACCTCACTTCCTCCCTCCGGACAATCCCTCCGAAACTCCGAGTGTGCAGGCTCCTGTGAAAGCGTCGCGTAAAGTAAAGGCGAAGGACCTCCTGCTCCTGCTTTCACCGCAGCTCTCGGTATAATGGAACCACTAAATTGTATGGTTGCTAGGATTCGTTGTGAGGTGCTGTTCGGAATCAAGTAAAATTGCATTTATTTATAAATGGTAAACTGTAATAATGGTATATACAAACTAACTAAAGAACATTGCACCACTAGCGGATTCAAATGCATTTTGAGATAGTAAAATGTGATTCTGTAAATGACTTAAAATTGTGTTTTTTGAGAACATTTAGGCAAAACTCAATACGTTGAATGGCCGAAAATGCTGTTTTTATTATATAAAAACAAAAAATAAAATACAGTTAAATTATTTTACCTGAAATGTGGGTTCCAATTCTTACAATGAAGCTACAACATAATTGACAGAGAGTATGAAAATCAGAATATGTTAAGAGAAGATTATGGGCTATATCATAGGGGCCGGTATCCGCTCTAAAATTGGACTGTATATTTTCAAATTTTCATCAATCGTATATTTAGTCAAATATTAATAAAATTAATTTACTTGCAATATTATGAGAAATTAATTACGATATAATGCAAGTTTATCTCTTTAACCCATTAAATCCCATAGTGAGCAAAACGAGACACCATTAAACTAACATATAAATTCCTCTTCTCACGTTGCAAAAACAATATAGGCATTAAATAAATTGTTTATAAAAATTTGTTTAAACCATTTCTTTCAAAAGTCATTTTATTAAATCTAACATTCTCATTCGAATGAACGGAAAAAATTATTACGGAATCATGTATTAAAACTAACTAAATTAAAAGCAACATCGCTTATCTTATAAATATAAATAAGCTACTATCTTATAAAACACCATGACATGTTATTTGGCACTCTGCTTTCTCACAGAGATATCATAAAGTAGACTGTAAAACAACACGCGTGTAAACTGTTAACATTTTTGTCAGTGAAAATAACTATTTATATACAGCCTTCGTTCACAGAAATAATTATCTGTTAAAAATAACTGACAAATTTTTTACCGTTAGTCAGTAGTACTAAATTTTTGTATGTAATTTCTCTGATGGCTTTACTGAAGTTAAACAAAATCAACATGAAAACAGTTAAATGCTACATGAAGTGTTTGAAAGTGCGCGTAAAAATATCATACGGTATAATTGGTGTAAATAATTGGACGTTCCATGAAAATGCCCCTTATGCTAGCCATGAACTCTAATCGGTTAAGCAAAAATTACATAACTACCGAGCTGTCATACCCCAGTCTCCCCTGTACGTTCAGCTCGCTGCCACAGATCGCAGCAGGGTGAGACGACGGGGGGCAATTAAATTGCACGCGGGGAGAGACGGCTAATTGAGGGGATGGGCAGGGGGAGGGGAGGGTTAGGGAAAATGGAGCTTCTCGTCAGGCCGCGGCTTAATTGAACTGTGTGGATCTAACGACATAATTGCCGGGGCGATTTGGCGCGCGAATGCGTGGGCCGCAAAGTCTCTCTCTCTATGTCGGATCGACGTGTGCGGCTACTATACGTAGTCGCGACGCGGAAAATAGACGTCTGGCTGCTACTGCTGCTGCTGCTGCTGCTACGCTATATACGTACCGGTCGAGTGGGATTGATTGCGGCGCGGATCATGGGGAGTACGATGAAGGTGAAGGTAGGTTTTTTTCGACGGTGCCGAGATTTTTTTTTGCGGGGAAGGACGGAGGTCTATGATTGGCGATGAGCGCGGATGTGCTGAATGTGGGAGATTCGAAGAAATTGAAATTCGATAGGGAAGGGATCTTTATTTTTAGGAAAGATGACTGGGATGTAAAAAGATGTTAGATTGAGTCTCGAAATGGGGAGAGTTCTGCTGTTCAATTGTATTTTTAAATATTTAACTGAAATAAATTAGTTTATTAACATGTTAAGGGCGGTACGGCCCATACATAAGTCGTAAAATAACGAAAATTTGATGGTGATTTGTATTAACAAACAACTCAACTATCTTCTAAAATTTTAACGAGCGATATTTCTTATTAGTAATGATCTTAGAAAATCTATAAACATGAACAAATAATATTTTAATTTTTGCATCCTCAAAGTCGAAGCTTTGTGATAGTGAAAAAAAGTTTTACTAAAAACATGTTAGAAACATGTTTTGAGATATAAGGAATCAAAATACACTATTTTTAGAAAATCTCCGTATGGATGTGTGTATGTGCGTGTGCATGTAAGTGTGCGTGTGTGTGTGCGTTAGTGTGAGTATGTGTGCATGTGTGCGTGTGTGTGTGTGTGTATGCAGCTACAGTAACATTTAATGCTTCATGGCTGATTTTGTTTTTTTTACGAAGTGGGCACAATAATAATTTTTAAAGTTTTTCAGATTTTCTTTTTTGTTTTTCAGCGGTTTTTCGAGTTTTGGCTTATAGTTTGTGATCCAGTGAAAATGCATTTGAAAGAACATAAAATTTCCTACCTTTTTTCCACCCAAAATTTAGGATAAGGTGTTTCCTTTCTTTTGTTTTACACGGAAACGTCATATTTGTTTGAACGATGATTTCTCTGAAATATATGATGGAAAGTTTTTGAAAAAAATGAGGTAATAGGGACAATGGAGAAGATTATTCTGTAAAATTTTTGAGACATTCTATTTTTCTATGATTGAGAAAAATATCATTTTGTAAAGATAATCAATTTTCTATGACAAACGATAACTTAAGTAAAACGACATTATTCCTTCTGACAATTTCCAAAAAGGTAGCTTTTTACTATCTCCCGGCTAAGTTATTTGCTCAGATCATGAGGATTTTATTTTTGAGATATTCGAGGTTACATTTTTTCTTCTAAATTTTTGATTGCTTATTTCTTGGGTATTACACGGTAATTTTTTATCAAAAATCGGTTATTTTTTTGTCTTTTAGACAATAATTTAAATCAAAAGGAATTTTCAAGATTTATCGAATCGTTGTTGATTCATAACGTTTGTTCATTTTTTATATTTTCTTCTTCAAACATTTTTTTAATCTAATTTTCTTGCGTATTACGCAGTAATGTTTGTCCACACAAAGATTATTTTATAAGTTTCTTGATGAATATTTGAAATCAAAAAAAAAATTTAAGATTTATCGATTCGTTTTCGTTTTTAACCGATTTTAAAAAAGGAGGAGGTTCTCAATTCGACTTGTATATTTCTTTTCCTTTTTTTTTGTATGTTTGTTCGCGCATTACTTCGAAACTACTGAACCAATTTGAATGAACTTTTTTTTCATAAATAAAGATGATCCCATGGTAGTCTCATTCCAATTTTGTAAGGATTGGTCCATGTAATGTTTTATAAATTAAGGTACATGAAAATAATAATATAATAACAATCACACTCAATATTCCTTATAGATTTTCTTTTATTTAGGTCATGGGTCGATTATAGATCATAGAATCATTTACAAATTTATACATACATCATTCATCCAATTATAGATCATAAACGCATTTACATAAATTAAGACACACCACTCATCCATCCACACTCTTCTTTCTTAAAATGTCTTCTCTGCAATGCGCGTCTTCTTCAATCTTCTGGTATACCAATTATTAAAAAAGAGAGTTGACTCGATGATCGGTACGCAATACTTGATTATATCTGTGTTCACCAAAGTTCCGAGAATCTTTATGGAAGCCTGAGCCTTGCCTTGTTTCTATGTTCACCGGCGAGTATAGTTTGGCGACTCGCGGTGCCAGTAAGTAAAGGTGCTTACACCTCGAGATGAAAATTGCGAGTATAGTTAGCGACTCGTGGTGCCAGGAACAAAAGGTGCTTACACCTCAAGATATAATTTGCGAGTGTCTTTCGATTCATCTGCTCTCACATATCGGCACTGGCTATCCCCGCCTATAATTTTCTCCTTCTATCATTGCCTCTATTTCATCCTCTCTCTCCATATATATCGATTTAAGCCAGTATTGTACTATATTTGTACATTACATCCAGTATCTGACAGTAATTTATTTTTTTCTAGATATTTTTTCCATACTTTTCGGTCTTTGCTAACTCTGTCCGCCGATTACTCGGAAACTACTGAACCAATTTGGATAAACTTTTTTTTTAATGAAAGAGGATGATCCCATAGAGATCCCATTGTATCACTGAGCCAATATTTGGATAAACTTTTGTATTTGGATAAATAAAATGAAATTTGGCCGGTGTAACTAAAAAGTATCAAATAAAGATTATAAAAAAAAACCGCACTTAAAAGTATGAAATAATCGATGAAAAGTCTGAATAATCGATAAAAGCCTGTTCAAAGTCGGTGCCGAATTTTAAAATGACTTACAGTATCTTTCTTATTGATATGATTTAGAACTTACTGGATTGGATCTAAAAACATATACTTATAATACCTATAAAGTAAGACCACCGTAACTTGGAGAAATTCGACGACGACTTCGAAAAGGTTTTTATCGATTATTTCATACTTCTTAGTGCGTTTTCTTAGAAGTCGATTTTTTTTTAATTTATATATAACTTATACTTTTATGATACACATTAATTTTTTCAAAAAATTTTTAATTGTTTTTTTCTTGAGTATTATGCAGTAATTTTTGGCCATTTTAAAATCATTGTTTACGTTTTCTCATAAAGATTTAAAATGAAGAAGAATTTTTAAGATTTATTCGAGGATTTATCGATTTATTTTTTTTTATAATATTTTTTCATTTTAATGATATTAATTTTTTTTAACGCGACGGCTATGTATAAGCCCAGATCACACAAGTACACCTGTACTAAGCAAGAAAAGGTGCTCCGCCGCGCTTGGGCTTTGCTCTAAAGCTTCCCGTGTACGCAGCACGGTGGGCGGTACATGCATTCGTGAGCACTGCTTGACTCTCGCTCTCAAGATTTGCGAATCCGCACGTGTACTGTGTGCGTGTTTACATCGCTACTAAGCGAGTGCATTGAACTTTATTTTGACTTTCATACAATATCACGCTCTATGACAATAAATTTTCACAACTTATACAATGCTTGTAACCAGTGCTTGCAATCAATGCTACACTTATGCCTGATGAAAGTGCATCACAGATATACGATCATTCTATACAGGTGCATCTACGAATACATTGCTTATTCAATCTACAAATTCAACGCTTCTACATAAGCTTGAGTCTTGCCAACAGACTGGTGGTCCAAGTCTCTCCGTCAACCAACTGCAACAAGACCTGCATCATGACGTTGTTGAAGCTTGATCTTGGCACAGATTTATGACCTGTGTCAAGTACTGAGCTCATGCTGCCTTACAAGTAGCTGAGCATTTAGATTATGGCTGATTTTTGCCCAGTCAGAATATTCTATTGCTGCCTCGCCAACGGCTGGAGATTGCATCGGGCAACGAAGGAGTTATTTTTCGCATTTAGCAGATTTATAACCTGCTTTGTGTATTTCGTTGCAACTTACTCAGTCTTATATCTAAGACTTTCGAACAAGCTTCACGTACGTCAACTCTACTGATGTTAAACATTCGCACAACGCAATCACGCCAGTTCTATGTGATCAACGATCACGCATATATTTGCTATGTGAACAAGTGTAGAAACTCTCCATGCACTTGCCACTAGCACAAAACGCCAGTTTCGCAGCCCAGTCTGCTCTAATGCCAGTTCTGCAGCCCAGTCTGCACAATGCCAGTCTTGCAGCTCAATCTGGCAAACCCACTTTGTTTATGCAATATAGCCTGAAACGTTACGCAGCTCTACCTGCACGGCAGTACAATTTGCATTTGCATAATCTACAACAGATACTCTATTGACACACTATCAACAACATCCAGTTTGATAGTCAACTACAAAATTTATAATAGAACGTAAAGCGGGCGGCGCTCGCCTTTTTTGCACACATCAATACATCGCTACATCTATAACACATCTTCCATATCAAATCTACAACTGCATTATCACCATCAATTCAAGGACACCGATGGTCATGGACGAAAGCGGGCGGAATGTTCAAGATTTGCACACTTATAAACTCGCTCACTTACTTACACACACACACACACCAGTTTACACGCATATGAACACTTACCACCTCTACTCCAAATCATTCTATTTATGCCTCGTGCTGTCTTGTACAGTCTACCTATCAGTAATACATACAGTCATACTTACATATACATAATACATTTATACCTATCGCAAATTCCCGCGGATTTCGGAATTCGGCGCTTCGTTCTCTTGATTCTTTCACCAGAGACGTTGCGACCATCGCAACTTTAACACCGCTATTGTTATTGCACCATGCAATATTTATATTGTGTATTTATTTGTGCCTCCTATAGCCAGCCTATTTCTACATAAAACTACTACGATAAGAAACAGTGTGTGTCGATTGGCGACAGATTAAAAATCCATAGATTTGTCACTTTTATTTTTCACCCCAGTATTAAAAAGAATAAATAATTTCATATTGGAACATTTTTTAAAGTTTGAGAAAGCTAAGTCCCAATGAAATGGCAGCGGTTTTTTCTAATTAAAAAAATTGTGACGTCTCCGTGAGACGGAGCGCGTCAGTATTTTTAATTTATATTTTACGTCTACACTTCCGTGTAGATTAGCGCGGGATGCTAATTGTTAATCTTCTATTATTACCCAAGGGGAAATGTTGTTGAAAGGAAGGAAAACTATTTCCTGTACCGCTTAACGGAACTAGGTAAATAGTTGCTGGAGAGACGGGAGGGTTTAAGCACCCACACCTTATGGCAAAGCGTCGTGTTTCTGGAGGATTTTATAATAAAATAATAAATGATAAATAAAAAGATAGTGAGAGGGAAAGAAATTACAGAAATAAAGAATATAGAATATTTAAAAGTGGGACTTACTTTTTATTGAAAGATTGAATAACAGAATTCTCTCTCTCTCTCTCTCTCCCTCTCCCTCTCTCTCTCTCTCTCTCTCTCTCTCTCTATCTCTCTCTCTCTCTCTCTCTCTCTCTCTCTCTCTCTCTCTCTCTCTCTCTCTCTCTCTCTCTCTCTCTCTCTCTCTCTCTCTCTCTCTCTATAAAAGTTATTATTATCCCTAGTTATAATCTTTCCAACTTAACGTTAACATTAACATTACAATGAAATAATATTTGTTTTCTTATTTCCTTAACGATTATAAAATTTAAACTAAACAATATTGATAAAAATACACCGCAGTCTATTTATAATATAATGTGATAATGTTTTTCCTATGCTAAACATACTTTTATATAATAGAAATATTTCAATACTAAATTGAGTTATTATACTATTATTTATTTATATTTGCTAGAAACTATAATATTAATATATGTATTTCCTATATTTTTGTAAAATACCTATCACTTATTTAATCTATGCTAAAAATAATTATTTATGAAGTAATGTTAATTTCCTTTTTATATTTTCGATTTATACTCTATCTGCGCTTAAACTTACAGAACAAATGTGAAAATTACTAATTATTTCGATGCCTCATAATATTTTACACGAACTATTATTCCTAATACATACGCAAATCTTAATTAATAGAACTAAATATAAAGTTATTTACATTGCGTGTTCGTTTAGTTAATCTTAAGTTCTTAGATATACATGGATATTTTATAAATGCTAAATAATAATGTATATATTATCGAATGTTATTTCTATGCGCCTTGGGCCGAATATACCTTGCATTGCTACAGTACATTGAAAGTAAAAATATAATGTAATTAGTGAATTAAAGAGGAAAAAGTGATTTTTTGATAATAATATTTAAATAATAAAAATAATTTTTAAAAATGGAAAAGGTAGAGATTGTACTGTAGCAATGGAATTTTCCCGGAATGAGGGGGTCCAATAGCCACGCACAGCTAACGGTTTTCTTGTCAGCACGCATAGATTGTAGCTTCGGCGTGTTTACGCACTCGAGCAGCTCAAGCAAGCGGGTGATGAGAGACAGGGACCAGAAGGCCCCTAATCATCGACCAAGCTTATTTTTTTATGATAACTTTGTCGCCGATTCGAGACGCTGCTCGAGGCGCTTTCCCAGGACCGTCTTTCTCTCAGCTCGTACACATGCAGTTTTATTACTCTCAGATCTCGGTATGCACCACACAGATTACTCGTCTTGACCCAGGGACAGATTCTCTGCTGGTTTGCAGCTGTCGAACCCGATCAAAGTCGAGACAAGCATGCTTGTGTACGAAAAGAGGATAAGAGAGGACCGTGGATGAAAAAAAAATAATTATGAAAACGCGGTTTCGACAACCGTCGCATGAATGTATATGTTCACGCATTCATAATATACGGAGACGTAACAAAATTGATCAAATCGTCTTATACATTGTGTTAAAATAATAATTGCTTATTTCTATACTCCCTAAACAAATTACATTTATGTTATTTTTTGTATGTGTTTATTTGAATAAAAAAAACTCAAAACTTATAAGTTTTTATTAATTTTCAGTAAATTATTTTCCAGGGAATATTGATTTAAATATTTATTTAAATTAAATGAACTGTTAAAATTTGTTATAGTGTTATTTTCATGAGATGAAAGTCTGAGTTAAAAATCATAAATAGATGAAAAGCTATAACGTCTATTCTCGATAAAATGTCTAGAATGATATCTATAAAATTAAAATTGTATAAATAGAGAGTAAATAAATTAATAATTCTTTAAAGAATTTTAAAGTAAATTTAACAAGGTCTTAAAAGCATGTGTGTGATTTATAAATTAAGTCTATGCGTATAGCATTCAAAAATTTGTTTGAACTTCCGTTTAGATATTTCGAAATGAACGAATAAAAACATGATTTATATAAAGTAAGCATTATCAAAGGAAGTTTTTTTTCAACTTTTTGAATGAATACAAATTAATTTTTGAGGTTCATCTTAATTAAATGATGATTTGCTAAAATAATATGTAGCTGAAGTTTGGAACGTTCATGGAATTTGTTTTTAATTTTAATGTGAGTGACTGCCTTAGGGTGTCAAACAATTATCCGACATGCCTAGGATAGGGCTGACCCTTAATTAAGTCAAAAACAGTTTAAAAGTATGAAATATTTTTTCATACTCAATGTAGACGTTTCCACACGGTAATTTTTATGGTAGTGGATCAAGAAATTTAAAATCTAGAAGCACAAATGTTTTAACCGACTTCGAAAAAGGAGGAGGTTCTCAATTCGACATGGCTTTTTTTTATGTTTGTCCAGCGATTATTCCGAAAATACTCGACCGATTCGGATGAAATCTTTTTATATGAAAGGTAATTATCCTTCGGTGGTCCCATTCAAATTTTCTGATTATTGGATTATTTTTTCTGTACATTTCAGCCTCTGCCGACTCTGTCCGCCGATTATTTGGAAACTATTGAACCGATTTGGATAATATTTGTTTTTAATGAAAGAGAATGATCTCATGTTGGTCCCATTGTATTACTGGGCCAGTATTAAGCCAGTACTACGTCAGTACTGGTAAGTTATTATGTTTTTCCGCCGATTAGTCGGAAACTTCTGAACCGATTTTGATAAACTATTTTTTGAATGAAAGAGAATGCTCCCATTGTGGTCCCATTATATTACTGGGCCAATATGGAGCCAGTACTACGTAAGTACTGGTAATTTTTATGTTCTTCCGCCGATTATTCGGAAACTATTGAACCGATTTGGATAATATTTGTATTTAATGAAAGAGAATGATCTCATGTTGGTCCCACTATATTACTGGGCCAGTATGGAGCCAGTACTACCTCAATACTGGCGATTTGTTATGTTCTTCTGCCGATTATTCGGAAACTACTGAACCGATTTGGATAAACTATTTTTTGAATAAAAGAGAATTATCCCATGGTGGTTCCATTATATAACTGAGCGAGTATGGAGCCTGTACTACGTCAGTACTGGCGTTTTCATTTTATGCTTCACAAAGGATGTTTTTTTTAGGATTACAAAACTTCCTGTAGGAGGAAGCAGTATTAAATAAATTAATATTGATTTAAGGTGGTCCTTTAGTAAAATTAGACGAAAAACTCCATTTTTTTTATTTCATTTTCTGATACTTTGTACATTTTTAGAACAGAAAAAAAAATTTTCAGAAGCATCCTTTGTTGATTGACCTATATTACAGTATAAATTGAATGAAACTCAGCCCTTACAACTAAAAAGTCTGAAATAAAAAAATTTTTTGAAAGAAAAAAGAACCGACTTTGAAAAATGTACTAAAAAGTGTGAAAAAAATGCACTAAAAAGTGTGAAATAATTCACAAAAATGTTCTCGAAGTCGGCGCCGAATTACAAATTGACATATACCGTCACAGACCCTATTGTGGATCAGTGCCTCTATTGAGAATCATTTACTTCTAAATAGACATTATAAAAGTTTTGCATTACTTCTTTAATTATTTTGATACATAAGAATAAGTGCTTTCAAAATAATAATAAAAGTAACGCAAAACTTTAACAATATAGTTTTAACATAAACTGGTTCACAATAGAGGCACTGATCCAAAATAGGGTCCGTGACGGTAGTATCTTGCTCAAGAATATAATTTTTAAATAATGTTGAAATGGGTCCAATTTCGTTAAACCTGGAACGAAATATGTGTCCCGCTATCGTATATCCCTGTTAATGTTAATAACTCGTAATCGAAAGCACTGGTTTGAGAGAAAATGCTTTTAAAAACTTCCAATGCAACAATCTTCTTCAAATGATAGTAATCGATTAAACTATCACATATAATTCAAATAATACTGTTACAATTGTAACTGCTGTCGCGAGCTTTTATGTATTATCCCCGGCATAATCTTAATGTGTTTAGGCCATCACCACCTAGCGGCAGTACGCAAACTACGCTATCAAACAATTAGTCAAAAATAAGATTCCCAATTAAACAAAAAGAGGTGACGGTATATGTCAATTTATAATTCGGCGCCGACTTCGAGAACATTTTTGTGAATTATTTCACACTTTTTAGTGCATTTTTCGAAGTCGGTTCTTTTTTTTCAAAAATTTTTTTATTCATAACATGTTTTTACGAGGAACAAAATTGAGCACTGAAAATATTAAACCAGATAGAAACATTAATTTTATTTTTGCTTCCTCCTAAAGGATGCTTTGTATAGTAAAATAAAAAGGTTTTTGAAAACATGCTAGAAATGTGTGTGTGTGTGTGTGTGTGTGTGTGCGTGCGTGCGTGCGTGCGTGCGTGCGTGCGTGCGTGCGTGCGTGCGTGCGTGCGTGCGTGCGTGCGTGCGTGCGTGCGTGTGTGTGTGTGTGCGCGCGTGCGCGCGTGCGTGTGTGTTTGTGCGTGTGTGCGTGTGTGTGTGAGTGTGCATGTGGATGTGTCAGTATGTGTATGTGTATGTAAGTATATATGTATGTGTAGCACCATATATCGAGTAATCCACGGTTAAATTTAATGTTTCAGAGTTCTTTTTTTTTGTTTTTCTGAAAGGAAGGCGACTCAAAAATAATTTTATGCCCATCTGAACGAATATGGCCACTTTTTTCCTTTAAAAGCGAGACCAAAATTACACTTTTTGCCCTCAAAAATGATTAGCGGGAAAAAAGTGACTTCACTAGAAACTAGTCCAAATTCCTTTATTTCATCAAGTTCTACCAATAATCCTGATTTTCGATTGTCTTTTAACAATATTATTTTTAAAAGTCCATTAGTCCCGCTTTCCAAGTCAAAAAGTGGCCACAGTTGAGATGGGCATAAAGTACTATATGTAACTCGAGAAAAAAGTCGACTTTTCCCTCGGATGATACTACTAAACTACTAAAGTCACCCGCGGGAAAAATATTAGACTTTTTGCCCTTTTTACATAATGTACTATTTTTTTGTTTTTCGATGTATATATATTTTCTTATCGGTTTTTCGATTTGTGAGTTTTAGTTTTTCGATTCTTTTAATACCTTAGAAATAAAATCATCGATGCAGTGATAATGCATTATAATATTATTATGCATTATTATTCAGTGAAAGAGCTTAAATTTACCTATCTTTTCCGACCCGAAATTTCTTATAAACTTTTTCCCTTTTTTGTTGTACACGGAAACGTCATGTTTTTTTAAACGGCTATATCTCGGAATTATATTATAATTTTGCTCTTTAATAAATATTTGAAAGAGAACGGATCAAAAGAATTATTTTCTTGTTCAAATAATTCCCACGTTCATTTCTGTACCACATTGTATTAAAAAGTAGTTCGTTCGACGCTGACATTTCCAAATATAATGTACACAAAATGATGAATTACTTCCAAGATGAAACTCTATCGTTTCTGAACAGAAAATCGTATTTTCCATGCTTCCTGATACACACTTTATGACGTACATGCGTGGGAAGAAAATCGACGAGAGATAGAGACAAATGGGCTCAGAGAGGGCGACGAGTGTTGTTTCAATTTTTTTTCTATTTTTGTGATACCGTTTTGACGCGAATGTTTTTGTCTCGCGAGATTTAGAATTTATCCGTTGAAACAGTTTGTACGAGTGTCGTTATGGTACTAACTGTTCCATGTTAACCTTTGTGACTGTAATGAAAGAGCAAAGCTATATTTTACATTTTAATAGTACATTTTTCCGATTTTAGTATAGATTGGTTATCTTACTATATTCGATACTAATCTACTACCATTTTGTACGTGTAACTATATGATGCTATTAATTTAGGGTTTAATTTCAATTTAATTTCGTATTATAAAAACTAAAAGAATTTAATTCCCTTTTGAAAGTTCATATCTTTAGAATGCAAAGTAATCTGATTAAATTTTTAGAATATTCCATGTAATAACAGCATGAAAAATATTTGCGAACTTTTTGAATATTCGATCGAAGATAAATAAGAGCTTTCTATTCAAATCTTTCAAAGAAGCTTTTTTGCTGTTATATAATCAAAAAATTACTAATCAAATAAATAGTACTAATATATTACTCGGATAATTGTTTGTCAGTATATGGTACATAATTTACAAATTTCTTTTCCATAAACAAATAAATTTATTTATAAAATGCCGATATTTTAATCATATATATTTAAACATTCTTTCAACGAAATTTATTATTTAGTTAGTTAAAGCAAAATCTACATTATATTAATATTTGTAATGTGTCAATCTGCATTTTATGTTTTAAGTGTTTTCTTTTGTGTTGATAAGTGGGTGTGATGGTAAATGGATATGTTGATCGATATATGGGTAAAAGGGTTTATGTCGACGGGTAAGTGGTAGTACATGTGGGTGGATAGGTGTGCGTGTGTGGATGTATATAGGTCGCTGTCGGTTGTGTAAGCAGACGAATAGGCGAATGGATGAGTGTGTGGATGTCGGAATGCGTGGAAAGGTGTCAGAATGCATAGGTGAATGGAAGTGTGTGGGTGGGTGAATGGAAGCGTATGGGTGGATGGATGGAGAGATAGAGAGAGAGATAGATAGATAGATAGATAGATATGTATTTATTTGTTTATAGAAACAAAATAAGAGAGAGAGAGGGAGAGAGAGAGAGACAGAGAGAAAGTGAGAAAGAGAGAGAGAGAGAGAGAGAGAGTCGAGTAAGGACGACATTAAACGATCTCAGTACTACCGAAATGAGAGTAGCTTTCGTAAGCCAGGAAGGCTTGGGGCCGTCGGACCGCCTAGGTGCGAGAAAAATACTAGCTGTGGAATATCGAGCAGCAACGTTAGGTGATTACATAATCGCTGGAGCTGTGATATATTTCTCTGTCTTTCGCATACGATACCTCGCTGTCCACAATAGATATTTGTCTCTTTAAGCGCTAATAAGGAATACCTTAAATACTGATCAACTACACTGCACCGGGCCCCGCTCAACTGATTTTATCCAAAGAAGACGGCGAGACGAGAGGAGAAGAAGAGAATGTGAGTAGTGTGATTGTGAGATTTAATCGTTTGTAAATTTTGTAGTGTAGTTTAAGAACCCGCGACCCGTTAATAATAGATGTAAGATAGATGATTCTATCAATTGAAAATTATTGAAATCATTATTGTATTAAATTTTAAATTGTGCGTTTAATTATTTCATAAGTGATTAACCATCATAACAGTGTTTTTCTCGCAAATAATTTCCTAAGTTTAAAAAGTAGCTTGCGCATGAGGTTTTTTTGAATCTTTATGAAAATAACAGAAAATATACCTTAGTATATGTAGAACATAAACTGTTAATTACATTTAAATTTATTTCTTCTTATCTCACTTTATCCATCAGTCAATATTAAAAAACGTGATTTTTCTTAAGGTAAATGAAAACTAAATAGCTGTAAGGAAGTAAAAGCCAATTTTTTAAATTCTGTCAACAGTTTCTTTTGTTGTGCAAACAAAGAATCGACTCAATTTTTTTTAAAGCTTCTTCTTAAAATGCTATGCGCAAATGACATTTTGAAAACTGGTCATTTGCCTTTAAACTAAAACGTATTTTATCAATAATTCTGAAAATAATCTATATCTTGAGCTAAAACTTGATATAGCACCTACTAATATCATCCTAGATAATCCTTTAAAATTTTAGCTCATAAGACTGAACAATAAGAATTTTTGTCTTTTCACCATAGCCCTACCTTAACTGAAATCTTAAGTAAAAATTATCCAGATTTTAGCTTATTTCTATAATTAATATCAATTTTCCACTAGGCCAAGTAATTAAACAAATAATGTTGTAAAACTCAGAAAATCAGTCACCACTCTATTAATATCACTCTATTCTAAAAATACATCTGTCCCACAACACTACAACCAATTTTATAGTCTACTCTCCTTTTCTCTCGATCCTCCTTATCTCGCACCCAGCTTTTGGCGCGACGAGCATCTGTCTTTCGCCTCCTCTGCACCCACGATGGGTCGGCACGATATCACGGTGACAGCGAGCAGAACCGCGGCGCGTATCGCCCGAAAAAGCGGCGACAATACTAAGGATCGCCGAACGCGCACCCCATCATGACAACGTCGATAATTGAAGTGATTTATTTCGATTCGACCGGGCGCGCGCGTGACTTCAACTCCGCGTGTATGTAGATGTACATCATCACGAGTTCATTCTGCTCGCAATATGCGATTCACGTCGTAATTGCGTAGCGCGCGGCGGTCCATACGTGCGCACCGGTATTATCGGAGCGGATTACGTGCTGTATTCGGAGGCATGTGTGGGCGTTCTTTAGGGAGATTTTACTTTATTTTAGATCAAGCATTGACAGTGTAATTGCGCTGATAAGCATATAATAATGATTTAATGCTCGTCAAGTTACATGTTTATCATAGACTTTGAGGATTAATAATACCTTCACGAATTAAATTCCTTAATTTTTAATCATTATTTTGATCTCTCAAGATAGGTAGTTCCAAAATAAAGCAGTCTGTTTCTCTTTAAACTATTTAAACGATTCCTAATGAAACTTGGCATTATTCAGGAACTCTTTAAAATTCTTCAATTCTATCTGCAGATTTGTAATCAGTGACTCAAAAGCAATTATTTTTAAGTAGGTTTGAGCAATATTTAGTCAGTTACATATAGGATGAGAGATTGCACACATTGAATTTAAAATTTTGTAGTAATTATAAACTTTTAACCGGCATTTTATACATGTATTTCGAATTTTAATTGCAGTCGTAAGCCAAAGTATAAGACTTTCCGGGATCGGAGACGTTCTACAACGTTATTTTGGTGAAAAGTTATATAACAAAAATATTTTATATAATTACTAGAGTGGCTCGACCCCCTGAGCGCTTCGCGCGCTAACCTCCTTGATTGAACCTAATCAAAGAATCAAAGGCATTATCGTTTCCATACCAGCTTGAGGTAGATAACACAGTACATTTCCTTAAGAGTATTCTGAACAAGGGTTTCCCAGTAGGCCTTATACACTGTAGAAGTAACTAAATTATTAGTAAAATTATACTACAAATTGTAAAATTTGAAAAACTTTCGACGAAAAATAACTTAAAAATAAAGGAAAATTCTAAAAAATTGGCCAAATTAATGTAGAAAAAGGATAATATGGAGGAAGCCTCGATTCTTTGACGTAAAATAACGTAGACCAATGTAAAGGAACGTAAACTACGTGAAATAACTCATATATAACGTAAACATAACGAAAAATTCTGAAAAAGAGGCCAAAATAACGTAGAAAAGGCGAGATATTGCGAAGGGCCTCGATTCTTGAATCGACGGCGGTGGCGTCGACGGAAGTGGCGAGATATTTTTATAATATAGAGAAATCAAAATCGTTAGCACGGGTATAGACACTTGCCCTGGTGCATATGAGAACAGTTCAGCTTGGACGAGTATATACTTGTTCCAATGTGCAGAAGGGTTAAAAAGTAGGTTTCATTATCTCAAATGTAATAAATACGTGTATTAAAAAAAAAGATTTCAGCTTGTTATCTTTTATTAACATACATAAAATTTCAATTTCTTTGTCGAAAATTCTTTCCTGAAACTAATTTTATCCGGGTATTAAAATTAGGAATGTAAATACCATGAAAGATAACAACATTTTTGTTCCCGAATATAGAACCGATAAAGCTATTTATACAATATTAAACCAACAAATATTCAACATTTTGATCGTAAGCAGTTTCAAAGAACCTTTATTATATCGAACTTTTTTAATTCATATAATTGAAAGTTACACGAAAACCATCTCTATTTAATCTTCATAAATTTCCCCTCAAAATATTTAATTTATGAATTCCTTCGCATAATCCAGCCGAACAATCCATTAAAATTCCAAACTACCCCGACACAAATTAATCTAGAAAATAAACCATGAAACAAAAACCCAATTAAAAAAAGAAAATAAAACAAAGGACCGTAAAGGTCGATGAATCAAGCGGATTACCTCGTGCACCACTGACAATTAAGGATCAAGATATACTCCCGTGGCCGATAATCACCCGACATTTTATTATCCCTCTCCTATACATATACACACCCACACACACAGCCATACATATACCCACGCGTATATAAAATGCATCATTATATCGGAAAACACTTTCGCAGATAACGCGACACGGAAACCGCCGGGCGCGCGCGACTTTTTATTGCCCGCGCCGCACCCGAAACTTTCGGTGTATCGGCTCGAAAAATAATAGTCCGCGCGCTGCAGCGACTCTCGCCGCGCGCTCCCGGAAAACGCGTATAATATATTTCTCGCCGCGGCGAACAACGGGGAAGTATAGAGAAAAGCCCCGGCTCTACTCTCTTTTTCTGCGCGCTGCTGCTGCTGCTGTTGCTACCGCTGCAGTCATCCCTCGCTCTTTTTCTCTTTCTCTCGGGTCGTGTGTATAGGTATATATATACAGAGCTGGAAAGGTATTTCCAGAGGAAGCTCGCGAGAAACGTTTCCAGAAGAGGCGAGCGGAGGGGTGAGCGTAATTTCCCCGGCGTATTACACGCGCGCGCACGCTCACGCAGGCCTCGGAATAACGAGATTCTGCAGCCTTCCGTCTTATTACGTAATCCGGTAAACATCGGCTATCGGATAAATCTCAGATTCTTCTATTCGTGTCGTTTTCTTTTTCGTCTTCTTCGTACAGTCGCTCGATCTGTCGCATGGTGATCGAACTTATCGTTCTTCGAATGCTTCCTCATTTTTTTTGTATTTAGTTATGCGAGAAGTTTGTAGAGAGTTTGTTTTTATTAGTTTCGAGTTTTATGCAGGATGCTTGAAAGCGCTGGATCGACGTTTCTTGACATCGGCATAAATATTCTTTTGAGTAAATTAGTAGTTTGCTGTGTATTTATACGTTAAATTATAATTATCATAATTTTATTAAATAATTAGAAAGATTAAAATTAAATTAGTAGAATAAAAAGCAAATTAAGCGAAAATGTATGTACCTGGGTTTTTAATGGCGCAGATTCCGAATCCAAAGTCAAAATTTTAAAAAATGGCCGAACTACAATAGTGGCAATATCAAGATAAAACTAGTAACTCTTTCGTGTATGCAAGAAATTATAAAATCTTACTTATGAAATGAATATATTTTTAGTTAACCAATTTGTAAAAAGGTTATCATTCTAAAGTTGTATTCATTTTATTATATTTATTTTTTTATAATATTCCACCTAGTATTCACAATTTGTAACAAATCAAGATTATATATTGACGCTCCTCAAGAAGACTAGCACATTTCAGATTTCCCAAAAACAGCTAGTTCTTCTGAGAGGTCATTTACAAAATCTAGCACTTTTTACATTCTTTGATAAAAAAGGTCCTATTGTGCCTTTCTTTTTTAAATACGGTCTATATCACGGAAAGAAAAGCTATTTCACCCACGATGGAGATGGCTCATTTTCTCCCCTTGTGCCACAATGTAGATTATCATATAAAAAGCAATTTTGTTAACCTATATCTAGTTGGCACACTTTTCAGAATTTCATCCAGGGTCAGAATAATTCCTTATGGCAATAAGGCTTAATTTGGCAAAAGATTGTAAAGGAAATGTCTTTCAAAAATTTAATTTTTTTCTATTTTAAAAATAGCCAAAATACACTGTTTCGTTGATTAAACTTTCTAACCCAATTCTCGAGTAATTCTTTATTAAACAAACATGATTAATTAACCCTACGCGATCAACATGCAAATTCTAAAAACATCTCCTACACGAGCCGCAATCTTATACGTGCAATTTGTCATCGAGTAATCGATTTCATTTTGCAGCTCGCGATACGCTATTTCTTCCCGCCTACTCTCTTTCTCTCTCTTCCTCTTCTCCGTAGATTTTCGCCACATCTGTACGCGCACTTCTCTTGGAAGCATGTACATGGCATAAATATCAAAGACTTTGAAACCGAATAAATTGAACGTTGCGAGTCGCGCGCGCGTACATTCATTATACCGCTCATAGCCCAACTATACTGCACGACTACGACGATTTGCCCTCGTGCCACTTTTTTCTCCGTCTCTCTTTCTCGCATCCAGCTCCAGCTCCGGCTCTTCTGTATGTACGGCTCGCTTTGGCCCCCGGTTTTTTCCCCTCGCGCCGGCTTTTAGATTCCTCGCTCCGCACTCGATGCGATTCACGGCTGAATCGAGGAGGAAGCCGAGGAAGAAGAAGAAGAGGAAGAAGTCGAGCTCGCGCGCGCGCGCGCGCAAGAACGTAATTTACGATGTTGCCGAGCGCGCGCGCGATATCGATGGCTTTTCGTATTTACTCGCTCTTAGGCGCTTAGCCGCGTGTACACACTGGCGCACTCAGAGATGAGAGGAGAAAAAATGTAGGTCCGACGCGCCCGCGGATTCCATAGCTCAATTTTTCTGGTCTTCCGAGATTATTCGGGATTTTCGTCGAGAAGTTCTTCTTGAAAAATTGCGCGGTGACGTATTTGAACTCGCTGATGGGTCGGATTGATTCGTTTGATGAATTGGAGTTTTCAGCTAGTTTTAAAAATAGCTAGCGATGAAGTGTAATTGACTGGGGTATTCTACGAGAAATTATTATACGATATATTATACGAGAATTTGTAATATAATTTAAATAATGTTGAAATTGCATTAAAACTACAAATATGGTTACCTATTTGCCTATTAGATCTTTATGGCTTTCCAGAAAAATTACTTGAGTACATTTTGTTGCACTGGTTTTTATATCCTGAAAAAAAGGCATCTTTCGTATAAAAATAGCATAAGTTGATGAAACATCATACCGTAGACGAAAACAGTACGGTGCATGAAGACCGATTAAAATGATTAAAATCTGTGCACGGAAATGTTATATATGGAATTTTTACATTCCATAAAAATTTACATTAACATTATTCCTGAAATAACCACTTTAGTTCAGATATAGCATACGTTTTTATACGTTTTTCTCAAGTGACAAACAAGTATTTTATTTAATTTTGGTACTGCTACTTTATATTTATACCTAATTTAACAAATATTACTTCACTTATTGTTAACTCTTATATTTTAATGCACCACATTGGTAAAAACATTAATAATGGACTTAAGTGGTTGTTCCAGGACGCCGCAGATTTAATAAAAAAATAATTAAAAATACCAGTTTTATAAACGTATAAAAATTAACGGAAATAATCTCTGTATTAACATTCTTTAAGGAAATTGCTATCAAGACAAAAATAAAACTACAAAGTAACCAATGATATGTATCCATACGTACAAACTATAAAAATATTGTCCCTTTCATTGCTATTTTCTAACATAAAATATAAATTTTCATCCGATGAAAAACGTCATAATGCTCAAATTCAATTACAATAAAATTGTAGGTAAAATATAACCACAAACTAGCCAATGATATGTTCCTATACGCACAATCTATACAACTATTTTCTCTTTTATTGCTATTCTCTTACTTAAGTTAATTTTTGTCCAATATAAACAAGACAAATTAATATTTAAATTCAATTACAATAACGCATTATAGTTAAATAAAACTGCAAAGTCACCAATGATGCGTATATGTACACTCAAACTACAAATATTTTCTCTTTTGTTGTTATGTTCTTACAAGATATACATTTTTATCCGATAAAAACAGACATTAATATTCAAATTCAATTAGACCCTTGTAATTCCTCAACTTCATGCATTCTTATATTTAATCAGCCTCGCGCATGCTGTCCGCAACCTTGAGGGAAAAATAAATTCACGTAATGACGTTTCAACCGAATAATCCAAACATATTTTCCTTTCCAACAAGCGCAGTGTTTTTCCGCGAGCTCACGAGTGCTTGTCGCGGCTCATCAGACTTATTATTCGAGCTTAAGAAGGGCGACTTTTCATATCTCGCTACCCTGTATAAATGAACCTTCCTTCTGCCCCATTTGCATTCATCTGTCTCAAGTTTCGGCCTAACTGGCTATTATTCGAGGTTTGCGGCACTCGCTGATGGACAATGCGCGAAAACAAAAGGTACCCATAATCCTACAATCGTCAAGGAGTTTAATATAAAGCGCGGTAAAAGTGTTGCGCAACATCTTTCATAAGCTGCATCATTCTCTCTACCTGTAGTTGAATTTTTGAGAATGTTTTGTAAATAAAATTAATAATAAAACAATTTTATAATACGAATTTATCAATTTTCAACCGTCTCCTCGGTGGTCACAAGGAGGACTTCTTTTTTTATGTAATGACAATAAATGTGTACTAATAACATTCGTAATAAAAAAACCTTGAATTTTTCTTTTAATAAATATCTAAAACCACATAAAAAGGCCTTCTAGATTATAATACCTCCTTATAATAAATCGAGGGTTAAACAAAAACAATGTTATTTGAGGTACTAATAACTACTTGGCTACAAAATTCAAAGTATCGGATGGGCGCTATCAAAAATCGAAACAACAACAAAATTCCTCAATTATACATACCTGGATAATTATTGTACTATGCACTTCCGTTGATAAATAGCACATTATGCAAGTAATGCGTGAATCTCCATTCGCACGTGTTGCATATACTTTTTTTAACACACCGTGAGAGAAACGCGGTTATTTTCTGAAATTAAACAAAAAAGATGACGAGCTGACTTTATCATCCAAGAAGGGGGAGACGGGTCAGACGAGTGAATAAAAGAAGTTCAATATCAAATATCTACAACTACATAATTAACATATAAATCAATATACTTTTTACAAGTTATTACGAGTACAAACTGTTATCTATAGTTCAACATTATAAGAATTCTCATTTATAATAAATTTAACTGAACCATTATTAAATTGCAAATTGAAACGCTCATTGTTCAAAAGATTTCTTGTGGCGAATTGTTAGTTAGCTGAATTTATCGACTGCTCTTATGTATTGAATCATCATAAGCTGTGTCCGAATCACTCTCTGAATTCATTTTTTTTTACAATTACATAGAGCTACTAAAAGCTGTTTCGCACGCTTCCGAATGTTTCGCACACGATGAAAAAATCGACTGTTTCGCATACGGAAAACAAGCACGAAAAACCATGTTTCTCGCAGTCTGTATACATGTATATATATATATATATATATATATATATATATATATATATATATATATATATATATATATATATATATATATATATATATATATATGTTTCAACAAAAGAATCTCGAAATTAAATTTTCTAAAATAACTTGATTATCTATTCGAAAATGCATAATAGTGGATGCATGAAGCCAGTAGAATCAAAATAGAATTCCGTTCAATTTTTAGGATTGGTCAAGAATTACTTGATTTAAATTGATTAACCCCTTTTTAAATGGTGAAAATGCAGCAATCCCCGTTTGGAGTCATTTTATATATTCATATTATAGATTTCGACCAAGTCTTTCATTTGAGCCCTTATTCGATTGCTGAAAAGTGTATCAAGGGTTAGAATTTGATATTGATGATTTAAGAGTGTATTCCGCTATTTCAAGAAAGTCTTAAAATACGAGTACTACAAAGGACGCACTTAAAATACTACAAGGTCTCCCCATAGGCGATGGCTCGAATTGATAGCTTTTTATTCCAGCTTTCTTTTTCCATGTCGTTCGTGAAAAAAAGTTATGCCAACGCACCCTATTTGACCAAAATGATGAGAGGTAGTTTTTCTCTAACCAGGTAATCCCCTGTAAAATGGTGAAAATGCAGCAGTCCCCATTTGGAGACATTTTATAATTATATATTTCAACGATATCTTTCATTTGAGCCCTTATTCGATTGCTGAAAGCTGTGCCAAGTTTTTGCTACTAGAGGTAGCTTTAATAGTAAAAAAAAGTTTTCTTAATATCACATTAGGAACACGTTTTGGACCACTGACTATCAAAACACAAAATTTAAAAAAATATCTGTGTGTGTGTGTGCGTATGTGTATGGGAGTGTGTGTGAATATGTGTGTGTGTATGTATGAATATATGTATGTGTAGCATCATATCTCGAGTAATCTACGGTTAAATTTAATGTTTCAGAGCTCATTCTTTTGTATTTCTTAAAGGAAGGCGACTGAAAAATATTTTTTTTGTATATATATATATCTTTATCGGTTTTTCGATTTGTGAGTTTTAGTTTTTCGATTTTTATTATGCATTATTATTCAGTGGAAGAGCTTAAATTTACCTATCTTTTCCAACCCGAAATTTTTTTAAGCTATTTCCCTTTTTCTGTTATACAAGGAAACGTCATGTTTTTAGTAACATCAAGTACAATATTCAGTAAAATTTTTTAGTCTTAATACTTATCTGCTTCCAAGAAAAAAATAATTTTGTAAAAAATCTCAATTTTCTATGTCGTAAGATAACTTGAGTAAAACGGCATTATTCTTTTTAAAAAATTCCAGAAAGGTGGCTTTACTATTTCTCGGCTAAGTTATTTGCCCAGATCATGAGGACTTTTATTTTTCGAGATATTTGAGGTTATATTTTTTTCAAACTTTTTTTGATTGTTCATTTCCTGAGAATTACTCGGTAATTTTTTACCAATGAACACTTATTTTTTTCGTCTTTTAATAAAGATTTCATATAAAAAGAATTTTCAAGATTCATCGAATCATTTTCGTATTATAACGTTTTTGCATTTTTTATATTTTCTTTTTCAAAAAATTTTTGATTGTAGATTTCTTGCATATTACGCGGTAATTTTTATACCAAACAATGCTCATTTTATACATCATTTGATGAAGATTTGAAATCAAGAAGAATTTTTAAAATTTATCGATTCGTTTTTGTTTTATAACTTTTTTCATTTGTATGATATTCATTTCTTTTTTTTTCAATAAATTTTTAATAGCTTTTTTTTCTTGAGTATTATGCGGTGATTGTTGGCCGTTCAAAGCTCTATTTTTATTTTTGTATGAAGATTTGAAATAAAAAAAATTTCAATATTGATTAATTTGTTTTTGTTTTACACCGTTTTTTCATTTTATGATACTTTTGTAATGAATGAATATATCCGTTTTTTATAAACTGAAACAAAATTCCGAAAAATTTTTTAATCACAAAAATATGTGTTTACTCTAATAACTTGTAAAAAAAATGTTGTATTAAATAGTTTCAAAATAAAAGAAGTAGAGCACTTTTGCCAATGTCGCAAAAGTGCTCTGTGAATTTCCATTATTAAATTCTCAAATTTGGTTCATTAGGATCTCTCTTTGAAAAAGCATTCTGCTAAAGCAATTAGCAGCAGTCTTTTTTAAAATTCTGATATTCGCGAATTATTCGCCGAATACTTTTTCGAATAACCGATTATTCGAAAATTTATTCGACAAATAATTTTTTCGAATAATTGCTTATTCAAAAAAAGTATTCGTCGAATAAACTTTCGAATACTTTTTGGAACTACTTCTATGGGCCTTATTTTTTCACGTGAGACATTAAAAAATTGAAATTTTCTTATTTCGTTTTCTTAGTCGTATTTTGCAAGTTATGAAAAGTATTCAACGAAATTTTGTGGCCAAATACTTGTCGAACTATGGTATAAATACTCAAATACGGAGTATTTTTTCGTACAGTTAATAACTGAATATTTAAAGTTAATACTCAATATTGAGTGTAAAGACTCAATATAGGGTGATTGTACCAGTGAATGAACACTTAAGGCCAATAAATGAACAGGTCACGTGACATTTTTAATTGCTAGAGAAAAAGGTTTACCAAATGTTATACAGCTAAATAGTGACGTTGTCAAGTATGAAATTCGGGTGGAAGTACTAGTAAGTTAGTGCTAGTAAAAATAATCAGAAATCATTGGATATGTCTGATTTTTCAACACGTGTTCATTCACTGGTGTCTGTTCATTCACTGGTGCACTCACCCTATTGAAAGTGAATACACAATATTGAGAGTAAATAATACTCAAAATTTGAGTTTCTTCCATCCGGAATCTTAGACACTCATGCACATACTATATTTGTACATCACGCCTAAAACACCCAATCATTCTAAAGTGTCATTACACACACGGCTAACAATCTTCACACCCGATACCTACTCCCTGTCAAAAAAAACGATACCACCGCGTGTGAACGTGCCCCCGAACAACGCGGAGAAACTCTAACAACCCCATCAGCTGACAGTAAGGCTAACGCCGGCAGATAGATTACCTTCGGAAAAAAGCCAATACTCGTTCCGACATTGATCCGGGGACGTACACGCTCGCTGATCTCCCATTGTGTCGCGCGCATCGCGCCTCGTCCTGAAAAGTGTAGTCGCACAAACTAACATTGATTTTACGCCAGGCACCCCGCGCGCTGGCTGCTGCCTGTGGCTGTCATACTGACGGGCGGCGCTCTATGGCCTGCTACCGGGCGCTAAACGTAAACAAGCCGAGCTGGGAACGGCCGAAGATTGATCGAAGGTGACCCTATATCGACGTGTATCGGTTTCTAGGCGCCCTATGAGTTACGTTTATGAGACCGCTGAATAAATTCGTTCGAAATTAAATGCCGCTGATGTGGTGAGAGAATACTTTTAAAGGATACTTGTACCTATATACATTTAAATAATATTTTGTTGTAATGTGTTAAATGACCTATCGGATGGCTAAATTGATATAACTTTTATTTTCATAGTAGTTGGTCGCGAAGAGATAAAGGATTAGACCACGTTATCGACACCAAAAAATTCGATTCTTTTATAAGCCTAAAATTTACTTTCTTTTGCAAACTATATAGTGACGCTATACTATAACGGGTTGCGTCAAACCTACTTTACCCGCCGATAAATATATTAGAAAATTTTGTTTTTCTCAAAAAATACACATCCGAAACAAATTTTCTTCTCAAGATTACTTTATTTTTTCTTATTTGTATACGTTAAATATGTTGAAAATATGTATGTTTTCATAAAGTGCACGTAATTTCCTTTCAATTGATATATCTAGAAATTGTTTAAAATTTTTTTTTGTAAAAGAAAAAGAAAAATATAAATTTTACAAAATTTGTAAAAATCAAGAAATTTCTTTTATCTTGTACGTTATACATATTGAAAATATGTACATTTTCTTAAAATAAACATAATTTTCTTAGTATTTCTCTATCCTCTTTGTGGAAAAAATAAAATGGAATTTTGAACATGTATTTTGTGAAAATCGGTAATTTTAGTAAATTCAGAAATAATTTTTATTCTGATAGACCTCAATAATAAAATATACTATTAAAGATCAGTAGTGTATTATTTTTTAAACAACAATATTAAATATAAAATGAGTAAGAAATTTTCGTGTAGAGATATGGTGAAAATTATTTTAATTAAGTTTCAAGATTATCTCAAACTGGCAATACTTAAACGCATGTGTCTAATGATCAGTTAACTTTAGCTTTACTTTATTTAATACGAATTTCCATTATTAAATTCTCAAATTCGGTTTATTATGATCTCTCTTTGAGAAAGCATTCTGCTAAAGCAATTAGCAGCGGTTATTTTTAAGATTCTGGTATTCGAAAATTATTCGACGAATACTTTTTCGAATAAACGATATTTTCTTATTTCGTTGAGTATTTCGATATAACAAAATTCAATATGGTGGATCCAAGATGGCGGATCGGATTCATAAATTTTGAACAAAGCGGTTGTTAAATAATAATGTAGGACTCTTCAACTCACTGAATGTAAATTCAACATCGAAATTCATTAATTATAACTGATTTGACACTTAATTTCTAAATTCAACATGGTTCATATGTTGGAAATGACCTATCCGCCATCTTGGATCTGACATCTTAAATTATGATAATGTGACCTTGGTTTCGTAATCAGCGACATCATAACCCCCCCCATCCCGTAATAATTTTCATCCAATTTGTTCAAAACATTGTTTTAAAGTAGTTTTTGAGAAGAAACGCGAAGAAAAATGACAATAATCTTTGAATTAAAAAACAGAAAATTTATTTTAGGTCGCAGTGAGAAAGTAAGTAACAAAATCAATTAGCAGTATTTTTACTTCTTCCTAGAAGAAGCTTTATAATAGTAAAAAGAAAGTTTTCTTAGAAGCATGTGTGTGCTTGCATGCGTGCGTGCGTGCGTGCCTGCGTGATTGCGTGCGTGCGTGCATGATTGCGTGCGTGCGTGATTGCGTGCGTGCGTGCGTGTATGTGTATGTGTGTATGTATGTGTGTGTGTATATGTATGTATGTATATGTAGCACCATATTTCGAGTAATCCACGGTTAAATTTAATGTTTCAAGGCTCATTTTTTTATTTTTTTAAAGGAAGGCAACTCAAAATTATTTTTCTTTATGCGTTTTTGCTTTTTATTGGTTTTTCGATTTCTGAGTTTGGATTTCTCGGTCTTTTTAATACCTTAGAAATAATACCATCGATTTAGTGATAATGCATTTGAAAGAGCTTAAAATTACCTATCTTTTCCGAAATTTTGTATAAGCTGTTTCCCTTTTTCTGTTGTACACGGAAACGTCATGTTTTTTTTTAAACGGTTTTATCTTGGAAATATATCACAATTGGGAGAATCAGTAGCTTAGAGTACAATATACAGTAAAATTTTCTAGCCATTTTATTTTTCTTTTGCCGAAAAAAAAATCATTTTGTAAAAAAAAATCAATTTTCTATGTCGAACGATAACTTGAGTAAAACGGCATTATTCTTTTTGAAAATTTCCAAATAGGTAACTTTTGAGGTTATGTTGTACTTCAAATTTTTTTTTATCGTTTATATCTCGAGAACGGTACGGTCATTTTTTACCAATTAGTGCTCATTTTTTTCATTTCTTAATAAGAATGCGGAATGACAAAGAAATTTTAAAATTCATCGACTCGTTTTCGATTTACAAAGATTTTTCTATTTTACGTTATTCTGAGATCAATGCGGTAAATTGATTTCGATTGTAGAAATAATATAATCGTTTCAATGTAAATGCATTTGAAAGAGAATAAAGTTATATAAGCTATTTTCCTTCTTTTGTTATAAATAAATTAAGATGGAAAAGATTTCCGCTATCTCTTGGCAGTCTTGGCTGAGCTCTTTGACGAATATGAAATATTTTATTTCTCAAGATAATTTGAGGTTATATTTTTTTTTAATAATTTTGTATTGCCTTTCTTGGGTATTACACGATAATTTTTTACGAATCGCTCATTTCTTGTTTGTTTTTGTGATGAAAAGAAAATTATTTTTTTTAGATTTATCGACCTGTCTTTGTTTTATAATGATGTCATGTTTATGATTATTTTTAATTTGGTTGCAGTTTCTTAAAAGTTGAAAGTTATGCAGAATATTCTATATATAATTAATTAAATTAAAAGATAATTATTTATTTATTAAACAAACGAATTTTTATCTGTTTTTTGATAAACCTACGAATTTAGAAAAATAAACATTCCTCGATTCGTTTTTGTTTTATAACGATCTTTCTATTTACGATATTTTTAAATCGATAATGCAATTTTTGATCATAAGCTTATAATTTTTTGTAATTTATTTTTGACATCAATGATAAAACCTTTTTTGAGATATTAATAAGAAAGAAATAGAGCAATTTAAAAAAATGTTTTAGAATATAGAAATTCATATTGGAACAATTTATTTAGTTTGAGAAAGCTTAGTACCAATGCATCGGCAGCGGTTTTTCTTATTATTCTGTTAAAATAAAATAATTTTCCAGAATAAAATTTATTTTTACACTTACATATTCCTTATAATTATTAAGCTTTAATAAAGAACCCGATGTACCATTATAATTGCGATAAAAAGCACAGACTCCATCGAGTAGAGGCTTAACAGGGACCATCTTCACGCGAAAAAAATGTCCTCTATCCTCGAACGCGATAAAGAGACATAGACATCGACAACAGCAGAATGAAAGCGTTGAGCGAGTCTTTTCGATAAATTAAAGCCCTCTATCCCTCCTCGTTGTTTCGGGCCACTGCTGCTGACGACGACGACGACGTTCGCGTGTGCCCTTCGTCTTTATCTTTGCTCGTTGGCCGTGGGTGTGCTGTTGTTTCACCCCCACGACGAGGCACCTCTCTCTCTTTCTCGGCCCCTGCGTAAATCGTTCAAACGATGTCTTCTTCGAGCCTTCTGACGTGGTCGCGAGATCCTTGAATAATGCAGGGCGCGCTGCGAAATTTTCTCGGGCAGCTTGGGTTCTTTTTTTTCTCTCTGCCACGATGGGTTCTTACTTCTTTTTTTTTACATTGTTTTTCTTTCAAACTTCTGAGATTTCTTTTTGGACAGAGAGGGACGTCATTTGGGAAGGTGCAGTTAATGTTTTTCAGAGGCGTGACGATATTTTTAAATTTTATGGATTCTATTTCGATGTTTGTTATTGAAACATCATTATAAGAAATCAATGTATTATGATTCAGTTCTTAAATTATTATTGAAACCTCTGATTAAAAAAAATATTTTAATAGTAAGAAGATTTTGTAAGTGGTTGTAATATTATATATAATTATGTTCGACTTTTGTTAACTTATTATGTCAAAGATGTAGGTAAATAAAGCTCTTTTGATACTGTAAATAATATTATCAGCACAATATTATCAACTGATACGCTATAATCAGACTTTACTAAATATAATAAGAGACTTTCACAAGGTTAAAAATTGTCATTGATATTGTCATTTGTTTGCTTTGGTATTGTGTAATGATCCGTAATTATCTTTCGATCAATTATTAATGCATGTAACAACAACGTCTAAGCGGATCGTGACAAAACTTCTAAGTTATAGATAATAATAAAACTTAACACTGTATGCACTTCCCAACTACATATAGGTACAAAGTAAGAAAAAGTAAAATCAGCTCTACAACTTATAACTTACAAAGCCTACGCTGTTTACTTCTGTATCGTGCTCGTTAGATAGCTTAGTACTCATCAACATGCCATAAGCATAAAGCTAGCTTTCGTTAATCTTCGAAAGATAAGCCCTGATCTTCACTTAACTTCGTTCTATTTTGGATAAAGACATCTTTTGTCACAGAGTGCTTTTAACTTTAATATCTTACTAGCCATAACCGCTTGCTCGCTAACGCTATTACAGTAATTTTTTAACAATATCTTATTATACAATGTTTTGTGTTTAAGTTATACATTTTTACTTGATACTATTAAAGTATATACACAAAATATTATTTATCATATATTGATTAATTTTTCATAAGCTGTTGAAGTGGCAAATAATAAATAAAAATTATGCTAAAGAAAATTGTGAAATTAACTAACAAATGGTCAAGTAAAGAAATTAATTATTACATTCTCAGAAATGTATAAATGATCATCTCAAATGTGTAATTATCTTTAACATTTTATAATTATCCAGACATTTATACTATGCATTTCATATTGCTGTGTGAAATATTGTAATATCCGCTTTCCCATCATTTTGTGTTTATTTTAATACTTTGTACAATGTCATCAATTCTAGAAAATAATTATAAAAATACGGGCCCGTCGACCAATAGTTCTAGGTGCATCAGAGAAAATACGTCTTACACTTGAAAAAATAAATTTTCCTACAGCTTGTCTAGTAAAAAATAAGTGAAATATAAGAGATAAAAAAAATATAAATAAATAATAATTAAAGTAAAATATTAAGCAAAGTATTTTGTTATATTCTAATGAAACTGGTTGAAATATGAATTGAAGATTAGTATAATATTTTGAAAAAATGATGAAAGCATTTTCTTAGTTTTACTGTACAAATTTTTCAGATAAAAATTTAGTAACATGTAAGCTCATATAATCCACCAATCAACTATTGGTCGACGGGCTCGTATGTTTATAATTATTTTATATAATTAATGACATTGTACAAAATTTTAAAATAAACACAAAATGATGATAAAGCGGATATTACAATATTTCACACTACAATATGAGATACGTAGTATAAATAAATGTATGGATAATTATAAAATGTTAAAAATAATTACACGTTTGAGATGATCATCTATACTTTTCTGAGAATGCAATAATTAATTTCTTTAATTGACCATTTGTTAGTTAATTTCATAATTTTCTTTAGCATAATTTTGTATTAATTATTTACCACTTCGGCAGCTTATGAAAAATAAATAAAAATATGACAAATAATATTCTATACGTATATTTTATTATTACTAAATTATTTTTTTTTAATCTTTTGTAGATGTGATTTATGAATCAATGTGGAAAAAGAACTCATACTTGCGTAGATTATACGCTTGTAAAACGTAAGTTTTAGGGAGATTTCACAACTTAGAACTGAATAAAGTAATATTTGACAATAAATATAATATAATTTTCAAAGAATTATTACAGTTTTTGTAAAATAATTTTATTTCCTTTTTGGCTACTTACATCGATTCTTACTTAAAAATGTGTCTGTACTAATATATAACGAATTAAAAGGGTTGCATTAGACTTTATACTTTATTGAACGCATCACGAACTCGAATTCTTTATTTTGTAAAAATATGGGGCAACAAAGTTAAAATTAAAGAAAAGCATTTAAATCAGACTGAACTTTCCCTTTTAGAATCGTATTGTCTTGTAAAAACGAAGGGCTGATTAGTACAATTATAAGGAAAATCGTACAAAAATTAAGTTTTCGTAAAAGTAGGCGTAAAGTACGTAGTTTCGTTTGTATTTAGCGGGAATTAAGTAGCACTTTGTCGCATATTTTGCATAAAACCAAAAATCGTGAATGCTGACTAGTGCGATCGGAAGCTTGCATCGAAGCCGATTTCGTCAGCCCTGATCGTGAGTGCTGATCACAGCTAGTGCAAATGCAAGATGTTCAACCTTATGCCCAGTGTGTGCATATGTGCTACCATTCGCACAAAAAACAAAAATGATGTGAAATGTGTATTTTATTCCCACGATTATCGAAAAAAATGTTAGTATCTCGCGCACAAACTTATGTGCTGTAAAGTTCTACTGTACGCCCTTAGTACGAAAGGTACTATTTTATTTTAGAAAAAGTAGTTTGTTTCATATCTGTAAAATTTTTCGCAATTTGCTCTATTCGAACATTGTTACTTGTGTAAAAGGTAATGCAGACTAAATAGAGTAGACAAAGAAGATATAACAAATTTATTTTATTATATACTTCCGGGCTATATTAAAAAACATTTTGTAGCTATTTTGGACCTACAAAATTCGGATAATAATACGCACCAATATCCCGGTCCCTTCGAATTTGTGATAAGGAGGGTTTACCAATTTTTTAACTTTTTCTTAAAAGACAAGACAATGCGATGCCAATACTTACTGCTACAGGCACAACTGCTCTTTCTCGAGCACCTCATTGTTTATATTACGTCAGCTGATCCTTATACGCACTTAACCTTATGATGATAACGTAGATAATGTACTTATATCTTGTATAATCAGCTAATCCTTATTCGAAATTCACGTGTGTTTTGCATCATTTAATTAAAAACACAAAATTTGCCTACGTATAATTAAACAAGACTCACATAACCTTATTATAATATTAGTATGCCCATTGACATGTATCTATATCTATTTGTTTACAAACTAAAACCAGAAGTGGGAAGTGACGTCATCATGGAAGAGACAATAATCGAACATCCGAACGCTGAAAATGAAAAGCTTTTTGGAGAATTAATTTTCAATCTGCTGTATTTAGTCAAAGAATGGATCGTTTTAAAAAAACCTTTTTTTATATCAACGATAAAATTCATAACGCTCAAATAAATACCGATGTAGTGCATAATGTACAAAATAGCATTAAAAATTAATGTACTCGAAATTTTGAGAAGGTTATGTTTTGGTAATTGATTACACTACTAGAATTGGAAATCAGTTCCATCCCAACAAGCAAAAAAATTTTTTTTAACATACCTCGCTATAAAGTGCGTACTTCTTTCCCGCTTTGTCGGTGAACGAGTACGAACTTTTTGGTAGATATGTTATAAAATCGTATATTGCACACGTGAATAAAGTGAGCCAGCGATTGTCAGCGTGTATGAAGCCCTCGCTCCGCTCGGGTGCCGAACCACACGCAGGCATTTATTGGCTCACTTTATTTCCTAGGTGCATACTATACTATTCTTTGACTTAACAGACGTATAAGTCAAAAGTTTGACTTAAAACAGGCTATTTTTGGACATTTTTAATAACCTCCATCCTTGATGATTTTTCAAAAACAAAAATTATTTTGAATCTTGGTTCCAAATAATGTCAACAGAAAAATTGGCACACCATATGATATCAAAATAAGGAAGTTATAGTAGTCTATGCAATGCATCACTTTACTAATATTTTAAATGGAATGTCTTATAGTTTGATATAATTTACTTCAGGTAATATACGTCATAGGTATACTTATACGCAATTTTATATGAAAGCTGACATGAAGACCTTTAATTTGCATTGTCGCAGCACTTCCAAGGACATTCTGGTCAAAAGTTATGCTCCATTGAAATTTATAGAAAAAATGAGGTGGTAAATGGGAGACTGCAAATACGAGCCGCACTTTCTTCAATATTTTGCCATCTCTCATTTGCCACGTAATTTTTTTTTTATATATTTCTATTGAACATAACTTTTTATCAGAATGTCCTTAGAAGTGCTGCGACAACGCAAATTAAAGGTCTTCATGTCAGCTATCATTATAATATTACGTATAAGTACCTATGACGTATATTACCTGAAGTAAATTACATCAAACTATAAAAGATCCCATTTAAAATATTAGTAAAGTGATGCATTACAGAGACTGCTATAACTTCCATACTTTGATATCCTGCAGTGTAGGGAGTGTAGGGAGCTTGGGCAGAAGAAAAAATTTGCGAGCGGCACTTTTAATTTCTAATTAATAGCTCGAAAAAGGTGTTTTTTATCATTGATTGTTTATCAAAAGATAAATTACAAAAAATTATAAGCTTGTGATCATAAATTGCATTATTGATTTATAAATAACGTAACATAAACAAAAATCGTTTGAAACATTTATATATTAATATATGAAATAAAATTAATAATCATAATAATTTGGAATTGGAAAATAAATTAAGGATAAGAAGGATTATGAGGACTTGGTGAATCCAATAATCACATATCGAATTCCTGGAATATATCATTTTGTATTTGCAAACTAATAGACAGAAGAATCCCGATCAATATGGCGCGTCTATAAAATCTAGCCTGATAATTATTAAAACTACGTTACATTTTTCATTTACGAATTGACAATATTAATTACGGTGCGCAACAATATATTTTCAAAATCACTTGTAGACAAAGACTATCAAAAATCACGGACGAACCGGATTTAATAACACGGCTTGGAATAAAATGATTTGGTACTTAGCTATTGACCAACGGAAACGGCGGCGTGCCCCTTTTTCCACAGATGTGTGTGCACGTGGTCGACCCCTCTGCTGCATCGGAGTCCTTCGCGACTCCGCTCCAAGACACTCGTCCTCGTCAATGCGCGTATCTCTGCGTGTACTTGATAATTCTTTTCACCGGATTAAACTCAATCTTTATTATCTTGAGATTGCGCCTTTTCTGTACATGAAGCGACGGCGTGGCTGACCTTCCTCAAGGCCAGGGAGTTTGCGCGGCAGGACTCCGAAGTCAGAAGCACGCACCAGCACACCAGCGGAAAAAGTGGCTTAGCCTCATTTGCGAGTTCTATTTATACGAGTAGACTCCGCAATCGCGATCCATCTACTTTCTTTTCCCAGAACTCTCTCCTCGATTTTGGGAGAGAGTTTATTTCGCGGGAAATTCAAACGATTTTAAGGCTGATTACTTCGGTGTGTTACACGTTATAATACAAGAACAAATCGATGTATCTTTAATTTCTTTTTCTGTTTTCGTATCTTCATCAAAAACAAATAGAAAAAGTATAACCTCAAATATCTTGAAGGATAATTATCTTTAAAGACTGTTAAATACCTTATTAGGGTTTAAAGTGTCATGGACGAAGCAAAGCAGTAACGACACTTTCTTTTCGTTAATAAGCATATTAAACCCTGGTAGAAACGTTCACCAACGATTCGCCAATCGTTGGCCAATTTTACTAAGGTTGGCCAGTAGTTTCACCAACCATTCACCAACGATCCCACTTATTTTGAAAAGCTTTTCCGCCCGTCGTTGGCCAACGAATGCTGAAAATTGGAAAACGGCGAAAAGCACTAAATACTGCTTAAGAAAGATATGTAAAGTGTTATGGTATATTATACAATCAATAAAAAGTCATTATATGAGTATAATTTACTTAAAAAATTCACATTTTAAATATATGTACACTTAATTCAAATTTGAGGTTAGGTGTAGTAAATTGATGATTTAGTTTACTACCCTAGTCAAGGAAATCTTGTATGCCAAAATTTGTCATATGTGTGCCAAAACAGCCCATTGGAAGAAATTTGGCGTACTATGGCAAACTTTGTCTAAATCTCGTAAACTTTGGCAAACTTTGGCAAACTTTGGCAAACTTTTGACATCAAAACCATTTCCACTAGGGTAATACATTATAATTTACTATTATAATTATGAATTAAGTATAAAATAAAAAATGCTTTTTATCAATTCTATAGTATAATATGAAAACATGGGAAGTTGGATAGATAGAAAAAAATTATACCAAAACCAGTAGTTGCGATAGATATTTGCATGCTCCGCAACTCAAGGCGCGCTTTTAGTTTGTATATTGAATCATTCGTAACCATATAACCCTACTTTAAATAAAAATTTAATTATATTTTACAACTTCATGACAGCATATGCGTTATTTTCGTTATTTTTATCATTCAGTGGTTTATTGTAAAATATATATTTAGTGACGTACATTTAACAATTCAATTTATAATTTGAAAATAGAATTTTAGAATCACAAATAGAGCAGTCGTTGGTGAACCGTTGGTCAATTACAGCAGTAAGTATTGGCCAACGTCATTGGCGAACCGTTGACGAACAGGCCATCTCGGTTGGTCTATTTTCTACCAGGGAACCAATGAATTTAGAAATTAATTATGTAAAAATATTCTACATGTATTATAGTTTCAGAATCTGCAAACAAAATTGTTTAATAACAAATTTTAAATAGTTTCATAAATGATTAGAAAAGATGTTAGATTTAAAAAAAACTATAGTCATTTCAAATAGAGTTAATAACTTTGTCACCTTTTTATTCCTTCACTATTCCATATAAAACCTTTGCAACCACTTTTTTTAGCACAATTGATAGCTATAATTAGTTTTAAAATCCATCCGTTTTCTATGTTTATTTAGAAAAGAAAAATTGTCAAAACTGCTTTGCTTCGGTCATGACATTTTAAATCCCAATATTCTGGGCAAAGAGCTCAGCCAAGAGATAGTGGAAAGTTACCTTTTTCACTATTTAGCATAATTTCTTTTTCATTATTTAAATTATAAGAAATATCAGAATACATCATTAAACATGCATAAATAACGACACGTGAATTATCAAAAGCTTGGAGCCTTGTTTTCTGAATAAGAAATGTTTGTCTTCGTAAAGCAAAAAGTTATCTAAATTTATGATAACAGAATTATTATGATTTAAAACGGAAAAAAGTTTTTTCCCTTTGTACGTTATAGATGTGTCATAAAGTAACGAATCTTTATTGGTACAGTCTTATTATAAAAGGAAAATAGTTGCGCTCATTTTATCAGTCATCAGTTTTCAACTCAGTAAAGTAAGTCTACGTTAAATTGAGCTTACCTTTTTAATTCCATTAGGTTGTACTTTAATCATTCAAAAATTAGATAATAAAATACTACTTAGTACTAATTAGTTTTCTAGGGATAAAATGCAACCAACTACTTTTGTGATTTGTGCGATGTTGGCGGTGGTTTTGATATCACAAGGAAATGCGCAAGTTTCATCGAATCGGGTAAATAACACAAACAAATATCACACGTTTTTAGCTTTTTACAAGATTTTGACAATCTGAATACAGAATTTTTTGAATTACGCATATCTCCGTGTTCAAGCGTATGCTAGTGCACATAACATATTCATGCGTGAATGTGTGTCCTCAAATGTGGATCGATTAGAATTATTATTATTATTCTTACATTTTCGACTGAAGTTAGTTTTGCTTTCTCAAAGAAAAAACTTTGTGACGATGAAAATTTTTTTATCGGGGTTTTTGATAAATTTATATGTTTTCAAGATTCCTGAGTGAGAATAACATGGTTTTGAAAATGTCTGCCTATATGTATGTGTGTATTATGTGACAAAAAATCGTGGAATGATAACTCTTCAAGGGAAGCATGATATGAGCTGGAATTTTGCAAACATATGAGGTATTGCTCAACTTAGAACTGATTAGATTTTGAAGCTGATTTGATAATAAAAAGTACATTTTTTATAAGAAATAGTAACTTAAAAAAAATTTGAAAAATTGAAAAAAAAGTTTTCTTATTTTTATACGTTAAATATGTTGAAAATATATGCTTTCATAAAGTACACATAATTTCCTTTCAACTAATATATCTAGCAATTTCTTTAAAGTCATTTTTTTTAAAGAAAAATAAAAATATAAACTTTACAAAAAAAGGAAAAATCAAGAAATTTTTGTTTATCTCATACGCCAAACATATTGAAAATATGTACATTTTCTTAAAATAAACATAATTTTCTTCCAATGTATATATCTAGCAATTACCTGAACGATATTTTAGTGGAAGAAATAAAATTTAATTTTGAATATATATTTTTCGAGAATTGGTAATTTTAGTAAATTTAGAAATAATTTTTATTCTGATAGACCTCAAGAACAATATATACTGTTAAAGTTTTTTAATGAACAATATTAAACAAAAAATAACTATAAGAAATTTTCGTGTAAAGATATGGTGAAAATCATTTTAATTAAGTTTCAAGATTATCTCAGACTGACAATACTTAAACCCGTGTGTCTAAAGAGTTAACTTTAGTTTTACTTTATTTAATGCGAATTTCCATTATTAATTATCAAACTCGATTTATTAGGATCTCTCTTTGAGAAAGCATTCTGCTAAACTAATTATTATTTCTATTATTTCATACTTTCTTTTACGCCATTATTTATACATACATAAATTACTTTTCACAGTGCAGTAGAAACTCACAATGCACTACAGATTGCTGTAGAAGAGCCTTATGTGTTGCAAGTAAGTAAATGGCAAAAAGGTATATCATAATTCACTACTTATTTTCATAAATTTATATAACTTAAAATAATAATACTTAATTATAATACTTTTCAATAATATATTGTGCTGTTAAAAAATAATTCTTAAAAATTAATTTCCTTCTATTATTTGTTTATACTATTGGAATGTTGAAAGCGCAGCTCATTATATTGATACAATAAATTAATTGACTTCAATGAGGAGAATTAAAAAAAAAGTTATTTTAAATATAGTCAAAGGGTCAATGTTCCATTCAATTTAGACTATCCACAAATGGAATACATATACATATAAAACTTAAATTAAAAAAATTATCTCCCTTTATGTTACTATATTGATACTAGTTGTATCCTAATAAAGTAATTTCATACCACAAATGAGGATAAATCTTTTTGGATTTCAAAAATATATATCGACTATACACAAAGCTCATGACGAACTAAACTTTGAATTTTTGATTAGAATGAAATTAATATTCTTTATTTATATCACTTAATTTAATTTATTTATTGTAGCAATAGATTTCACTGCCTTTCGATAAAAAAATATGATTTAATAGATTTTAATAACAATTTTAATTAATATATAAAGCTGAGTGTACATACCATCATTATGTATATACAATGCATAACTTTTCTCTTTTATTCTTAGGTGAGTGGTGCCCTTGTTCGGCCTCGCGCAATCCCTGCAAGTATGGACAAAAATGTATTGTTGAGAATGTAATATGCGTCAAAGCTCCCTGCTATCCAGTAGCGAACTGTGTGTAACAATAAGAATGTAAATACAGCTAAATAAAAAGAGTATCTTCGATTTCACTAATATTTTTATTTGTATTCGGAATCTTTAATATACATGAAACTTGAAATAAAGTATTTACTTAGAATTTTAATTTAGCTACTTATTACAGAGAATAAAAGTTTTCAAGATATAATAAATGAAACATATTTCAAAACCACAGCAGTTTAATAGTTACTGCATTTGTTAGATTGATTTGACAAAACATGTATTATTATTATTATAACATTATTACTCTGTTGGTTTTTCTCATTTCATTATGTCATACTGATAATATTATTACTACTATAAAAGCAATATGCATACATTTCTACAGATACCGCTTATCATACATATTTAAACTGACAAGTGCTTCACATATCCACCTATATCAACTGTAGTAGTCATTACTATAAATCAGTGTTCGATCATTGTGTTGCTGCGCATGACTAAAATGTCTAAATTATACAACATGTACAAAACTTTATTTGTAAGCTTTCTGAATTGATGAGAACATACTGCAGTTACGTTACGACATCGTTTGGAGTCATGAATGATGGTCTGATGTCATGAAGGAAACTTTATCAAATCTTTATTTTTGTTCAAAATTGTTTTAATTTTTTAAATTAAAAGAAAATTGAAGATCGGCTTAGATCGTCTAATTAATTCGTCTAATAAGATGATAGTGGATAACTACCCACTATCATCTAGAATGGTTCCCTGCTAGATTTCTTACGCTTCATTAAAGACCGTTTGATGAAGGATCATTGTATCATGGAAAACCTTTTCAAATCTCTTTAATATTTACTAATAAAATATTACTAATATTTTAATATTTAATCATTTTAACTGTCTAGGCAGTCAGGGCCGAATTTACGTCATCAAAACAGCCACTATTGTCAGTTTTCACTTACTTATTTGCCGACTGATAACAACTAAGGTTACCCTAGAAAAAAATCTAAACCAGTAATGTTGTAGTGGTATTGAAAAGCTTTGAAAATTAAGCTTTAAGTTACTTTATTAAGTTTTATTTAATAAACAAAAGGTATTTATAATTATTTTCGGGGTAAATTAAAAAAAGAAGTTGCTGAGGGCAAAACAGGATATCGAAAGTATACAAAAAATACATAAATGTATTGTTTAGATTTTGAAGAAATTTAAGCTAAAATGTTATTAAAATTCATAAAAGATTATTGCTAACACTTATCACAGTTACTTTTGTATAATTTTAAATATTTAGACTATATTCTGAAGCAAAAACAGGTTTCCCGTTTTGCCCCGTACTTTCGGCAGATGCCAAGAAATATTTAAAGAATGGTACAAATTAATTATTTATGAGCATTCTGCATCACCTTTATAGTTTTGTATGCAAATAAGATGATAATAAATGCAAATAATTTATAAAACAACTTGTCGTTACTCTTTGAATAATAAGAAAATAAAATTATTCTCAGATATTAACCCATTTTACCCTAAACTTCCCAATATGCGCATCCTCCCGTATTTTGGACATCTTTATCTTCATCCATCACGAGGTGGCGGCGCGCGGCCCAGCATCGACGGCTAGTCGACTCGCCGGATTCTCTCGTCGTCGGACGTTCATCGGCGCAATGATTTACGCTCGCGTATATATACGCGAGAGCTCGTTTTAGGGTCGACGGCGGCGCCGCCGCCGCCGCCAGTGGCGCATACGTTATGCGTGCTACATACGGCGGAGATGTACGACGGTGTGTATAATCCTGTATGGCGTAACGTTTTGCTTCCTTAGACAGAAAGTATTGTAATAATGAAATTCTCAAAATCAGCGATTTTGATTAATTTAAGTTGTTGACTCGAAATTGCTTATGGTGTACCTAATTAAATTTTGTGACCGCCATAACTATCGGACGCATATAAAACCCAATATAAAACTGATAAGATCTTGGATACCATTATATTATATTAATTACTAATTTAAATGACTAATTTTAATAAACTTTAATAAATCTAGTAATTTAAAAAGAAATTTTGAAATGAAAATTTTTTAAACACAAAATTGTTGTTTACTTTTTACATTAGAAATATGTGAAAATTATGCATATTTTCTTTTTGCTTTCTCAAAGAGAAATAATTGTTTAGGTATCAAATTTTCTGCACGATTTTGTAATGTAAAAACATATTGTGTATCTGACTTGATGTTTCTGAATGCACCGGCGTGCATGTGTGTATCTGTGTATGAATATGTATGCGTGTGCGTATGCATGTGCATATGTATGCGTGGGTGCGGGTATGCGTGCGATATATGTGCGCGCTTGTGTATCGTGTGTGTGTGTAAAAACAACTCAACTTTGCAACTTCTTATAAAAAAATTTTTTTTTACTTTTGCATACAAAAATACATTGATTTTGTGTAATTATTTTTACACAATTCAATGAACAATTTTAAAAGCATGAACTTATTTCAGTAGATATAAAATCTACAAAATAGAATTATTTTTAAACAAGATATCATCTTTACGGAATAATACATTTTTAACATAAAATGTTGCTCTGTGTCTATTGATATTCGGATACAATATAACACGCATGAAATTTTATAAGAACTTGACCGAACATAATAGGTCTAGTAAAGTAAGCTTAGATTCCTTGTTTGTTAACGTTCCCTCGGTTTGACAATCATCTTGTTAAATTTTATGACATAATATTAATCTGTAATTAAAGGAAAATAATTTATAACTTAAATTTATTATCCTATGATATCAAATGAATTCAAAAATAGTAGTCAATTTTTTATATTCGTCTCCGTCTCAGGATACTTACTCGCTTTCAACTCGTGCTCGCTTGCCGTTGACTTGTATCGTAAATCTCACATGTGGGGGAATAATAAGTCTTATTCTTATCCATAGTAGAGTTCTGGTTTGCTATAAGTCACGTCCAGTTCATTGGCAAATCAATGCTGGACAGGTGGTAAAAAGTATACGTAAAGTAATAAGAATGGTGAGCGAGACCAACGACGCTTTCATCAAAATGTAACTTCTCGCTATTTCTATCATAATTTGCACTTTGATTGCAGTCAACCTCTACTATAAATTAAAATTTAATGAAATCTACAGTATTATTAATTGATTTTCTCTAAATTTATTTGATTGAATACTGACCATATTTCGAAAGAAAAATATCAAATGTCACATTGCAAAAGTTTACGCCTTGTTTATCTATAAATCCTTTATCAATAAAACAACGCCAACCTCAAATCTCCAAATCACTTCACGCCACCAAAAATGCAGCTTCTCGCCTCGTGAACTCTGATCTCTCCTCTCTCACTCAAACCCTCAAAGTCCCTCTATCGATATCCATCCCGCCCCCCCCCCCCCTTCTCTCTATCTCTGCTTCGCTCTCTATCTCTCTCTCCCTCTCTCTCTCTCTGTCTCACTCTCTCAATCCCGCGGGCGCGATCAAGCGCGCCACAGCCAATAATCGGTGCGAACGCGGCCGTGCAGTTCGGATCAGCGCTCGCCTGCTCGCTGCCGTAGCAGCAGTAGCAGCAGCAGCCAAAAAATTCGCCACCAAAAAACGCCCGGTGCACACGCTACCGATAAAAAAAGCACAAGAGAAAGCCCCCAGCGAGAGATAGAACGAAGCAGCGGCCAGCTGCGGACGGTGGAGGGCAGCGGACCGATGTAAATAATTGCTCCGTCAGGATGAATACGTACACAGAGCGAGAGAGCGAGAGAGAGCGAGAGAGAGGGAGAGGCGCCGCCGCGGGGATGGTCCACCGGGGGATGAAAGGCAGCAGGCAGCAGCGACGCTGCCACCGGAGAGAGTCAAAGGGGTGGGGGTGTTGCGTCACGAGCGTTGGCCCAATTCCTCGAAAGGATCGATGAAAGGGTGCGCGCACACCAGAGTGGGATGGAGGGAGACCGAGAGCGAGAGAGATAGAGGAGGGCGGGAGGGAGAGGAAGAGGACTCTTTGCCTCGAAATCAACGTGTGGGGTGGGCGAGTGCAGCGGCAGCGTCAGGCTGGACCTCCATATAGGAGTGACAATGCTGCTGCGAGAGATGACTGGCGCTGCGGCAATTGCCGGGTTTAACTAGATGTATATGTGTGTATGTGTGTGTGCGTCTTTTTGTGCGTGTGCGTATGTTTGTGTTGATGTAGGTCTTTGGTGCTGCGTAGGACTCTTTTTTTATAGGTCTTTCATTTAGCGGTTCCTCTGTCGCCGCGACCGCTATGTCACCTTTTACTTTTAAAGCGCATCATGCCTTTTTACGCCGTTGGGCTTTTTTTAGATGCCGTGCGACTTGTTTTGTTGCGTTTTCAAGCTGCTGCTTTTGTATTAGATTTCTGCTGTTGTATGTGTTTTATTTCAATGTAGTAAAAATCTTTGAACCAATTATATAATGTAAATTAGTTACGAACTTTAATTGAAGATGAAGGGCCAATATACATGATCATGTTTTTTTATTTTGTTACCATTTTACTAAGTGGAAATATCAATCCTTTTAACATTTTTTATATAAACCCTAAAAAATATACTACTTTTAATCAATATTCAAAACTTGTATTGAATCTGCATGTATTATTAATATTGAAAGAGAATGTAAAATACCTTTTTACTTATTTTCTCCGATAGGTAATAGAATTTTCACTGACAGTTTAAAAAGTCAAATGGTCCTTAATAAAATTTTATTTATTTATAGTAAAACCACATTATAGCCCTGTAAATTAAATGTTAACAATTTCATAATACATTGTATTAAATATTTATAATTAATTTAAAAACCAATTTTCTTTTGCTTTTTACCATCATCAAAATACGTATTGAAAATCCACTTGCATCATCGATTACATTTAAATTCCTTTATGAAAAAGAATTATCGGTCATAGTGACATAAAGTGTATCTAAAAAATTGAAGGAAAAGCCTTTTTTCGCACAAAAAAAGCAATTGTCGCTCGGCTCGCGTGCAAACGGCTTTACGCCTAGTCTTGTACACGTGTGCGTACATGCGCGTCCTTTCGCTGTCGCTTTAGCTCTTCTCTGTTTTATGGACCTTTCATTTAGTGGTACTATTATTTTTTTTTTCGTGGACGCTTTTTCCGCTTTTTTTATCGAAGCTACCGTTTGCGTTAATCTTTTTTCCAGACGTAGAATGCTTTTAATGTGAAATTAACGTTTTTGTTGACAATTACGAATTAATTCACTAATTTTGGAATACTTTGAATAAAGATCGAAAAAAGCTAGAGCTAGCAAAATGGGTTAAAGAAAAGTTTTTTAAAGTTAGTTTTTTGTATTCTATGAAATTTAATTTTCTTCAACTCATATTAAAGTATATAAGATAAGTTAAATCAAAAAAATTAATTTCTTCGTTACGTTAAAAGCCAATTATTGGAGAAAGTTTGATATAATTAATACAAATGATTTGAAATTAATTATTTATTCTATCATGAAAGAGTATAATTTATTTAATCTTGTAAAATTTTAAAATTTTATTTTAATTTTAATTGAATAAGTGATTTAATCTCAGATTTAATTTTTTATTTTCAATTTCTAAACTTTTTTCTTATTTTATTGTTAGTAAAAAATAATTGCATAATAAATAATAATTCTGCTTTATTTTTGTGTATAAAAGAATTAATATTTCCATTGTATTTATGTTAAATAAGGCAATCATACCGTATACTCAGAAATGGCATTTGTATTTTTAGGTGAACAGTAATTGGAATAATTTTGTCAAACCGAATGACTCGCATCGCCGAGAATGAGAGAAAATTTAATTGTGCCTCGAGGTATTTTATGTCTTACTTCTCGTCCGCTTATAATCCGTTTGTAATTACGTTTATGGTATAAATTAAAAACTAATTTTAATACCATTATACATATTAATTAATCCCATTTGAATTATCACATCATGTTTTCTTGGTCACATGCGGATTAAAAAAAGTTTAATCTTATTAATTATAACACTGTATCCAATCTTAAAAACTATAGATGTATAGATAAATTAAGATTTTTTTTTCCACAAGTAAAAAATACATTTCAAAAATACGTAAGCTTTGTTTCGTTATAAAATTTGTACATATCGTCATATCACCGGTTCACCGCAAGATTTCGTCATAAGTTTCTTAACAAATTTTGCACACTTTCTTATATTATCTGATCTTAACTATCACGTCACAACCATAAACTAAGATTGACTAAATTAAAATATTAGACGGTATATCACAGCTAGTTTTCGTCGCAGGTCACACTTTGCTCAGCAAATGTTTCCGCAATGTGCCTACGTATTGCCGCTTTGAATTTCCTCAGTGACGGAAGGTACCTAATACTGCGGGGGAGTGAATTCAGAGACGCGCAACTTGGGCACTGAATGATTCCAGGCCAACATCAATGTGCGACTCGGGAATTGAGATTTCCTTAGGATTCCTACCTGAGGTTATGGACTGGTTTTCTTTAAACAGGTCCACAAGGTGCGGTGGTTTGTTCATTTGAATAGCTTTATATAGAGCACCGCCGCAAAGTACACCCGTCTTGCTTCCGCATTTAACCAGCCCAGTTTCCTCCTGTATGGAGTAAACATGCTCATCCCTTCCAATACTACATATATATATATATATATATATATCTCACACATGAGTTCTGTAATCTTTAAAACCAGATTTGAAGCTCACCTGATACGTTAAGGTGCACAAGAAAATAGTAATCCAAGTGAGAAATTATTAGAACACCTGCCAGATACTTGCGTAATGCCTCAGTTGTGCAGGATCTGAAAGATCTGAGTCCATATGAGGCCCTATTAAACTTTCGGCTAATCGCATCCGAATGATGTTTCCACGTTAACGTAGAATCCATTACATCCTAGGTTAGTTACAGTATCGAAAAAGGGAATGAAAACTTTATCCTCAACCTCAATGCCTAGAAGATGCAAACTGTACAACTTATTCATATTGTAATCAGATCCAAAAAAGATAGCCTTAGTCTTTCCGACATTAAGACGGAGAGCGTTCTTAGAAGCCCATGCCAACACTACCCGTGCAACAACTGACAGGCGATCCACGCCCTCACTAAAATTATTCCTCGTAACCTGCAAATAGATTTGAAAGTTGACAGCATAAAGCAAATGTTCGACACCATCCGATAATTTGCCCTTTGGGCTTTTGAAGGTAGCTAGTACTTCTGATGATTGGTTATGAGCCAATCAGATTCTCCATTGGATTTAGTAACCACACGCTGGTTGCTACCTGTGATATACGACTTAATCCACAGGACTACGGACCAAGAGAACCCCACTCTAATCAGATTACGAAGTAATTTAGAGAGCGAAATTGTGTCGAACGCTTTACTGAAATCGAACATCAAGAGAATGCTAAGTAACTGCTATTTACTATTGATACTAGTTCGGATGTCTTCAGATAGACTAAGTAGTGTTGCTTACGGGCTGTGATATTGTCGATGACCAGTTTGCTGGGGATCAAGGATTTTTTTAGATTCGATGAACTCTGTAATCTGCTCGTGGACGATCTTCTCAAGGACCTAGGAGAGAAAAATTAAAAGGGCAATAGGACGAAAGTCCGAGGCGGCTGATCAGCTCTCTTCCACCAAATGAGCTCTCTTCCAAGCTCCAGGAAAGACTCCACTAGACAAGGAGGAGTTAAAGATGTTAACTAAATGATGGCCTATAACCGAAAGGGACTTCGCGATGACGTTTTGTGGTATTCTATCCTCCCACTGTGCCTGCGACGAGAAATGGGTAACGACCAGGACTACATCCGCTAAAATTCTGCTCTGGATAAAAGCCTCTCGCGCTTCAGCTGAACGGAGGGATAAAAGCTCCTCCTGTCTAATAGATTGAAAATCCCTATACCAAAAGCTGTTGAGAGCAGAGGGCTTTTATGTTTGGATGTCAATTGTGACATCGACGATGTTATGTTTACTAGGAAAGGTCGCCATCATAATATTGTTCGCATCCAGCACTACATCATTGTCGGCAGTAAGTACATTATTATTAATATTATTATTATTATTATTAATTAACATAATAATAATCTATAGGTCAGAATGTACTGATACTTGTACTTAAGTGAATAATAATGTTCAATGCGAGGTACTTTATTACGCTCTTCCCACATCCCATGCTTTGTAGTACCCAAAAATAAAACCCTGCAGCCGTAGTTTGTTCCAATGGGTCCTGGTTCTTGAGATACAAGCTATTTTACTCTAAATATGCGATATTTCAATGAAAAATGGTACATCTATTTCATATTATTACTATGTAAGTTTTTATGCTGAAAAAAATGTTTAAAGACTAAATAAAAGTAGACGAAACGAGCTTTATTTTAAGCTTTGTCCTGTCCAAAGTTATTAACAATTGAAAATGGTGATTGAAATTGCGCGAAATATCAACGAATTTATGAAAGATAAATTTTCTCGAATATTAATGCATTTTCAGTCACCTTGTTTAACTATTAATAACTTTGGACGAGATTGATATTTTCATACAAAACAAAGCTTAAATTAAAGCTTTTTTCGCCTATTTTTCTGTACCTTTCGAACAATTTTTCCATCACCAAAACTTATGTAGGAATGATATGAAGTAGAGGTAAACTTTTCCATTAAAATAACGCATATTTTTATGTACTATATTTTGACTTTCTGCAAATAAAATGTATATTCATCCATCCATTTATCCGTCCTATATAGTGTATTTTGCAATCAACTGACCAATCATTTTATCAACAGTTCTGTCATCGAAAATATAGCTGTGAAACAGAAAGTTAAAAATAATAGCTGATCCCTCGTACAGTTACCTGGTTACCTCGTCGAACACATACAATATTCCCTTCTCTCTCGCAAAAAAAACACTCCTGCATTATTTCCGTTTCACGGCTCATCAACCGCGCCTACAACCCCACGTTACATCACCGTCGTCGGTTCGTCGGCCCGCATGCATTTCTACGACGATGATGACGTGCCGACCTCCATATTCGAGACACATGCAGCAACAGATAAGATCGGCGCTCTGCATGCCGCGCAGTTTTATGCGCGCGCCAGTCGGAATTATCGCGCATCGACCTGATGATAAAGGGCCGTCAACGGCGGCGAACCTCCTCCTTTCTGTCCCTTGCATTGTTCTTGCTCACGAAGTGGAAGGCGTTTTATGGATTATTACGTAATATAAGTATAGCGATGGTGACGTCTATCGAGTTATTTTTCTTTTATTCTTCCCCACGTGTAAGGAAGCTTTATAGTGGCAAAAAAGAGTTTTGATAAAAACTATAATAGTGTCTTTATAATGACTATAAGGACACCGGTCTGATGCGCAGAGGTATTAGATTACTTGTGCAATAGTTCGTGTACTTCAACTTCGACCTTGTGTAAACAGTTAATAATAATAAATATTATGGAAAGGTTTTAAGACTTTAGGAATGAAAATACACTAGTATTAGAAAATGTCTAGGTGATTATAGTAACTAGTATGTATGTATGTATGTATGTATGTATGTACGTATGTATGTACAAAAAATTTGTGGAACGATAACTCTTCAAGGGAAGCATGTTATGAGCTGAAATTTTGCAGACATGTAAGGCATGTCTCAACTTAGAACTGATTAAATTTTGGAGCTGTTTGGATAATAAATGCGTATTTTTATTAAATATATTAATTTTAGAAAATGTGTAAAAATCGAAAAAAAGAATTTTGTTTTAAGTCGCTGTCCTTAATAAAGACAAAAAAATGAGCCCTGAAAAATTAATTTCACCGTGTATATTCAGAGTAATGCCACTTGACACAGCCATGCGTCCACACACACACATACATATACACACACGCACGTACGCACACACGTACATACACACACACGCATGCACGCACGCACGCACACACACACACACACATTCATACATGCATTTACTAAAAATAGTGTATTTTGATTTCTAATGTCTCAAAACATGCTTCTAACACGTTTTTAACAAAACTTTTTTTTTATCGTCATAAAGCTTCCTCTGCGTGGAAGCAAAATATTCTCTTCCTTAAGTGTAATATTACTAAAAGTGTTATTCTATTTATTTATAGTTTAATCTTGTGCGGTTGGCGTTAAGCTAGAATTGTAAAGATAAAATTATGTTTGGCAGATATTGGAAAGCTAACGATTGATTCGAGAAATTGTTTTTAGAATGGCGCTTTATTTGAACTTTTAATTACACCATTTATCGTACAGTTCATTCACGGATAATCAAATATGTTCAGGTTAATATACCAAAATAGATTTTCCTAGAACGACAATGAATTGACGTTATGAACACGTATTTCAAATTCGTCAGGGACGTGATGAATAATGTGTGTACGAAAGAACGAAAGTGGTGAGTTCAAACATGTGAAAATATCGCCGAAACATTGCTCGACTATATTTTTGAGAGCTGCGCCATCTGGTGGTCCTCGTAAGCAGCACAGTGGGGAAACATCGGGTATATGTACGCACACATTGATAAGAAAGCGCCCTCTACAGTTAGTACAACCAGCCTATAGGATTGTAGCAGTGCTATTGCATAAGTAATATTGGCTAATTCGAGACTAACTATTAGTTTAACCGTTTATATCTGCGAAGCGAAATCTATGTTTATAACCCATTAGTATACTGAAATGCATATTTTGAAAAACGATCTAAATAATGGTTCATTTTTCAAAATTATTAAGTTAATAAAATTCTAAAAGTATATCCATTATCTATACATTTTTATATCTTTCAATTTCGAATATATTTATTTTTTATAGAATTTTGAAGAATTTTTAAAATAAACAAATGAAAACCAATTTGTTTATCACAAGTGAATTTTGAAGAATCATCGACCCAGTTCAATTTCACGAACTTCTACTTACAATTCTCTATACGTACTGTAAATATGTACTTTTTAATATTGATGGAAATGCAAAAACGTTATTGCACGATCTGGATTGAGTATGGCTCTTATTTTAAGAGCTATACCGTATGAAATTAAACTTCGAAGCGTGTTCTGTACGAAATACGTATACATACGAATGTTTCGTAACATTTTCAATTTAAATGGGTATCATTAAAATCAAATAACATTTTCCACGGCTCTAATGAAATCACAATATACTGCGTAACGGCTTTCATTGATTTTATCCCAAAACTTATGGATTCTCAAAAATTGCTGCACCATAAAATACACTTGTAGCCAATTAAAATCTTTCAGTTTGAGAAATTCTGTTTTTAAATAGCCATAAAATTTGAACTTAAAATTAAAGAATTTGATTTATATTCAAATTTTAACAAACGCGTGAACTCACAACACCATTACACTATCACAATCACATTAACCCTTCGATTTCCAATTTTTCCTTTCCAAGTAATAAAAAATCTATTTACTCTGCATTATCGTAATAATATTTCTATAGAAAATAGACTGGAAAAAACAAATATTTTGGTTCATTATTTTTACAATTATACATATAGTTATTGAAAATTTTATTAAAAAATTCGCACTCGTTTTTTTAAACTGTAAAGACATTGTAATGAAAGTATAGTGTCTAAGTGCTCCATTGTAGCAATATTTTTGATTATATGCTGAACATTTTATTGTCGCATCGATTGTTTCTGTAAATATTAAATAATTTATATACTTTATTTTTATTGAGTAACGAATAATTTTGAAGTTCGAAAAAAATACTGTTTAAGTAAGGGTATATATAATTTTGATGCTATAATACAAAAATTAATAAAATTATATATTTCATAGATTGATCTTTTTTTTGCATTACTTATAATATTTGAACAATATTCATCATTACAGAATAACTAGTCGTAAATTATGAAACATTGTAACAGTTCATGTATGTGGGTGATTTAAAAAAATGTTGCAACACCTTGAGATTTTCTGTGTATAGTTTGATGTCTAACTATGACGAATGAAAGTTAAAACAAAACATTTTAATTCGCAATAGGAAAAATAAAATAGTTTGCGCCGCTTTACAAACAGCAATAAATCATTGTGTTGGTTTTGAATTCTGGAACATACCACTGCACCCAGCTTTAATTTAGCGTTTGGATCCCTTATAATTCGATTTATAACTTTCTTATAGTCAAAATTATGTGACACGTGCATTGGACAAAAATAAGTACGCCAGCTTTTTTGAAAATCACCCATATAAAAGACAACAATGAAAATAACACTTAATTTCAAATAGTAAATACTCAGTAATTCCTAGTGATAAGGCAACAGCTAGTTATAATTATCACTGAGTATTAGTTGATTTTCTCTATTTCCCAACAGAAAATGATGATCCAATAAAATTCAGTCCGCCACTTAACAGTCTAAAAAAAAATAAAGAAAACAACGCTCGAAACCCAAAGAGGTCCTTAACTTTTCCGTTTGCCCGCGCGCCGCCGAAATCCTGACGGATCCCGCTTGCAGCACGGAAATGATTCGCGGTGCAGCAAAACAATCATCGCCCGACCGCCCCAAAATCGCTCTTGAATAATTACCAAGCTCTCTCTCTCTCTCTCTCACACACACACACACACACACACACACACACACACACACTCTCAGTATTTGCAGATGTGCGGGTGCATAAGCCCCGCGGCGCTCGAGCGATCGGCCAATAAGTCGAAAGGCTCTTTGAGAGAGCGAGCTCAATATACCTACTGCACACACGCGTTCGGGCCGCTCGTAAACGCTGCGCGGCAGCTCTGCGTCGCGAAATCTCGAAAATTGAATTGCGAAATTGACTCGCAGGCCCGGCGCAGTGCGTGCGGCGTGTGTTTTCCAGGGGGGGGAGAGGGATGAAAGCCGAAGCGGAGAGCAATCGTAAAATATGCAGAGGCACAGCGAGGGAGATAACATTACACGCGAGGGAATTTACGCGGGGATAGTTTTGCGGGCGTGTGAGCTGCGAGCGCGGCGCGCGCGAAACGGAATAAGAGACAAAGGGAGCGGGAAAGTGGCTTCTTGATTGACGAACGACAGTGGTGACGGTTTTTCTTTTTAATTTTAGCGTTTGTATTTTCAAATGTGTGAATATGCGTGTGCTTTTAAATAGATATCTAGACTGATATAACTATGTACTATCTGTTCTTAAAAGTTTTTTGTAAAAGCAAAAGTACAAACAACATTTTTCTGCTAATGGGCATTAAGAAAAGTATTATTTTTTATTTCCTTGAACTTATCGTGAAAAGTTAAGAATTAAAAGTTATGAATGGAAATCAGAAAAGTTAATTTAACTTTAAAATATTTTAGGATTATCATTATTAAGCTTCTCTAATAGTTATTTTTACTTAACACCTAGTGAAATTCCAAAGAAACATTGCGGATCACTACAGCATTTAGTAACTAGTAGTAACAGACAGTATTCAAGTTATAATATATCATTAATATTCCGTATGAAAAATACCTATCATATTTGCATTTGTCTTTTTTCAGTTTTCAATAATAGTAATGACTTAGTAATTATATAAATAAAATAAAAGTTTAGTTAGATATTATCAGTTGCAAATTCAAACGTATTATATTGTTATATTTTGAAACAGATACGATTCATATGCATTGATAAACTAATATTCCTCTCGCAGAAGTTATAATTATCACGTTGATTAATTTTGCGTTAATAATCAGTAGTAACCGAGATCACGATCCGATAGTCAGTGTATTATAATATGGAGATAGTTCAAATGGAATATTATTTCGGATTTCGAATGCTTTATTAACTTTTATTGGATATAACAACTATATAAACATATTTAAATTTAAAAATTATTTAGTAAAGACCAATATATACATGTTAACTTTATAAAACAATAGTAATGATATATTTTCCATCTTGATAAATCGACGTTCCATGCGACGATTATCGCGTTTCAGTTCTTTAGAAAATTTATACAATTGTGATCTATATTATCATAAAATAGTATATTGTGTACCAAAGGCGAGAAGTGGGCCTTTTATGACAGAGTGTGAGTTGCAGTACGAGTCCCAGGCGAGCCAGCACGAGCCGAAGGCACTCTCGCCCGTGGTGAACACTATATATTTTTTGTATCCTATGTATTGATTTTGACAAACCAAGTTTAGGCCAGTTTTATTCTCATTTCTATTGGCGGAACGATCGAGCGTAAAGTAAAACGAGCAGCGGGCGTAAAGTACTCCCTTTACGGCCGCGGGTCGGAAAACGGCCACTTTAGGCCCGGTTTTGAGGGCGAAAAAGCTTGAAAATCGTGCATGTGTTACAAAATAGTACATTTCGATACGTGTGCGGAAGTAGATTTGCCTCATGTGACGTTTTTCGCTGGAGCAAAGCGAGAGTGAAAAGTCGCATGAGGTAAATAATCTGCTTACGCACTAGTTTCGAACCGTATTTTATACCACGCACGCCGAAAAATCATATCAAAGTTGTAATTTTGAGGTTAGAGTGGTATAAAAGATTATATTTGAAAGCTTAAAAATTATGGTAATATGTTCACATTATTTATATACTTTATTTTTATAGATTAGGTATTAACATTATTTTGTTATTCATTTCAGCTTTCTACCTCAGAAAAACTAGACAGTTTTGAGAGTCTTAAAAGAAAATCTTCGACGTGCTATATTAATAAAGCGCTTCATCTTTAATAGCACAACCAAGCAATTATTAGCTAATTTTCAATTGTGATAAGAAGAAGATTTGATTCTGATGTATACTTTTCAAGAGCTACGTAATTTCCTAATACATTTATGAGCGTGCAAAGTAGGTCTGGCGCATCCCTTGAAGTCCCTATCACGCTCATTTTCAAGAATCAACGCCAGACTGGGTATCACAAAGCCAACGCGCCGATACTCTCCCCGAATGACGTCGATTGTGTCTACAACACCTCTCGATTGAAACGCGCCGTCCTCGCGTATCCGTCCGTATAACCCTATATGCACCCACCCGCACGCTATACCTCGAGCTTAAGTCGGCGAGCACTAATAGGTCGTATTACGGACGCTCACTCGTATATACGCCGGCTTTGTGCCCACGCGATTATTTGCTCGCGCAGCTGCGGCGGCGAAGAAGCGATCGCCGATGGGATGAATAATTCAATGACTCGCGGTGTCCTAAGAGCCGACAGACCTACACACGTACACATACACATACACATACACACCGCAGGGAGTGAGCCGTAATCGGTGCTTTGCCGCGCGAAATATGGAAGCTCGCAAGGCAGTCTCGCCGAGGGCCAGATATAAGGATTGCGTTTGTAATCTGGCTGCGGAACCAAGTGCGGAGAGTATACTGCGCAGCGTTTTGAGCGTGGCTGGGTGGATTGTGTTGTTTGTAAAGGTGAGAATGCTCAGTGTTGTGTTAGGGGATATCGTACCCGCTTGAGTGGGATGTTAATTTTGCCTCGGGGCGATGTAAATTAACAACGTTGTTTCAGTAGGGTGAAATTGAAATTGAAGGAAATTTATTTATATGAGCGAGTGATGCAAAATTGCCAACACTTGTGAACGTATATGCTATGCAGGCTGTGCATGTGGTTGCACGTATGGATTTCGTTAAGGATTTAATTACATATGGTATTAATTAGTCTCATTATGTAATTCAAAATTAGCAGTTTGACATTTCGAAGCGACGATATGCTGCTCTATGTAAAAAAAGAATTATCACGAAATTAACAGATAGGCCTGAAAATGTAATCGGCTCTATATTAAGTCATGCATGATGTACCTGGAAAATGTCAAGAAGAACAATGCCTACGATAGTTATCATGGCCACAATATTTAGCTACATGCATACATACACACGCACGCTCGGATTTAAAAAAGTCTCATCGCTACAAAGCTTATTTCCTTTTGAAAAAGCAAAATCTCAAGGTCCACTGCAAAGTCAACGCACCGTCCCGAGATTAATTCACGAGCACCTATATATCCTATCTAACGCAGAAGCCCCGCAGTCTCCCTCTTCTAGAGAGATTATAACGTCGAAAAGAACGAGCAGCCAGGCGAAAAATTGAATAAGGCCGCAGGCTCTCGTGTCTCCCGCTCGCTTGAGCCCCACCAGGAGGAGGCTAGAGGAAGGATATAATGGTTCGACGTCGAGCCAAAGTGCCCTTCGAACCTGCACGGCACAGCTACAGTGTTTATATCACGCGGTGGAGAGTCAAGCGAAGAGTGGACGTCGAGTGCGGAGATCTCTCTCGACTTTCGCGAGACGCAAAAAGTCGATGCCGTTAATCGGTATGCATAATCCGGCCGATGCGAGAGCAGCGCGCATAAGTACGAGAGGTGCTTCCGGAATAATAAATGAGAGTGGGAGGGGGGGAGGGGGTGTAGGTTTACGAGGCACTTTTCATATCGTTGAAGAATGTAATGATTATCAATTCGCTTGGGCGAAATTCATTGTGATGCTGCGCAGGACACGTTTTAAACAGGGTTTTCAAATTTTATAATAAGATTATATTGCTTTCAGATTTTATCGTACTTAATAATATTGTAAAAGCTGCTTGATACGTGTTTTTTATGAAGTCTTCGTCATTATTTTACAGTTGTATAATGTGGTTAAATTAATATGCATTAAAGACTATACGAAGAATAATTATAACACAATGTTATTAGAATATCTTTTGTCTAATGGTCTGTTAACGAATTTCCAACTTTTTATTCTTTCACAGAATCGCATCCCAATAAGTTAAAATTGTTATTAAATTGTTTTTGAGAATATTATAGGCATCTTAAATTGTATGCAATCAAATAGTCTTATTAAAGTCCAGAATTTAGACATAAAATTATCCCTGCTCATACCACATTGAGAAATCTGATTCAAACTTTTAGACTATATTCTTTAAAGTATTTTTAACCAAAAGTCGTACGATTTTTTTAATTATTAATACTTAAAATATAATTTACAATACGATTATTAATAAAAGCATGGTAGTTATCCAATTTAGTAATATCTATAATAAATCATCAAGTGAATTAAAAACCACGATTAATTGTTTCTATAAAATTGAAATTATTATAGAATTTTCTTTGAACTATATGAAAATGTGGTATGCGCAAGAAATATATTTTATATATTCTATTTTCGCTCAAACAGTACCAAACCTCAAAAATAACCACATTCTTTTGAATTACTTTCAATATATAGGCTAATATGATCGGAAAAATGCTGTGTAATTTCATATAATGATGACAAATATCCGGTGTATGCACCAGACTTTTCAAATTTTATATACAGATTTTAGAAATTTCACAAGGAAGCCACCTTAAACTACTATAAATTCTTCAAAATCTGAAGCTCTTTTGCATATTATTATCATAATAAAATCTCTTCAGAATGTCTATAACAGCAACTAATTACCAAGTTTCAAACTTGTATTAATTCAGAGCTGAATCTGTATTACTGCAATAACTTCTTCGGAACCTAAAGCTTCGGTACAGAACAACAATAACAATAAACAAACTCAGAAACGCTATACTCGCTAGAGCAGAAACTTTCATCCTCTTAAATTCGCATTTTACGAATTTCGCTGGAAAAAAAAATGAAAAAGTAAAACAGCAGACAGAAATACAGACAGAGAGAGAATCCTCGTTTGACATGTCGGCCGGTATCATTGCGGCGTTTTTTTCCGAGCCATTTGCCTCGTTTGGAGAAAATACGGCGCAAGCTGTATATCAGCCGGGCAACAAAGCTCATGCACGACGGAGCTTAGCCGCTGCTGCTGCTGCTGCTGATGCTGGTGCAGCTCGCCCCGGAGCCAAATTTTTTCTTCGGCCCGGTTGCGCGCGCGCGGACGGCTCGCAGAATACCTTCCATTAATTGTGCGCCGCGCAAGAAACTTCTGCCAGATTGATAAATGGCTAACGGGACTTCAAACAACTTAACTTTCTTCCTTTTCGCTTCTGTGCTCCACCTCAACCCCCTCAACCCCGTCTCTCACTCTCTCTCTCTCTCTCTCCTTCTTTAGCTGCTATTTCTTTTCATTTAGATGGTCACGCGCGACGTGCACATTTTATCTTGAAGCTTCAAAAATGTATGTTACTCGGTGTATGACGTTGAGTTTAAAAGTTAAAAAATTTTAAGTTTAACCTTTTGAAGGTTAATCTTTGGATTAGTGTATCGAATGATTTGAAATGGACATTGTTAAATGGTGTAAATTCGGCGTTGTTATAGATATAACTTTTTGATGATTTTATAAGTAATACTGTTTTTCTTTTAGATATTACAATAAGAGTAACACTATTATAAGTCTTTTACAACTACGAATAGTTTAGATGACTTTTAATGTTATAAGAGTCAAATAACAATAGTAATATAGTTAATAATTTCCCGGTAGGAAAAAGTAAATTTAGAACGACTAATATTTTTTGAAGATTAAAAAATCAGCAAAAATTGAAATCCTTTCTTAACACTCTTATGTTAGAATTTCTACCCAAGAAGTTACTTCCAAATTACTTCATACTTCAGAAGAATTTTGAACTTTAAATTACTGTTATAATGTAGGCAAGGGCTTAAGCTTTCTTTTGCGAAGTCACAAATCTTTTATAGTTCAGTAGATCAAAAGATCTGTGATCTAAAATGCTAGGACGAATATATTCGGCCTAATGCATAGGAGGGTTATTATAATTATATACCTGTATATAATTTTTATGATAGGTAAATTATCAATTACAAGACTTCTCTAATTCTATTTTGATTTATAGTTGCGCAAATTCCAAAGCTTCACATAATGAATGTTGCTCGCTAGCATTTTTTTAATTAGTTTATCGAATGATTTGGAATAGTTATTGTTAAATGGTGTAAAATTAGTATTGTTATAAGTAATCTTTTCATAATTCTGTACGATAAATAGTATGATTATTGTAGTAAATATTAGATAATGGATGTAACATTAATGGTCTTAACTACGCTATTGTAAGACCGTTAAAGTCACGGATAGAAATATCTACAAACATGTAAATTCTTTATATGAGTCTAATTCATCTTTATAAACAACTAAATTAGTTTTGCACATTATTAAATTTTAATTAGATTTTAATCGTACAGGAATGTAATTATTTAATATTGCAAATATTTCGTTTTTATATAGTATTCGTATTGTGAACACTAGAATATCAGTAATCTTAAGTAATCTTTTCATAATTCTGTAAGATAAATAGTATGATTATTGTAGTAAATATTAGATAATGGATGTAACATTAATGGTCTTAACTATGCTATTGTAAGACCGTTAAAGTCACGGATAGAAATATCTACAAACATGTAAATTCTTTATATGAGTCTAATTCATCTTTATAAACAACTAAATTAGTTTTGCACGTTATTAAATTTTACATAATTCAATTCATCAATTATATTATCAGTCTTTCTGAATAACATTATTGTTTAATCGATTAATGTTTTATAATTTTACTATTATCATACTAAATTATATACCCGAGGGGAAAACTACGTTTATGAATGTACCGGTTGATGTGCTTTTGAAAGTTACATAATCTATGGTATAAGGGAAATAGTCTTAGGGGTAAGCTTGAGTTTACACCACCGGCTGTGCACCTTTTGACAATCAGTAATACATTTGGAAAAATTGTCTTGCCTTCGAGTGTACATAATTTCTCAGTTAAATTTTCACAACTGTTCAAATAACTCTAATTGTAATTTTACATAATTCAATTCATCAATTATATTATCATATCAATTTATTATTAGCAGCCATATTATATTACCAGCACTTCAAGTTTAATAATTTCATTATTTTAATTTTAATGTGCATTCTCAATGCACAAACAATTTGCAATCGAGCCGCTCGAATAAAGGTCTTGGTATACTCGTAAGCGCAGCGCGGCGCAACGCGAACGCCCATGTAAAAGGTTTATACGCGCGTTCTATGCTCCCGATCTTTTTACATTGGCGTCCACGTTGCGTTGCGCTGGGCTTTCGATTATACCAAGACCTTAAACGAAACTCCGCAGCGCAGCGGAACAAAATTGCGAACAATACAATCGCAATACATCTCTCTGATATCCCACTTCAAAATGACCTTATGCTAATAAAAGTTGATTTTCCCGGTCATCAAAATATGCAGCTCGCAGCACTCCTGCTGCTCTCGCGCCGAACGCGATAAATATGAAAATATTCGATTACACGCGGCTCTCGTTGAATAAATCGCAAAAAAGAATACAGCACCCGAAAACAATATCGATGCAATCAACAACAATAAAGATAACGGTAATAAACAATAACCTCGAGGAGAAGGGTGGTTTACAGAGCAACTCTCGCAATTCAATTAAACGTGTAATATAGAGGGAGTAGCAAAGAGCCGTTAATGGCCGGCGCAAACACAGAAGACGCGCGCGCTTGCCCCCGCTGCTCGCCACTTAAACGCACCTTCGTCTTCATTAATTTGCATAAGAGGCGATTACACCGGCATCAGAGCAACGTTATTACCACTGCGCGCTAAATATTCCTATTACACGGCCGGACGACTGCGACGACGACGACGACGACAACGGCGAGAAATGAGAATTGCGCGAATTCTGAAAATTGTTTCGCCTAAGCGCACGCTCGCGTGCCTGTTAATTAGAATCACGGAAAGATCGCTGGAATTTCGTCGTTTGATTAATTGTTGAGCCTTTCTTTTTCGCATTGCTGGCAGTGGAGTTTCGCAGAAGCGAGGATAGTGGAATTCTTCCTACGTTTATGTTATTCCGTTGGGGAGTTATTTCTTTTGATGCCAGAATAACATTTGTACATAATTACATTTTGTTAATGTTCTTACTTTTGGTTATTAATAATTAATAATTGATTAATAATGTTATTAGCAAGATTCAATGAATTTTACGAATTATAATTCAACAGTATTGAGTATCGCGCTGAAAATGATGTTTATCTTTGTTAATTCTGACTAATTATTGAGTTTCTTTGCATCGTTGTCAGTGAAGTTCTGTGAAAATGAGATTCAAGAAAGTCTTTGTGATGTTGTTATCCTGTTGAAGAGTATTTTATATCAATGGAGCATAAAATGTACACGGAATTTTATTTTATTAATGTTTTTACTTTTGCGACGTAAAAAGGATGTTATTTGTGAGGTTTAATGAATTCTACGAAGTATAAATTATCAATCGAGAATCATTTAAAATAATGAATATTATTTAAGTCCTGTTATTATAAACGATCCGATCGATAAATCACAAGAGTTTTTCAATTATGATTTTTGGCCCCAAAGCTTAGGCTCTCGAGCTTCTACATTCGACCCTCGATCTCATAAGAGCCTTTGACCTTCACTATTAATTGATGACATATTAATCTCTAGGAGATTATAGGTTATTGATCTGTCTTGGCGAGTATATACTCGATATATATCTATTGAGCTTTTGCAGATGTTGCCCTGCACTTGTCGGAATCTTTGACAGCCCCTGTAGATTTAGTATGTACTTCTACTAAAATGCTTTTCTTTCTTATTTTTCCAAACATTTAGCCATAACTTATGAATCTAATTTCACCCATTTCTTAGATAACACCATTATTGTTATGAAAGTATCAAACTTTCTATAAGAATGGTTAAATTATATAAAAGTATCATCGGAACATTTTTGTGATATAATTTTCAACAGGTGAAGGAATTTTTAACTTAATCAATGAATTCTTGAAGTAGAGCAGCTAATATTTTAAGAACAATACTTCATTCAAGATATTCAGGATCTGTGAGTATTGCGAACGTGGATTCTAACGTAGTTAATTAAGGTATTCTGGACAATCTGGCTTACACATCAAGCTATTGAGAGACCAATATGGACAGGGACAGTACTTGACAATTGAAAATTACGCGAGTTCCCAATGATTGTCACATGTATTATATACACCCATGAAGTACGGTGCAGCTGGTCCTCTATATATGCATTGCACTCATATGGCTTTATTACGTCAAAGAGATGCTTTAAATGTATTATAGAACATCATATTATCTGTATTATCATTGCATCTAACAGTATTCATTTCAATGACATTCTCTAAAGTTCTTAAAGTTAAAGAATACTTTAAACTCTGATTTAAACATTTTTTGTTTAAATACATTTAGTTTCCATAATCTCGTGTTTATCACGTATAAATCTTTAAAAATAAACGAAAAAATTATGTTTATTCTCCATGACGCATTCGGCGCTAACGGGTTAATTATATACCATAATTACATAAGGTAGTGGTAAGGTAATTACATACATTAGATGTAATTATATATGAACCATTTTTTCCCGGGGATACGCACATTAAACATTACCTCACACTTATTATAATAACTTTCTTTGTTTTGAGCTATTATATCACACACATCTAAGACTGGCTCACTGTTAACTAGATGACGAGTGATTCTTCACTCGAAGTCAAATTAGAAAGATTGCGTAACAGACGAGCATTTCACTAGGCGCAAATTCGATGAAGATAGTAATTATTGATATATCAAAATCAGCTGAAAAAGGATTGAAAATCTATTACACAATAAAAAATTAAAAGAAAATGTATTTCATAAAAAATTTGCTCTAATTGCTTGGTTTTACGGAAACATAGAATTTTGAGTTGACATTATGGTCTTGTCCTGGGGGTGCGATATCACGTATGATAGAAGATAGTGAATAAGATCTCGAGCTGCGGCAGATAAGCCTCGCGGTCCCTCTATTCGGCTAAGTGAGAGGTAAAGGAAATGATATTCGCATAGCCCTCCCTAAACTCCGCACGCGCGCATTCAAAGTTTTACGGCCCATTTCTTTTTCGAAGAAGGGAGAGAGAGATGGAGGGAGAGCGAGGGATGGAACTTTACGAGCGCGACGCCGAGCAAGAAATTGGAGCCTTTCAATCTGTCCAATCCATATCTCGCCGCACTTTCCACCGCCACCGTCGACGTCGTCACCCTCCACTTTTTTTCTCGAAGAAGCAGCTTCCGCTGCCTTCTATGCTCGCTTTTATAATTTCCTTGCGAGTTTTTGATGTCTTTGTTGGGGTGTTTAAGATTCTCTTTTGTTCGCGCTGTAAAATGCGTGCTATTGCTTCGATAAACAGTTTTTGTTTGAGTATTCTTTTGAATTTGAAGAGTTTTAAAAGGTTGTATGTTTTCAAATTTCAAAACTTTTAGAATGTTATTTTTGGAGAGCAGACTTGTAACAATACAAAGGGTAGAAATGGAGTAATAAATGAGAAAAAAGGCTACCCCTATACACTAAATTACATAAAAAAATCAGTTAGTATTTAGTTATGTTGCTTAATTTTTAATTAATAGGATACTTAAGGTCGGTCTACACGGATTTATAAACAAAAAATCGAAAAACAATTTATCACACTTTTTGAAGATCTACATTTGTAAGAACATTTTGGGACCTGGTAGAAGAAAAAATTTTCATAATCAACAAAGTTATCAATCAAAGAAAATAATTAACATTCCGTCTAATGTAGGACTGAATATTTAAATGCGCTTTATCGAAACATATTTCTCTAACTTCAAAAAGTTCCTCGCGCATTTAGAGTCGGTTTTTGCCGATTAAATATGTATACAAAAACATGGTATTTTTTGTCATATATTTATTTCAAATGGAGGTATATTTTTTTCAAGCTATTAATGATAGAAAATTAATATAAAACATACTAACTTCTGTTTGTTACGGGATCTAAAATAAGAGATAATTTATTAGGTTGATATTGTCAACTTAAATGCTCAAGGAGATTTTTTAATTAACTTCTATTTTGACTGCAAAAAAGTGCATATTATTCAATGAATTGAGATTAAGGATGTGAAAATTGCTCAAAATTGGTACATATTCTTCTTTTTTGGTTACTAATAACATATTAAAATTTTGAAATAAAATTCCGGATGTTTAACGATTTTGGAAAAATCGATGTAGATCCACCTTAATAGTGTTCAGTTTACTAAAAGAAACTTTGTGTGTTTCATTCTTCTTCTTAAATACTTACATTTAATATTCATCATATTCCTCCTGCACTAATTTAAATTAATTGCCCTTTCCGTCTCTTTATTACACCGCACTTCTCTCGACATTTTCTGCACTTCCAACTGTGAAACATTTGTACCTAACCGCTAGTAAACGCAAACTCGTAAGGCTGGGGGAGACCGGGGTAAAGTGAGCCTCAGGGTAAAGTGAGCTTTCTCTATATTTCAACATAAATAAAACATTTATATTAATTTCATTTATATAATGAAATAATCTAAGTAAACAATGATTTTTAAATGCTTCTTGGTACATATAATCGGTTATTTAATGAAAAATTTAACAATGAATTTTTCAGCCACTCGAAATGATAATTTTGCATGTTTAGGTTTTTGGATAAAAAAGTGGTATATATGTTATTTTAATACAGAAATTTTTTGTTTTATACTTATTATACTATATTTCCAATAGATAGTTTTTTAATACATTAAGACAACACGTAAATATCTTAAAAAATATTCTTACGTTGCACATGCATTCGGAGCAAACTGACCGGGGTAAAGCGAGCTTATATAAACAATGTTAAAAATAAAGATTAACCTCAAACTGGCTCTGCGGTTATGTGTGATAAATACATTTTGTTAAGTTTTAAACTTATATGTCTGTTAACAAATCGATTAAGTTACGTTTAAAAAGTTGATAAAACTATTTAATTTATTGTAAATTAAAATTTTATCCGCATATTTATTGAAGCTCACTTTGACTCGTGCAAAGGCTCACTTTACCCCAAGCTCGTGACAAACTGAACCTTCTCATGTTTTTCCTTGTACATGATTTTGAAAATACTTTCAATTACTTTACAGTCTCAATATTTGGTGCTCAATATTTATATTAAATAAAGCCTATATTACATCTTCAATATATTTAGAAGTATAAATAGTTGAAATATATATTTATATATTCGTGCTCAAAATTTTTTAGGATCACTTGGCCCCGGTCTCCCCTAATATGTCGCCCTCGCAATTCATATACTTTACACTGGCTAGAGTCAACCACATATATGCGACCTGGAACTTCCCTACTAATATAAATTTAACTCCTCTTTTGCTTGTCTCTCAGCCTTTTAACTCCCCACCCCTGCCCGTTTCTTTTGTGTTATCGCACGAGCTCTTATTCGATTTTCCGGTGTTCGCGCGAGCGTTGAGCAAGCCGTTTGTTTCATCAATCGCTCAATCATGATGACCAATTCGCAGCCCTTATATGTTTGCTGTCATAGACCCAGTTCTTGATGAGTATTCAATTGTGCTAATCAGTTTATTACATTTATTACTAATTTGAACTAAATGTATACAAAATTTATTCGCAAATAGTAATTAGTAATAGTAAAGTATTTCACAATCACAATTGAAAACTATGAAAGTTACTCGCAAAGTATGTTTTTAAGAAAATTAAATGTTTAAAGTCGACGTTGTCGACTTCACACCTGTTTACTGTTGTTGACTTCAAGTGGCATGCTAAAAAAATCAAATCATTTCTTCAGATTTTTTAACATTGTAGCAGAACTTCTGCATTTTAGTTACTTCATATTTTTGTTTGAATATTAAACAATTAAAATATTTATGTTAAATGTTTAGTATTTTATTTAAAAAAGCATAGGATTAGAAACATTAGTATTCCAATTTTTATGGATTTAAAAATCATAAACAGACGTTATGACTCAATTTAATAAGTAGTTCAAATATATAAAGTACAAAATTTATCAGACAAAAATCGCTCAAGACGTATAGATAAGAATTACAGTATTTCGTGCATTTTAAAGGTTAAACTTGGTTGATTGTTTACATTGTGCAGTTGATAGAGCACACATTATACATTTACCTTGCCTAAATTTCATATTCTCCTCTACACAACTAAAAAATTGAATATATTTATTATATTATATCGACTGCAATAGTATAACTGCTTGTCAAACTGTTGTTTCTCGTATAATAATACGATTACCGCGACAGTAATATATTTGATCAGGAACTGAGTCTTGATCTGATGAAACATTGCTTCCATGTGAGATTTGGAAAATCGGAAATTGTTCCTTCAGCGTATTTCTTTGAAGTTATAAATATTACCAGAAAATTAGTTTTCCATGAATACTCAATTTTTTACATTTTAACATAGTAAATAACGTGACGACATGTCTTTAAACTGATCAGGAACGGCGTCCTTGACAGTATACGCTTATATCCTCATTACCCCTCTTTTACAGCGACGTATAATACTCGCGAGTGTGCCCCTCGTGAATGATTATATCTTTAACTCGTTCGCACCCCCCCCCCCCGCTCCCTCTCTCTTCGTTTATTTTCGTGCCCTCCGAGGAGGTCGTCTTTTTTTTATTAAACTTTTTTACGGCCACTTTTTAGTCGCCCCATGCGCATTTTCCGCTCGCGTGCGCCTCTTCTTCCTCCTCCTTTTTTCAATTCCGTGGCGCGCGCGCGTTTCTTTATTTTTCATCTCACATCGGCGATTCGCAGCGCGAAGCGCGGTACGGTGCTGCGGCCGGAAAATATTATACCTACGCTCGTGCGCGCTCGCCGCGACTTATATTCAGTGAATCTTTCTCTCTCGCCCCGTTGTTGCCCCATATTCCTTTCCAAGATGAAAAAGCTCTCTTCCAAAAAGTTGAGTTCTTTCTTGCTCTCACTCTCTCTCTCTCTCTCTCTCTCCAACTCTCTCTATCTCTCTCTCTCTCACTGTCTCTCGCTCTCTCTTTCTCTCTCTCTCGCTTTCTCTCTTTCTCTCTCTCTCTCTCTCTCTCTCTCTCATTCACTCTCTTTCTGGTTGTTTATTTCTTCCTTTTCTTGAGGAAGGGGGGGGGGAGCTTTTTATTCTATACTTTTTTGAGCCTCGAGTTGTGGACCGCCGCGAGAGCGAAATATAGACACACGCAGAGAGTTGGCAAGAAAGAGCGCGAGGGATGAGGAGGAGGACGGCAGCAAAGGAGGCCCTTATGGACTTTTTCGAAGTTAGTTCGCGCCTTTTTGTTCTAGCTTTTAGATTTATTTCGGGATTTAACGTATTTTGGTGCGGCACGTCGAGTCACAAAATAGACGGTTAGCTTTTCTTGGAAATGTCGGGGAGGAAATTATGAGTTGTCGTTAAAATAATCTTTTAATTCATAAGTAGTGTCCATTTTTATACTCAAAAATAAATGCACAATTTTTAATTCTTTTGACTATAATATAGTCTTTTATCCTATGCAGCACCATTGTCGAGGAGAGGAGCAGACTAGAAGCCACAGCCACGGATAAAGTCAGGTTTTACCTGAGCGTTGCTACCATCGTAGAAAAGATCAGGCTAGAAAGTGCGAAGAACAGACTGAAAGTGCAGCTTTTGATTGTACGCTGCTGCCATCGTGGAAAGGTCAAGCTGAACATGCATGCCTTGTCACATGCACGCTGCCGCACACCGTTGCCATTTACGGTGGAGCAGTACAGACTGTACTTGCAATGTGATTCGGTAGAATCTCCCGGCACTGTGACTCACGGCACTGTGAACCTCCCGGCACTGTAATGTTTCTCGGATTGCGGAACATCTCGGGACTGTGATTTTTCTAGGGTCGGCTATATGTATGTACGGGCCCCGCGACGTATTTCGCGATGCTCGTGCCCGTACATTACTCGTCAAGTTTATCTTGTGTGTGAGATGACGCCTAAGTCAAAACGGCGTCCCGTCGTCAAAACGGCTGCCCACCCAAGAACAACAAGGAAAATATGCCAAGAAAGGTTGACAGGGTGAACAGTCCCCAGGAGGTCCGAGGGGAGGCGGATCCTCCCATAACGATTAAGTTAGAGCCGGAGTCTTCGGGCTCGGAGTCGAGTGCAGAGGTGGCGAGCTTCTTGCGGCCGTCAGTCTCCAGCACCTCTCCTAACCCAGCTTAACTGAACTGCAGCGTCTCCCGGCCTCCGTCTCCAGCTCAGAATCCGTGCTTAACTCTGCCCGACTCTCGACCGAGCCCAAACCCGCCACCCTTAGCAGCGATCGAGGCAGCTGTCCACGTCATTCCCACGGTTCGCCGCGTATTACAGGTGCGAAAGTTTTCCGGAGATATCACCATTGCTCGCCTCAATACAATGTCCCAAGTCCTGCGCTCGCTGATCCTGACAACTAAGGCAGGTTTGTCTCGGCCTTCGTTGACAGTTGGTGAAGCCATCTTTGGTGAGGCCATCCAGGCCTGCCCCTGTAATTTCAAGAGTGTTAGTAGAAGCTGTTCCAGTTTAGTCGGTGTCTTTACGAACCGCTCCACTCCGGCCCATAGCACCAGAACCCAGGGATGTTTCTACCCCTCATCCACTGCTTCTATGTCAACGTCTGGTGTCCAGGCTTCGTGTAGAAGTCATGTCCCAGCCAACCCGGAAGCTAGTGTTCACTTCTTCCTTTCCAGAATTTTCTCTGTTCAGGAATTTGGATACTGAGCGAATAAAGAGATTTTTCTGAGAACAAGCAATGTAGACATAAGGCCGTAACAGGTACTTATTAAAATTATTATGCTAAATGTAGGGAACATTTTTTCTCTTATTGCGACAATTGTATAGACGAACTGGGTGGAAAACTTTAGATATCTTTATAAATTCTGGGAGGTTATGTAAATAAAAATAAATAAAAAAAACTTCATAAAAATAAACAATGCTCATGTAGTGAATATACGAAATCTTTTTATTAAATATCTGTTAAAAATAACAATTGTTAAACATTTGTTTCTGATTCTGATTTAGGCTGGATATTTCAATAATATAGTATACTCCAACATAATTATACATTCTCTATTATTGCGTTTAAACTTCAAAACTATTAATATAAACTAGAGGGTAAAAACTTGTACCTCATATCATTACTAAATAATAGTTATCATATCCATTCTATCTGCGCTATATGATTTGACGTGTAAAGACAAAAAAATGTTTGTTTGATCTTGTACTTAACCAAATTATGTTAGTTTTAAATCTATTAGTTATTTTGTAATAGTGGTCGTACCTATTGACATCTGTACAGTCGTATGCTTGCTTGAAATTTTTTTTTACTTGAATATATATATATATATATATATATATATATATATATATATATATATATATATATATATATATATATATATATATATATATATATATATATATATATATATATATATATATATTCAAGTAAAAAAAATTTCAAGCAAGCATACGACTGTATATATATATATATTCCTATATTATATAATCGTAAGCGTTATTAAGTCACTCCACCCCCTCCACATCCCCTCCACATAATACCGTTCAATTGTTTCAAAAACTACGTGTTTTTTTTGCCCTCCACCCCCTCCACATCCCTCCACGCCCCTCCACACCAACTCCATATATCCTTCCATATACCCCTCCACATCCCTCCACGCCCCTCCACACCCACTCAACGTGTAAGCAGTGTGAGGTGCCTGTCATCTTTTTGTAAATTACATGGTGACGGGAATACATAGAGGTGAACTTTTCGAGAATCGCATTATACATTATTTTGTTCATCTCTGTGTATTCCCAATCTGATCTGACTCGGATATTTATTTGGATTATTTATTTATATGAATTATTTATTTATTTAATTTATTTATTTATTTGAATTATTTATTTATTTAATTTATTTATTTATTTAAATTTATTGTATTTATTTATTTAATTTATTTATTTATTTAAATTTATTGTATTTATTTATTTATTTTATTGAATTATTTATCTAGCTTATTTATTTATTCGACTTAGTTATTTATTAATTTATTTATTTATTAAATATGTTTAGTGTTAGGTGTGAATGTATTTATTAGCGTGATTGTAAAAGTGTCATATGAATGAGTGTGTTTTAAATTTTGACGTGATAGTTATACGTAAAAATTTGTTAAAGTATGTGTATGTATTCTTTTTATTTTTAATATGTTATCTCTATTGTATTTATTTTATTCTATGTATTATTTTTTGACGAAGCATGTTTTTGTGATATCTGACTATGACTCGTTCATTATATTTAAATTTTATAAACTGACGAACTGATACAGCGAATAATATTATTTAATAAGAAATGCAATAAGTGAACGTTAATGTAAGATAACAAATACATAATATTGACTGATATTTTAATTATTATAACTACATGTACATACAATTGTAAGAATTTCGTCTTTTGATGAATAAAAAGTATATCTATCTATCTATCCACATACCATTCCATATACCCCTCCACATCCCCTCCACATAATAACGTTAAATTGTTTAAAAAACTACGTTATTTCTTTACTAAGTTGCCCCTCCACCCCCTTCCATGCCCCTTGACATCCCATCCAGAATCCCTCTGCAGCCCCTCCACGCCCCATCCACATTCCCCTCCACACCTCTCCATCCCCCTCCACGCTCCACCACATTTTCTCCACTTTTAATACATTACTTCCACATTGGCCTTTACATCCCTTTCACATCCCCTCCACATATCCTCCACATCTCCTCCGCCCCCTCCACATCCTCTCCACATCCCATCAACCCCCTCTACATAATAGACAGAGTATATCTATATTTGTCTATATATTTTAACTAATTTACTTTATGACAATAATTTTAGCTATATAAGCCAAGATTATTGCGCCGCACGTGAAGGCTTTAACATTAGGTTTATTTGATTCTTTAAATAGAGTACGACACAGGAATTTACGATAATAGTATGAACACTTAAGGTTTATTAAATATATATTAAAATGTGTTGAGCGCCAGCTGCGCGATCTCGCAGCACGATTTTGCAAATGTTCTATCGTCACATAGAATTATTTCTAAACTTAATCTAACTACGGTGAGCACGGCGGTACGGTGGGAAACGGTATATATTCGAGAGGAGAATAAATTAATACTCAGGGACGCGAATGAACACGAAGACGAGAGCTGCAAGTTCCAGGACTGCGGACTTGCAGCAGAAACGGTGGGACGCGGTTAACCTCGAAGAGGTTATATTTACTCAGCAGCTTGCTACGCTGCTCTCTTCAATTGCCACTGCTAACAGGTGAGATTAGTGTTTTATATACCACTGTAGTCTACTCTCATTAATGCTAGGTTGCCTCTAGGTGACTGGCGAGTGCTTCGGTGACTGTTGCTGCTGCTGTTATGGAGGAGTGGGCCATGAGCTGGACTACGATGCTGCGTCTGGAAGGCCACACATCCTCTACAAACCCTCCAAACCAGGTAAGAAAGTTCCAGTTAATTGTCCGTATCTGCTGTAGACTAACTCCGCTTTATATTTTCTAGAATGTATGCTGCAGGCCTCCGGAGTATCCAGAGAAGCAGCCGCTCCGCCCAAGGTGGACCCATTCATGCCTTTCGAGACATAAAATCAGGTGGGTATTGTTCTAATACCATTTTGCTTACTTTTTAGGATATTGTAAGATATTAGGATTGTAAAATAGAAGAAATCGTATTTTGAAATAATTGCGTCTTTATTTCACTTCGTATATTTTTTAGATTAAAATGAATCGTAAATTCGCCAAACAAAAATAAATTTTAATGTCGTTGCATATATCGTATCCCTCTTTTTGACAATAAATTTAATACTATTATTACGCACAAAGTCGTCGTCTATTTACATATACACTTACACATCCATCTTTTTCTCATTCACACTCTTCAACAAAAATTATTATACCTATTATAAATATTGATTCTGGAGCGGAGAGCTCTCGGTCACGTTAATCACAATTTATTATTCGCGGAATGTCCCGCCGTCAGTCCATCATGTACATTTAATCACAGTCAAGGACGCGCGTACTATAACAATACGGTGATATTCACGAAGTCGCCCGCTCCCGCGCCGTGCGACATGAATCTAATCCATTATTTTCGGCTTACTTAACTTTCTCTCTCTCTCTCTCTCTCTACAAGGCCAATTACGCAATACTTATCTTTGGTAAATAGCTCCAAGAATAAGCGAGCATATCCTGCAGCGATGCACTGGATGGTGATTGTGAAAAGGGGCAGACGCCGTAAACTGAGGCTGGCTCTCGAGCGTCTTGCCAGTCCGCGCCTCGTTTCACTGCGATGCCGGCGAGTCTGTCTCAGCGAACACTTGTGGGCCCGTATCAGCGGCTATACAGGGAACCCCCGCACAAACAATATAATATTTCGCACGATTCTTACATTCATATACAGAGATACACTTACCCCTTTCGGGAATTATATTACGCGTGCAGAGAGAGAAAGCGTGCAGGATCAAGCGCGTCTTTCTCGGTGGCGCAGGAGCCTCTATCTCCCAGGCCTCCTCGCTATGGTCTAACGCGCGCACGGAGCCGCGCTCGGCTCAGACCGCCGAATTCCAATTCTCGCGCACACAGACACACTCACACTATTCTGCTTGGCCAGATGTGCGATCCCGCGACACCTTACGTAATTCGCCGAGCTCGCCGACGACGCTTCTCGAACTTTCTTTGACGCGCTATACATTGATATATATATATACATATACTATTCTATTCCTTACAATATTAATACACTCTGTATGTGCTTTTAGGTTGGTTCGAGAGGAAAGGAGCAAGAAGAGAAGACACCAGGACACGCTCAGCTCACCCCAGCCAAGACCAGCCGACTCCAGCCTATGCGAGGCTCTATGGGATGGCAGCTGTACGTCTTATTCAGCTGCTTCAAGGTATTGAGGAGCTCGCTTGCTCTGTGTCGTCGAGGGGAAACCGTAACTAGTGTGTGCGTGTGTGTGTGTATAGTGAGGGTAGTGAGAAAGTAGTGTGCGATTAGATTTTAACATAGGTTTTGACGAGCATCGGACCTGTACTGAGCAGCTCGTTCGACCGACTGTTAAATGTGTAACGCACACAAAATGTGGTGTTACAACTTGCAGTAAATCAACGTAAATCAAACGCATGCACTGACTACATAGTCTTAATATTTATTTTATTTCTTATTAAATTCAATAAAAAATGATGATATATGTTAAGTAAAAATTATAGACTTCTGGTTCATGCACATAAGAATCATGCACATTATAATTGTGCACAATTTAGCATTGGTCGAATGTATGTATATATATATATATGGGCGATTCTTTGGGAAATCGAAGACAAAAAAAATCTGTTTCTCTGACCAATTTTAACATGTATATAGGGTTCTTATAAGTGTCTGTAAATTTTTTCAGATCTTTTTTACCACATTGGGTCAAAGACGGTAGTTTAAGCATCTTTTGTATATATATATATATATATATATATATATATATATATATATATATATATATATATATATATATATATATATATATATTGAAAAACTCAGAAAATTTGCATAGAAAGAGTACAGATTCTTTATTTACTCTCCTTAAACAAACCTCTATCTCAATAAATACTTATTCAAGAAAGAATAAGGTGAGTGCATGTCTCCAATTAATCGCAATGAGAACGATTGTTAAATCCAACCTTTCGATTCGAGATTAATCGAATCAAAGAGAGTATATTCGTTTAGTCTATAAGGCACTGAAGTGCGCCTTGAATGGGAATTCGAAATAAATAGACTTGAAGAATTTTGAAGTTTTAATTTAATATAAACTTAGAAGATTTTCTATTTGACAATTAATTAATGACTTATAAAATATCAGAAAATAACTGTCGTGAAGTTAATGTGTAGTAATACAGGGTTGGACTGAGCTTTCGGGCCAGGTGCAGTGCCTTTTTTATATCCGATTCTGAGAGGAGCCGTGTTTATAGTTGGTTCCCCGTAATTTGGTCTTCAGGGAATTTCCTGTTCATTATGCCCAAATTCTGGGGAAGTGGGCGTGATAAAAGGTGTTTTGTTTCCCTTCCTCCTTGTTTGTAGTTTCAGCGTAGGCACGTGTGTTGAGGCGGGCGATTCTTCGTCTCTGTCGGGGATTTCCTGGAACAAATCTGTCATCTGGCTGGCTCGATTTTCCGAATTGTTTATAAACATAGTGTTGATATTGTTTTCTCGGGATTTGACTCGGGTTGGTCTCGCGATATTTGTTTTCTCCGAATTGTTTACAATTATAGTGTTTGTTTTGTTTTCTCAAAATTTGACTCGGGTTCGTCTCGCGATATTTGTTTTCTCCGAATTGTTTACAAATATAGTGTTTGTTTTGTTTTCTCAGGGTTTGACTCGGGTTCGTCTCGCGATATTTGTTTTCTCCGAATTGTTTACAAATATAGTGTTTATTTTCTTTTCTTGCTTTGTAAATCAACGGTCTTTTTATTTAACTATATAATAATTTTATTCATACTAAAATAAGTGTAGTTAACTATTTTAAACGGGAGGTCGATTCGCGCTCTATTTAACGTGGAAAATATCCCGAGCATGTGGTATTGAAAATAAGATAGTATATGTTATCTTATTTTCAAGAATAACGCCATCTTACGGTCGAGTGACGTGATCCGGGTAGTACAAAATATACAATCTCTTATAAGCATTCAATGAAAATAATATTTCTTTAATTACTAATGAATCTGAGAATAGGTGGGGGTCGTAGTTATGGAAATTCAAAAATTTGAAAAAATTAAATATAGAAATATTTTTTTAATATGGTACAATTATCAATAATAAGATTTACGAAATTTTTAATTCAAGATTGATTTAATCAGAAATTCTAAATGACTACAAATCATGATATAGTATAATGGGTTTTAGAATAATAAATATTTACGAAAAACAGTAATTAGAAAATCAAAGAAAAGAATAGTATTATGTACTGAAATTTTAAAGATAGCAACGATCATCAGATATTGCCAAAATATATTAAGATAATATTATGAGTCCTACTTGATAGTAGCACGAAGTTTAAATAGAAGAATATTTGTATAAAAGAAAAAAGTTTTTCTGACCAGAATATGAGAAAACCAATAACAACAAATGTTTTTTAATAATAAATAAATATGTCAATTCAAGAAAAAAATTTAAGATCACACAAATTGTCAGAAGCTTATAAAAAATTATTTTCTTTGAATGTCCATAACTAGAGTCTGTGTAATTTGTACTACCCAAATCACGTCACTTGACCACAAGATGGCGCTATTTTTGTGTACAATATCTGTCGTGCTCCCAGCGAATACGGGCGGTTCGTTCTCGCACTGCGAGTTACAAGACTCCGTGTCAGGCTCGGGACCTGTGCGCGGTTTGTTCTCACACTGCGAGGCACAATATCCCATCGCATGGTACGAGACTCCGTACCTCCAAATAATTATTCCTTGGTAGTTAAAAAGTAGTATATCGATAATAGTTCTCGAAGAAAGGCTAGTTTCACGCGTAATATAAATATATTTGCTTCGTGACCTAATCCGCGCAGTCCGAATACTAATTCGGATGTAACAAGTACATATTTATTATTATTTAGGAAAAGGCTTCTATGTTGCCACTGAGAAAAAGGATTCCTTGCATTAAATGAACCATTTACTTGAACCCCCAAGATACTTTCGATTCACATCAAATGGAAGATTCATTAACAGTTAAGAACTCTAACGCTCGGTTGTTGTCGAAGAAACAAGCGAACTGTCGCTGAGTGATAGATTCAAACGGAGAATAAGAATTAATTTGAAGTTGTCCTGACGTATAGAAATACTTCTACAGCACTAAAATAAAAGCAGAATTTGTATAATTGCCGTGTGTTAGTAACAAATAACTATTGTCGGCATATAAGATACGAAAGTCACAAGCGTGTAATATTAACCTGCATTATGCGCGACAATAACAATCAAGATGGCGCTCAGGCGCTTGAATGCGGTTCCAAGCATTCAGGCATTGACTATTAGTGTATATTCAATTCGATGTATTTAAATCCACGATCATTAATAGTTAATGAATATCATTTAATACAAGTAATCCTTTTCTCAGTGTGCCTTTTGGACCTCAGATTGATTCTTTCCTTCCTTTTTCAGGGATTTTCAATCCACATGACGACTTTTGAGTTCCGAAAAAACCTTCTGTTCCACGCCAGAGGCCATTTTGACACACAAAATGATTCTCTCAATTGTTGGCGCTGTCAGGGCTGTGTCATGGATCCTGATCGATACGACTTAACCCTGGGTCATTTCTTGGGACATTGCTCAAAGGTGACGGCTTTATTGTACTGTGTGCTGTACAAAGGCTAGCCTCTGAACTCTTCTCATTCAAGGGACTGCCGCTTATGTATCTACGCTTTCTACGCTCATCGTTAAGAGGTACTTGCTAGTGCAGTATTGGGTACTCCTCAAGTAGGGCGTTCCTGATGATGCTGATTTTTGGATTTTTTATTCGAAATATAGTTTTGGTTATTATTAATGGGGTTAATTTGTATGGGCGGAACTTCTGCACACGAATGAGCATGCCAGAAGTTTCTTTTATCCTCCCAGCAGACTGATTGATTAGTTTTTTGTTTTGTTTTTTTTTTTATAATCTTTTTATAACTATTTATTAACTCGTAGAAAATTGTAGATATTTTTATAACTATTTTGTGTAAATTTTTAGATTTTTTGTACTGTTTTTAGACTAAATTTTCCCTTCTTTTCTCCCTCTTTTCATTTTTATAGTAACTTTTAACTATCTGCACGATCGACCTACTGGATCGCTCACAGTTTGGTTGCAGGAGTTTACGTCACTACGGGCACCCGTAAATTCAAAGGCATGTAGATACTTTATTTTACGCTTAATATGCAAAACAAAAAATACTAACGTACTCTTATTTTAATAGAGAATAAAGTCCGATATATTACATTTTTTATATAATATATCCTGCGTAAAAAAGAATTTACATATTTTCCTTAAACTGTGCTATATGTAAATAATGTGCTTAATCAAATACTAGTCTTTGTTATAACACTTGTAAACTTGTAAAAAAGTGATTTCGTGAAACTTATACAAAATATTATCCATTTCATGTGCTTCTTTTGCCTCATAATTGATAATAAAAGTGATTGGCACGCCCATGCTAATTGTACCCCACTCTGTGCCCGTTTTATCCCACGGGTGAGGCACGACGGGCACAGGGTGGGGTACAATTAGCATGGGCGTGCCAATCACTTTTATTATCAATTATGAGGCAAAAGAAACACATGAAATGGATAATATTTTGTATAAGTTTCACGAAATCACTTTTTTACAAGTTTACAAGTGTTATAACAAAGACTAGTATTTGATTAAGCACATTATATTTCCTAATATAACTTTTTCTTTTCTTTATAGTGCATGCATGAATCGGCTCTTTTTTATACATGCAAGACGGATGGAGAATCAGGCATGTTCAATCGTCCATCACATCAATAAAACAAAGTCAAAATTACAGAAATGTTTAAATATTTATAAATGTTTTGCAAATTCTGTAAATTTTGGAAAGTTTTAAAAATTTTGAATATTTAAATTTTTTTATAATTTTTACAAATTAAAAATTTTGAAAACTTACAGTCACATACGATGATACCGTTTTATGTACAATTTAAGTTAATTTTTGTTAAAGCTATATTTGAAAAAAAAGTTTTATGAAGGATCCGCAATGCCCGTGCTTGTTGTGAGATTTTACCTTCATTAAATTTTAATTATCTCAGTAGAAAAAAAAATTAAACTAAAACCTGTGCAATCCTAAAGTAGGATACCTATGTATTATAAGCTTTATGATACATAGTTTTTCGATGGCATAATACCTCCTTTTTTACTTTCTCACGTGTTTGAAATTATGCAGAAATTTAATTTTTTTTTGCTTAAATTTTCAATACGATTTTATATGTTGAACTTACTTTTTATTTACTTTTTCACAATAAGCAAAATATTTGTGCATTTTCTCTTATAACTACCGGAAAAAAAATATTTTAAATACTAATTTTGAAGATAAAATGGAGGCACCCCTTTAATTTGCCGTGCCAGTCGTGCCCCACCGTCCCCTACTTTTTACTTATCAAGAGGTCTAGATCATCATCTAGGTCTAGGTCATCTTTTGTCTAGATAACGTGTTTTGTTCTTTGTCTATGTGACAATTGATATATGAAGGATTTTGAGAGTGTCGATGGGAAAAGGGCTTGGGTCCCCCCCCCCTATCGTTTTCCAAGTAATTTTTGTAAAATCGCTTCTAACTTGTCTATATTTTATTATTACTTTCGCAAAATTTTCTCTAATTATTTTTAAATTTACATTTTTGGCAAAATTTTCTCTGATTTTTCTATATTATATATTTATTCTTGATATCAAACCCTCCTTCTATTGGTACTCTTATCTCTGTTCGTCGAGCTACTATTAATAGACTGTAATCACATGTGAGAAGTTCATGTGATATCTTTCAATCGTGCGCAAAATCCATGGTTTTGAAGATTTCAAGGGTGTAACCTTGGATTTGATCGTTTATATTGTGAATAGTCAACGTATTTTATAGATTTTTGTAAATGGCTTTAAATAAAGTGTATTTTATATGTTTTTATATGATCCTATAGGACCTATATAAAAATTCATTTGTTATTATTGTTTATTCTTTGTTATTTTGGAATATTATTATTTGTTAGTATTATGATTTTTAAAGAATTTGATGTGTTTGTTATTATTGTTTATTATTTGTTATTTTAGACAGTTATTATTGTTATTATGATTTTTAAAGAATTTATTTATTTGTTATTATTGTGTATTATTTGTTGTTTTAGAATGCTATTATTAAAGGAAGTTAACGTTCGTTATATAGTTATAATTAAATTAGGTCAGAAATAGTTCATTTGACGAACACAAAATTCTCTCTACTTGGAAATCATCGCTTCGTTCCTTTCTAGATTAGAAGATAGAGAAGTTCCAAGTAAAAAGAATTTGGTTTCGTCAAATCAACTATTTATATCCCAATTTAATAAAAACTATATAATAAACCTTAACTTCCTTTATATCTATATCTATTTTATTTCTTTGATTGTTAGCTACATTCATCCTTGATTCACTTGACATGTTCATAGTATAAATTTATGAAAAGAGGGGAGTGAGGCCCCAACTTTCGCCTCGCTCGCAGTGGGATACAACCCTGCTTTCATTGACCATGCTCCCGGCAAAAACTTACTTTGTCAGAGAGCATTTCCAACTCCTTTGTCCCTCCTATTCTTCATTTAAAATTTTCTTTTCTAATGAAAGGTTTATTACAATATTTTATAACATGTTTAACAGTTCAATCGTTCTCGTCATACTTATAATATGCTAATTTTAACTTATCTTTATGTACTAAAGGTTTTAACAATTATAAACTAGAATTCTTCAGCTACTAACGCACGCACACACAGACACACACACACACAGACACTTTCAAAAAATAGTGTATTTTAATTCCTAGTATCTCAAAACATGTTTCTAACATATTTTTAGCAGAACTTTTTTTTTACTATCACAAAGCTTCCTCTATGAGGAAGCAAAACGCGTGTAATTTATGTTACATATTACGAAACATCCGTACATTGGTGTGACGTCCAACAGACTGCAATAAGACTAAAACTACAAGCTTTTAAACGCGTCTTTTATTTTGGCCTATGCTTTCGCACAATAGCCAGGGTCTCTTAAGTATTTCGCATGTAATTAATTTCTATTGTCTCGAACCCTTACTAATATTGATATTATAAAGCATTTCATATGTTGCTAAACATATGGGGATTCTTGATTATTGGGGGATATTCAATTCTTAGGAATGACTTCTCTTTTAGGAAATCGATTGATATTACTGGAATTTTATTAATTTACTACCTTGAGATACGCAGATTAAGATAACCGCGAGGTTCAAAAGTAATTTTATTTGGTATTATATACTGTACTTGATTAAATATTAATCTCGAGGCGTATATCTATAAACATTACTTTAGTGTGCTTTACGCTTTCATATAATGATGGCGAGGTGCATTACTAAACATGTTGTTCTATAATTCTGAGGTACGTAAGCTAAAATTGCCCGCGAGGTTCAGAATAAGTTTTATTAGTGGGATGTACTGTACGCGATTAAATATTAATCTCGAGCCGTATATCAATAAACATTACTTTAGTATGCTTTACGCCTTTATATAATGATGGCGAGATGCATTACTAAGCATGTTGTTCTATAATTCTGAGGTACGTAAGCTAAAATAACCCCCGAGGTTCAGAATATGTAGAAATCATAGGTATGCTATACGTTACTAGATACTAACGGCGAGGTGTATTACCATGTGATGTATTGCGTTCGATTTTATGTGTAAATATATTTTAGGTAATTTTATTAAGTTCGAATCTTTTATTAATAAATCTGTTTATTAAAAGTATTTTATACAAGAAATAGCTTAAAATAATCGATACAAAAATTGTAAGATAAAATACAATTACTTTTCGGATGTTTATTTTGAAGTTCTATTATTTAAGACAAAATCGGTAAATAGTTTATTTTGAGTCCTGGGTATTTTAACCCGTAATATTTATTTTGAGTCTTGGGTATATTAATCCGTAATATTTATTTTGTCTTGGGTATATAAACCCGTAATATTTATTTTGTCTTGGGTACTTTTACCCGAAATATTTATTAATAAAATGGAGATTTTGTGGGTTTTCAACTTAAAACTGTCTACCCGAATATTTGAGTCTAGTATTTGTCAATATAATTGTCTACAAAGATCTATAGCAAGCTTAGCGATACTAAAGGCAAATTGCCTCAAGAGATTGCTAGAGCGAGCTAAGTCTTTCTACTATTTTGTCTTGTACAAGCCTTGCTTTACCTGAACAGATACTGCTCTGGAGGCGCTTCGGCGAGTGAGACGTTTTTACTCTTACTTCAGCACAAGCTTTGCTTTACCTGAGCAGATACTGCTCTGGAGGCGCTTCGGCGAGTGAGAGTTCGAGTTTAGAGTTCGACGCAAGCTTTGCTTTACAGGAACAGATACTGCTCTTGAGGCGCTTCGGCGAGTTAGATACTCTGAGTCAGACACAAAATTGCTTTACGGGAACAGATACTGCTCCTGAGGTGCTTGTCGAGTGAATGCTGATGAGTCAGTAGCTTGCCCGGGGTCGGGCCAGCTAGTGCTCGTGAGACCCCGTGGACCAGTGCCTTTTAAACAGTTATCCGCCGTATCTCGCCTATGCTGAAGGGTCGAGCGAGCGGGGTGAGGGTGAGCAAGGACGAATAGCGAAGAACGTTTCCTCCTTTTCCTCCTCCCACGCGCTTTTCATCTCATTAGGCTAATACTTAAGACAGAGAAAGAAGAAGAGAGCGTGTGGGTAAAAAGGTCCTCAGAGGGCGTCACTAAAGAAGCGCGCGCAGCTAGTCTTTGACACTCGGGCCCTTTTTCGGTGTGGTGAGCTTTCTTTAGAGAGAGAAGGGAGATCTTCTCTCTCGCTTGCTCTCTTGCTCCTTCTCTATCTTTCGCATTTTACATTTGATTTTCTTAATATTAACCTAAAATATTAATGTATATTAAAACCATTAATAAAAAACCATTAATGATAATATTGTGAAAATATTTACTTTCTATATATATATATATATATATATATATATATATATATATATATATATATATATATATATATATATATATATATATATATATATATATATATATATATATATATATATATATATATATATATATATATATATATATATATATATATATATATATATATATATATATATATATATATATATAGTTATATTATATAGTTATTATTTTTGTTAAAACCCATATTACAATTATAGTAATTAATTAAAGTGTACACATGGTTAAAATAGTATAAGATTAATTAATAATAGTAATGAGAATAAGTGATGAATGTAAAGTTAATATTAATTTATGTTTACTTAAATTTAAAGTTTGCATAAGGAGGTTTCAGTATAAAAATGTCTAGAATCTAAAATGTAATTAGTGAATAAACATTCATATTTCAGTACTTAAAAATATCGTATTATATGTAAATATTATTATTACAACAGAATATTTAAAACTGCATTTAGAATCAAGCTATCGACTTGATTCTTTCGAACAAAATTTTTATTTAAATTATAAAACTATATTACGATGTTTAAAAACTGTACAAAGTTATTATTTTGTACGCTACGCTATCCGCTTTCGAAATAATATTTTAGCCCGTGATTTTCCGCTCGGAAAATGCTGCGCTTAGAAGATACATTTCGTGGTCGAAAAAGAGGGTCGATATGGATCCTAAGTACGTGTGCATCCGGTTACACTTGATTCGTGCGCCCTAGCTAAGATACACGAGCACAGACCTAAAGCCTCATTCAACATGCGTGTTTTCCATTTATAAAATAATATTGAAATATAGTTATATACTTATTAAGTAGGATATAACATTTGTATGCAATTTGAATTTTCATTTCAGAGTGCATATTTTTTCTTTCACCAAGGAAGTTGAAAAATCCTCAAAAAATAAATTATCGGACCTCACCCATTGCTACATATTGTCTTCATTTCTTTTATGATTTTTTAACTTCTTTGTCATGTACATAATACAATTAAGTATAATATTGAACATGCTCTTTAGATGTTTTTAGAAAAAAATATAGACTATTAACATTTTTTCAAATTTTTATATTTAGATGCCCATTTTTCAAATGAGCCCTCAAACGTTAAAATTAAATTGAACAAAGCGTGGGATTTGTTAAGTTATATGTACTTCCCACACTCATATTCTAATTATATGTATTCTAAACACTATAAAACCTCAAAAACTACAATCCGATCAGTTTGACTCCCAAAACCTTGCAGCAGTGCAAGAAATATACAAGGTTGTATTATAGCCAAACAAAGAAACCTGACGACCATAAAAATAATTTTAAAAAAATTTTTCCACTATATTTTGATAAAATGTTCAAATTTAGTAAATTTAATTTACCGTAAAAAAGTAGTTAATATATCATGAATAATTTATCCACACTTAAAAATGTATAACTAATTTATTTGTAATTTGAAGGTGGTTAGGTCTCCTTAAGACCTTTTGAAAGATTCAGATCAATTCGTTATTCAAACTTGATTTTAAGAATTGAAATCTTCGAGAGCTAACCAAATGATGTAATTAAGTTTTAATGTGATCAAAATAATAATAATTGTTTATATGAATTATTTAATTGTAATACATAAAAAATAAACGAAGATATTGCGCCCCTAATATATTCCTAGATGTGGCTACCTTTGTAGTAACCACGGTTTAACGTCATTTAACGTAACGTAAATAAGTGTACTTCTACTTTTTGAAATCTACCGTTCTTTTAAAAACTGAAAAACAATTGCAAATCGACTTTAATTTTTTACTTGTATTATTTATTATTATATACACTGCCGAAGAAACAAAATGTATGTTAAAACCCAATTGACCTCCCTAAATTTTAAAATTCGCACGAGGTAGTATACTTTATAAGCAAAAAAACCTCAACCACAAAAGAAAATCAATTCACAAGTTTTATTATACTTTAACCCGAAGAACATTTTTAGCTCCTACAGCTTCAAAGAAAAATAAAAATTCTATAGCAAGTCCTTAGACATTTATAATCCTTTTCAAGATTCAAGACTAGGTACACCTCAAACGTGCGTAAAAACTCACTTCATCCTCAACCATCGTATAAATAGATTCTTCATCCACTTCGACCTCTCAGTCGTTAAAACGTATATACATACATACGCGCACGCGAACCTCCTGCTGAAAAAGTTCTCGGAAAGGGTGGTGGGGAGAGGGGAAAGCGAAGAGAGCTTCGCGCGAGGAAGTCGTGTACGTGCAGATGCTCCTGCTCTGTTGCTCCCCGGCGCCTCTCTCGTACATTACGGCATTAGGCGCGACGCCAGATCTCCCACGCCGCTGTACATACATACGTACGTTGTATACCTATACGTACGTGCAGTCACTGCATGCGTTTGCTCGCTCTCGAGAACTACTCACTGTACTCCTTCGCAGCGCCGAGGGAAAGAGAGATAGGCAGCGTGTGCAGGGGTTGGGATGTGTGGACGAGTGGGAGATAACGAGAGTTTAGAAGAAGTGAGAAATTGAAAAGAGCGACGCGGCAGCGGTGCACGAGGAGGCGATACAAGTGCCCGCAAGAATGTAGATGTGAAGGAGCTTGGCCGGAAAGACGTATATAGCTTGTATATGTATGTGCGTGTGCTCGTGGGTGCCGGTGTACATGTGTGTTTGTGTGTGTGTGTGTGCATCAGTGTTGGGTAGTAACTCATTCAAAGTAACGAAGTTACCAAGTTACGTTACTTTATTATTAACTTTTCGTTACGGAAATATAAGTTACTTTCGAAAAACTACAATTTTTTCAATTACATGTTAAATATTTAATTTGTTAAAAGTATAAACCAGAAATTTCTCTTATTACTTGTTTATGAGAATAATAATTGTATAAATTGTATTAAATTTTAATATATTAGTGAATTTTAAGTTTATATTGTAATTTGATGAATCTCAGTGAAACTTTATTCTAAGATTTGTCATCAATTATAAAATATAATAAAACAAAAGCTCTTAATCTAAAGTTACCCTAAGAACAGCAAATTATAATTACAAAATATTTACATAATAAAAGTATAAACCATAAACCTCATGAACCAAACGTCAAGAGTTCCTATTATAAGATATGATAAAACTAAAAACACTAGAGTTTACAGCCACAAAAATATCAAATTTTAATTTAAAAATATTTACATAATAAAATCATAAACCATAGATCTCAAATCCCAATTAACCCAAGGGCAAGAGGTTTCGATTATAAAATACATACGTTAAAATAATAAAACTAAAAACTGTAAATCTATATCACCCAAGTATATAAATTTTTAATTGAAAATGTTTATATTCATAAAGTATAAGTAAGTATAATCATTAACTCAAGAGCAACAAGCTCCAGTTGTAAAATATTTTCAAAAAATTCAACCTAAAACTATTTATAAAAACAATAAAATATATAAAACGAAATTATTTTTTTGTTATTAATAAATGTTTAAATAATAAAATAATGAAATAAAAATTCTCACTAACCCAAAAACAGCAAGCTTCAATAATAAATAATATTTTTATTTTAGAAATGGAAACGACTTCAAAAAATAACCTACTAAAAAGTAAAAAATAATATATTTTTTTAAATAATATATAAAAATGTAAACTCACAATTAACAATAACTATTGGTTAATTGAATACAAGCTAAAACTTTTTAGAGTATGCATCAGAATCGACAATTGTGATCAATCGGAACATTTTAGCTAGTTGCTTAAATTATTGGCGCCTACTCGAAAAAGTTCTAGTTTGAATTCAATTGACCAATTGTTATTATTAATAATGAATTTACTTTTTATAAGGTTATTTTTATAAAGTCAGTTCCATTTAAAAAAAAATTATTTAGCTCTTTTTAGTGTTATGTTAAAAATGATAACATGAAAATGCATACTTTGAAAATAATTATAGTACCAGCTCGAGTGCCAGCTCAGTACTGGTTCAAAGCAGTGCAAAGCAGTATAAAGTGCAACTCAAATGGCTGTATCCGTTGATGAGATGCTAGCCATGCTGTACTGGTCTAATACTAGTACGAACTTGTATTGGATCCCCTACAGGGATACTGTTTATTGGATAAGGTAATAATCATCGAAATTGGCACAATCATTCCTGTGTAATAATAATTTGAGAATTGTTCACAAAAATATGGTCTTTTGGTTGTACTGGCGTTATACTGGCCCAGTACTTTACGTTAAGTGGTTGAGTATGGACAAACATGCATACATACATTATACATACGCGTCAAACTAAGAACCTCGTTTTTTGAAGTCGGTTAAAAAGAGTTTGTATGTTCCCGGGGTAATAGGATTTACATTTTTCCATTTACATAATTTAAATAGATATTGGTTATTAAATACTACTCTAACTACTTATCTACTTTACCTGTAGTAGTTGGCTTAAAAACTTTGGAATCTATTATGAACAAACATTTAAAAAATATGTTGTATTTAATGCAATTAAATTTAGTTTTTTTTTTATTTCAACGCGTTTTTCAGTTAAAACTTACAGTACTTGAGCTAGTAGAGTTTATATTATCGTTCATAATTATGTTATTTAAGCATTTATTAATAAGGAAAAGCGGAAAAAAATTAGAACTAATTGACCTTGGGTTAATGGAGCTCATAGTTTACGATTTTCTTATTTAAACATTTTTAACAAATAATTTCGATAGTTCCGGTAGTTTTCTATCCTATTTTATATATAAAGTTTTTCTTTTTTAGGCACGACCACGGTACGGGAGGGCCTTATTTTATATCGTTATTCCAGATATCGATATTTTTCCCCGATATTATCGATATCTAATATCCTGATTTTTTCTTTTTTTGCATGTTGCCCATAATAGCTTTATAGTAGTTTTAACTTTTTTGAAGAACGAATTTAGTGTCTCCAAATTAATTAATTATTACTTTTCTTGTATTTAAATATTAGCCCTTATCAACTATTAAAATATTATCTGATCAATTCATTCTTCGAAACTCTCGAACTTTCTCGTTTTATTGGATCGTCAGTTGAAATACTAAACGCCTTTCATGGTTATCGTAACATTAAAAAATTGTTTATCAAATTTAATACTGTGCTACCGAGCAGTGCTTCAGTTAAAAGGCTGTTTAGTTCAGGTGGCAAATATTAAATTCAAAAAGATTCAGGCTGACTGATGAGTCCTTTGGGCAGCTATTATTACTAAAAATGAATAAAAAATATATTTAAATATTTCTTTTAAAAATTATGGTATTTTATAATTTCTCCTATCTTCGTACTCCGTTTTGTAAGTACTTATTTTGTATTATGTTAATTTGGCTTGTTATTAAGTTTCAGTTATAAATGTAAAATGCTTAAGACGCTAAAAGTAACTCTTACGAAAACTTTTACATCGTTTGAAGTAACTGTAACGAGTTACAATTTAAAATGTAGTAATAGTAACTTTAACTTAATTATGCTGTCGAAAGTAACTTTCAAAACTTTTGAAGTAACTTTAACTGTAACGAGTTACAATTTAGAATTTAGTAACTTTAACTGTAACGAGTTTCTTTTTTCATTAAGTACGGTGTGCGTGCTGATGTGTATGTGTGTGCGTGTTCGTGTGCGTGTGTACGTGCGTGTGCATGTGCGTGTTTCTGTGTGTGTGTGTGTGCGTTCGTGTGTGTGATGTGTATGTAAGAGGTGAGCATTGGTAAAAGGAGAGGAAATAAGCGTGTAGTCTACTTTTGAGACCAACCGGTTTTTGAATTTAATGATTTTTTAATTTTAAGTAGTCGATGTTTTATGTTTTAACTGAGAAAAACGATGTTCAGGTGTAAATAATTAATAGTGATTATATTAAATAAATGTTGTTTGTTGGTAAATATCCTCCTGACACTTTTTAAATTCTCTATAATGGATTATTACTTTTTCAAAGATTATAGAAAAGTACTATTCTTTATTTAGGCTTGCTTTCACTATTAACATTGAATAACATTACAATTATCAGCATTAGAAGCAATCATAAAGAGTTCTATTGCATAGAAAACATTTTTTTCTCTTTTTCTATAGTGTAAACAAGTATTAATTATAGGAACAAGGAGAATGTTGTTTAGTATTAAGAGTAAAAGAGAGTAAAATTCATACTTGTATGGGCATAGCCTACGTAGTAAATTTAAAATGAAAAATGCTTACAATTAAAATACAAATGAAATTAAAAAATGAACATTATTAATCCATTCATATTCCTGGAATTCTATATCAATATGAAATAGTCTTTAAAAAAACCATTAGAAGCTTATATTCATTACATACATCGACACGCAATACCTATCATAAAAGAATTTTTAACAAGAAAAAATTAAATAATATTCACTGATAAAAATCCGATATCCCGCTAAACCTCTCATTTTTTTTCGAGAATATCCTCTTCACGAATTGAAATAATACGATTATACAGCTACATGGCCGCGCTTTTTACGGACGAAAGAAGCGAGTTAGAGCGCGACAGACTCGCTCAAACGAATCCGAATCGAAGTAGCAGGAGTCACAAAAAGCGATGCCGAACTTTATATATATATATATGTATATCGAATGAGATTTGATATGTAGATGCGCGTAGCGAGCGAACGTCGTGGAATAAAAGGGGGCGAGTGATTTTGCGTAAGACATAGAACGTGCGCGAATTCGAAGAAAGGGAGAGAGAGAGAGAGAAAAAAGTGAGTCACACGCAGAAAGCTGGCGGGGATGAGGAAAACGGTTGGGAGTAAAAAATTTAATAGTGCCTCGTGGCGAAAAGGGAGAGAGCGCGGGAGAAAGAGTTAAAGGGAAGAAGAGAGATTTCGTTTCGGAACAGGTAGTAAGCTCTGCTAAACGAAATTTGGAATAGTCCGTAACTGCAAAGCACATACTCTTTATGTGCAGTCAGCAGCACTTCATTACAATGTGCACTGCTGCACTGAAACTACGAATATGTAATATGAAGAAGTAGTAAAATATTTTTAAAACTTGCACTTTCAAGAGTAACTTTGTTGAAAAATGAAGTTTTCTATAAAAGTCAATTTATTTACTTTTACGTTTTCTTAATTCTTGTTTAGCTATTACTTACTTTTTATCAATTAAAAATAATTTTATTCAATAAATAGTTATTAGGAAATTAAACCATTATAAATAAATAGTTATTACAAAACCATTATTTGTATGTACAGTAAAAATACATTTACTAATATCTTCATTTCGAATAGACACATGACGGATATCATGTATAAAAATAATGGAATACTGATTCAATAAAAAAACCTTTTCAATTGAAAGGCATTGTTTGCAATCGTTAAATGTATTTTTGAAAAAGCTTTTCTATTGTATGAAGCATTGATAGAAACAATAGAAAATGATAACAGATAACAATGAATATAAGAATCGAAACATAGAAGAATGAGAAATTTAAATGTAACAAAACTTAGAGAAAGATTGACAAAGAAATGAGAAAAAAAGAGACAAAATAATTATGTAAGAAAGAAAAAGAACAAACACAGGAACAAAATGCCCGACTAAACGTAAATACAAAAATGAAAAAGTGCAACACAGAGAGGGAGCCTGGAGAATGAAAACGAAGAGGGAATGCAAATGAGACTGAATGAGAGCAGGAGAGAGTATAAGAGGAGAAACTTGGCTTCGCCTTTACGTGTGTACACCTGCATAATGTCGATAGTGCGACATTCGCAATTTCGGCCTCGAAATCACGCGGGGCCGCTTACGTTTTTGCACTTTTTAATGAGATTTCTTTCTTCCTTAAAGAGGCACAAGATGTAAAACGGCGTGGCAAGTGCGGTGAGAATTTTTCGCTCTACTCTAGCTTTCTTTTCCATCTGAGCCGGCTCTTTGTTCTTTTAATTACGAAAATGTGTAATATAAGTAACTTTTTTTTCAAAGAAAAACACATAGCGGAATTCTTCAAGAGGATGTATATAGGAGTGGCGTGGCTCTCATTATGCAGATTTTATATTCTTTTTGTAAAAGTTACAAATATTTTTTTGTAATGCAAATGATGAATTTTTTTAAATAAAGCAGGTTTGAGAAAAGTATGAGAATACTTTAATTATAAGTAGAACTTTAGCATTATTATTTACGTTCAAAGATAAAAGTTTTAATAAATAAATGAAGGTATATAAAAAGAATTTTCTTGAAAACGGTTTCCGAGTACTATAGCAAAATATATACTTGAAATATCGTGAAATTCGTTCGAAAGCATCTTTAAAGTGATTTCAAGAAAAATCCTTTTCAAGATGAAGATTTCGAAGCATTTGATCGAAAATATGACTATATAGAAGATGCTTTCAGTAAAAATATCGTTAAAAGTTTACAAAAATATACAGCCAAGTTATTTGTTTTTCCTGTAATTAAATTATTATGATAAAGGCACAAATAATTTTAATTTATTCAGTATTGAAATAAGTAAATAAGTATAAATAAATTCCAATAAGTTGCTATTCGCTGTGTGCACAACTTAGGAGCAGCACCACGATATGCCACTTTTGCGGCGAACTCACGAACTGTTGTGGTCGGTAAGATACATAGGCTCTTACGGACGATGAATGGAAATCATTTTTTTATAAAATACTTATGTCTCTATGAACACTGTTGATTTGCTCAGGGTAATAATTTATAAAGATTTATTTTCATACAACGTCCCATAGGAACCCATGTATTCTACTGACCCCGCAGTTAGCGAATTCGCCGCTTCGCAGCGCCATTCCGCCATTGGGCACATAGCCAATACTATAACAGAATTCCATCATATCGCATAATAATACAAATGTTTTTCGTTTTTCCATTTCAAAAATATTCTGAAATAAAGAGTATTTATTCGTCTTCTGCTTCTTGAACAAGACTGACATAACGAGATCGATAATTGAAATCTAAATTAAACTACAATTCAATGAGTTGAAATGCATCAACGCAATATATCAAATATCTTAATATTCATTAAATTTGAATTCGCCATGCAATCGCAATATCCAGAACTCGTGTTAGACATCCCATTCGCTCGCTCTTCCGCGGATACCCAAATAAAAGCAAAACAAACAAAAATACCCCGACAAAGCGTGAATAACTTCCCACTGCGATTTGTCCGCTAAATCACCGCTGAAAAATGAACGATCGAGCGGGAACAAGCTACGCGAGCTACCGGCGTGCGGCTCCGCTACACGCGCCGCTGGTCCGTCATTTACCAATGAAAACTTCCGAACTGATGCAGAAGCGTCGTTATCTGTCGGCTGGGGCCATCTATTAGCAGAAATCCAATATTTTGCCGGTGCTCCGGATTGGCCGGGTAGTGCGCCTCGCCCCGCTCGTCCTTCGCAACAACTTGTAAAACCGTCGTACCTATTGATAAATCGTGACTCGGCTGCTGCTGCTGATGCTGCTGCGGCTTCTGAACCCTGTGGAATTATTCCAGCGAGTGCATTTAGCGATTCGATATTGTATTAGCAATAGTAGAGATTATTTCGAGACTGCCTTTTTTTATCGAGTTAATCGAGGTCTGATCTAATAATGAATAATCAGGTTTTTCATTAGAATTGTTGAAACTGATCATTTGCAATGTAGTGCAGTTAAATGAAATAGAACACAATACCGAAATTATGTAAAAAAAATTTTTTTCTACTTATTCTAAAATGAATATTCTTAGTTCGAAAAATTATATTTCTAAAATGGGCTTGAAAACGCCATAAAGGTCATATTTAGATATAAATAACTGTTACCAACGCATAGAAAGACTGAAAAACAAACTTGTTTATTAACTGAATTTCGTAAATATTTTGACAGAAACTTTTAAAATTCAATTTATGCATAAAATATGATCATAGCATGACAGTATTTAATTTTCAAATTAAAATTTTGATTTTATAGGTTATTTTGAATTTATGAAACCTATAATAAAATCAAGCCCGCTGTATCATACATATATTCAAAAGCGTATCCGTAGATTTCTTTTAAAACTCGTTAAAATTCAGCTCGAATAAAGCGGCTTTTAAATTTATTTATATCACAATGAAAATATCTGTTCAGAGCGTAAATTTAAGTTTGAGTATTTTTTTTATGTTTAAAATGATACAAATATGGGAATTGTTTATAATAATAAATAACATAATTTATTACCTGACAAGTTCTTTGTAGATCTTCTTTGTTGTATCTAGATAAGGTTTTAATTCATCTTCGAATTGACAAAAAGATCCACCAAGGACCAACATTTCAAAAATCCGAAAAATAAATTCCTCTTTTTCTTCAGTACTGTACAAATTGTACTCGTCGCATTCTTCGTCAAGGATCATCTACAAGTATTTGAATTATGTAGAATGAATATCTTAAATTACCAAAATGGCTATGGAATTATATAAAAAATAAAGCAAATATTTTCTAAAATACTCACACCTCTAAGATTATCAGAGATCAGAAAACCATTCATTTCTAATTCATACCGTTTGCAAATATTGCCTGTAAACTGGACTATTTTATTTGCAGGATCTGCTATTTTATCAAAGAAAGACATATTCAACACTGTACATGGAACTGGAGTAACTTCAATCGATGTGGCTTTGATACCTATGTTTTGAAAGAAAAAAACGACACCGAAGTATATTTTTTATCTAATATATATATATATATAGTATTGAACATATGCAACAGCGTATACCTTTAGTGACCCATGAATCTCCCTCCTTAAGTAATAAATTATTTGCAACTGTGTTGTCTTTAAAAAACTTCTGAAAATCAATAAGATGTTAGTTAATTGGGAATACAAATTTGCACTACGCCCTCTGGTGGTCTCAATATGGCGGTCGAAAGGAATGATATATATAGGTATACTCGTAATGATAAAATATTCCTTTCGCCGGTCATTTTTTCGCCCGCGAACTAAGATTGTTCTCCCAATAGGTTTTTTATTTTTTAAATTATTTCTATTTTATTGTTTTTTATCATTTTTCTATTAACTCAAAGTTTAATCTTTTTATTAAATTAAATAAAATTATTTACAACAATAAATTGATCAAATGTGTAAGTAACAACACAAACCCCAGTAAATTAAATAATATTGAATTACCTCAGCTAAATGATATTTGTTGTACGGCTGAAAAGGCTCATTAAAACAAAAGTCCTGTATACTAATATTACCTTGTAAACCCCTAAAAGTAAATAAGCAATTGTTGTAAAATACATCGAATAAAGCCAAATGAATTTCAGCAGTAATAATATGATCAATAAAAGTATATGCTTGAGTAAGCTACATGATTTTTTAAATACCTTATCAACTGCAGTACAAAACATTTCAATAAAAAAATTTAAACAGCAAAAAGATCCTTTTTTTTCTAAATATCAAATACTTCTTTTTATGTCTTAATACTGAATATTTATTTCTGTATTGTCTCGTCTTCACTGGCCCTTTAATAGCGTCTCGCTTTAACTTTTAATATTAAATAACTTTACAGTGATAATTGCTAGTACATTTTAAAGAGTTCTATCTATTGTGTAGAGATTTGTTTCTTTTATTATTTCATACTAAAAAAATTTTTCTTTTCTAAACAACATAAATGTTATTTGATATTGAAAGTTAAAGCGATACTCTATTAAACTATCAGTGAAGACGAGGCATATGATAACTATTAAATCTTTACTCATTAATATCAAATAATAAATAATGCTATTCAAAGCATTCAATATAAGTGCATAAAGTGCTCATTGATTATCCCTACATCGCCTCAATTTTCCACATAAAACCTCTCAACGCGGGTGCATTTTGAAAAACAAAGGAAGAAAACAATTAAAAAAAACTTGCCAATTACCATTTCCTGAAGTAGTGCTGAGTATCTTTGTTTTCGATTCCCATGTAGTGCCTGGGAGCGAGCGGAACAAACGTGTAGTCGGGATCGAGTTCCATTTTCAAACAAACCCCAGGGTTACCCGGGCAACCGCCAGCCTGCCCGCCCTGCCTGCCTGCGCCCGACAAAGATTACGCATATATTGCCTAGATGAGACTACGTGTAAACTTGGACCCGGCGCGGCTGCGCGCTTCTGCGCTACAGCGCTATACATTGCGCACGTGTGTGCGAGCGGAAGCGCGCCCCGTTTATATTTGTATTGACTAAACTAATAGAATTCTAATATTTCAGAATACATAGTCCGTCGAAGATAAACGCGATCGGCTTTGCTTGGTAAGTTTTATTAAATTTGCTTAGAGCCGCTTCGAATATCGTGCTTCGGTATGTTAACTGGAATTTTTCATAAAATTGTATAGAACGATAGAGGCGACTGAACTTTTAAATTATTTAAATTGTTTGACTGATGAGGTCGCGTGGAAAAGGAAATTAAGTTTTTTTTAGTGATACTCGTGAAATTGATAGAGAAAATATACCGGCTTGTGATCCGTTTTGAGTTTTGCTAACAATGCTTTTACGAAAGTTATAGCCTTACAATAGTTCGTAGTATAACGTTACGTAATTATATCTAAAAGGACACTGCCCGGATTCCACAGGCTCACTGTGACGTCACAACAACTTCAAAGCACTCAATTTTCTTCAGTTTTGAAGATATGACGAAAATTCCAAAAGCTTACAAATAGTGTAAATAGTGTGTAATTGCCTACTATAATATGTAATTAGTTAACAATTAGTATTCTTCCTTATTAGTAATAAACTGTATAAAATGAAAAATATAGTACTTTAGCAAATTTGCTCTAAATTTTTCATCAAATTTTAATATAAATTAACAATGCATCAGATATTTAATTAATTATAAGTTTTTAACAATAAACTTTCATTTAAAAATTATTTAAAATCAAATATTTGATTTATTATAATTAAAATACCTTTAACTTTTAAATATAGTATACTATTTAATAAAGTCAATTAATCACAGCACATAATTATTTAAAAGCAAATTTATAATGCAGTTGTTATTAAAATTATCAAATTATAAACTAACTTATTTACGAGCAAAAATGACAATAACTAAACTAACTTTTGTATTAATAAAACATAAATTAAAATAATTAACTTTGCATGACATACGCGAATACGCTGACAAAGGCCAACTTATGCGTAATTAAGTTTTATCTTCCGAGCAGCGCGTACAACAGTTTAGAAGACACGCTCTCGCGACTTACTGCGAACAAGTGCGAACTACACTTATGCCTGGATGCTACCACTTATTCGAAAGATTTATTACAGTCCAACAATTTTGTAACTCAGAAACAATTTGCATCGTAAATTCAAATGCGTTATTCCCACGGCTAATATTGCATAGAGCGAAAATTTAGGACTAGATATTTTAAAATATTGCACACAAAATTTCTTCAATAATAAAGTTTTAATAGGTATAATAGCGGTATTTTTTCGTAGCTTTATCTCCATATATTGGTTGTCAATATACTGTTCATTATATTACATGTAGAACGATAAAAAAAAAAATAGCTTCCGTATCGGCTTTTCATCAAGTACTTTATTGCAATAAAAAGATCTTATTATTACATTATTTTTGTATATACTATATTTTGGATAAGTTATTTTAGTTTATCTTCTTATTAGGTTAAATCAGTTTTATTTATATTTTTATGACAACTCGCATCATTTAGCGGCTATATATACTATTTAAAATATAAATATTTCAAACTTACATGTATCAATTATCAAAGTAATAAAAGTTGCATTAACGTGAATATTACATTATATTTTTCAGTGGAATTTTCAACTTTTAATTTGAATTGCAGTAATCCACTATGGTATATTAAGGTGATGTTAAACCCAGTGTTACTGGTAAATACGGGGAACCACTTTTTTCATTCATATTTCAATTTTAAGAAAATATCTCTATGGAAAGTTGTTCTTTTTGATTGGAACAACAACTTTCCATAGAGATATTTACTCAAAATTGAAAATGAAATGAGAAAAGTGGATCCTCGTATTTGTCGGTGACAGGTGGCTTTAGCATCACCTTAACTAAGGAAGTGGATATACCTGAATATACTACATGAATATTAAAAATAAGACTTCTTGTTGAACATAATTTTTTTATTTCAACATAATATTGAGTTATTCTAAATCGATTAGTTTATATCACCGAAATGAAGGCCTTGTGTCCATAACCAATATTTGATTTAATATTATATTTGAATTAGAAAACGTTGTATTTAATATAATACTATGTACATAAATGTTATGTTTACTATAAAGCCTAACACCCTTAGCTTAAAATTCTACGTTTTTATAAAACCAAACAAATAACATAAATATTTTCATGAATTAAAAGTTTTGTACGTAATGTTAATTATTGTATTAGTTTCTCAACTTATTTAAAACCAATTTTCGAAGTAAATAAAGGCCTTTTATTTTCTGCTTGGAGATGTGATATACGCAATGCTAAAAATAAAAAATATATAGTTAGTATTCACCGTCATTGAATTAACATATATTAAGTACAAATGCCCATTGGAACTACGAATACCGGGTCTCATTTTCAGGAATTAAAAACCAAACTCCAATGTTTCATCAAAATCCGTGATCCGAACTCCATAGTCTCCCCTTGTAACTATTTCCCCCCTGTATCCATTCCTCGCACTAAAAGAAATCATGTCCGCAAAGTACTTCCACTACGCATATCATCAAGTCAGGCATAATAGGCTAGCTATCTCCTTGCTATATACTATAACTCCACTCGCCCCGCACCAAATAATAATCTCTCCCAAATCATTTTCCCGCACTACGTACACATTCACCCCCCTCCCCCCCCCCCCCCCCTATAAAACCCATCGCGGCCTCGGCGCGCGCGCCGCTACTCGCAATCTCATCCCGTTTCAATCGCGCGCCGAACGATTCGCCCGAGCTCTCGCGGCGAGAGAGAAAAGGGGAAAAGAAACTCCGGCTAAAAGACCGCGGAGCCGCGCGCGGGCAAAAGAAACTCATTCCCGTGCCAAGAAACAGCCTCGTAGAAAAGAAATAATCCGCGCGGCCCGCGCTCGTGCACCCCTGAGTTCGCTATAATATGGGGGTGTGCCACTGTACTAGACCCCACTCAAACCTGTGTACTTCTATACCTAAGGGTTCATTCATAGTGAGATGTCAGAGATGGATCTGGTATTATCGTTAGTGGAGAGTATGGCTAAGTTGGATAAGTTTTCTTTGTGACTATACTATTGCTACTCTCTATAATTTATTGAGTGAAATTTTCACGTAAAAAATTATTTAGAGAATACAGAATTTAGCCAATAGCCTTCTGTACCTTGAGGGGGCAAGCTACTTTTAAAAGGTAAATGAAAAAAAATTTATCCATTCATACAAATTTTGAGCCCTGGACAATGAGCACAATCGGAGATTGAGCACAAGGGCCTATAGTGGGGAGCGTGCCAATCAGCATGAAGGGAGATGGGCACGCAGGCGGAGGGGAAGAGTTGTGCACGCTGAGGAGAGCGAGTCGCTGTTTTACCATCACAATCGCAAAAGTCTCGTGACGCAGCGCTTCTTGCAAATTGTGAATTTCAGATTTTTCTTCGATAAAGTTGAATGAGTACATAACCAATGTTATTTATGCAGTTAACAATAACTTAACATTACAAGTTTCAGATATCGAAAATCAAATCGAAAAATTTCCTATTTCTTTCAATTCGGTATCGAAACTCCGTAATGTATATTTAATACATAATTCATCATAAATAATTAATAATATATTAAAGCGCCACGAAAGCATATATATACTTATACTATATACTTATACTTATGAGTACTATAGATCTAATAAATGGGAAAAAAGTTAGTCCCTTTAAGCCCTTGGATTTTACACAAACGAAACAATATTTCACACTAAAAGAATTAAGTATAGCTTGATATCTTTTTATAAGCACTTACCGCGGTATCGAGCTTGACGCATTGTTTGTACGCGATCCTTATAAAATAATCGTTGAAATGCTGTAATCAGTACAGCTATCAAATAGCGAAAATTAAAGTTTTTTGTTTACTATACATAATAGCTCCGAGCATTTTACATACCGAATTTCAATGATTGTTTTTTAAGGAACACGTAAAAATTACGCGTTTAGCTCGCTTCCGCGGTAACTAGGTACTTACAAAAAATGTCAATCTATAACTTTTTTAATGCTAAATATTATTTCGATCATGAAATCTAAGGGCGAAAAGTCGCTAACCATTTTCCCCATTTACTATATTTATAGTCAACATATATCTATTCTTTCGTGGCGTCTTGAACCAATGTTGCTACTTAATTACGCTAGGTTACATTTATAGGGGGTACCTAAATGAGGGATTAGAATAAAGAAATTAGAAATATTGGGGTCGGAACTGCAACTATATATAGATATACTAGTCATGTAAAAACAATTCAAGTAGCCTTGTCTCGTAGATTCAAATATTGACCATTGGCGTTGGCTATGATAACTTACGAAGCTCACTGCTATAGAGAGGAGTTCCGATCCCAATTCCGATAGATACAGTTACTAGAGTGCGCGTCTCTAACGCAGGTATACAGTGATAGATAAATCTCCTACATCGTTATAATAAATATTCGGCATCTGAAACTTGTAATGTAAAGTTATTGTAAACCGCATAAATAACATTGGTTATGTTTACACATTCAACTTTATCGAAAAAAAATTGAAATTGACAATTCGTAAGAAGTGCTGTGTCACGAGACTTTTGCGATTATGATGGTAAAACAGCGATTCGTGCTCCTCCGTGTGCGCACTCTTCCCCTCCGCTTACGCGTCCACCCCCTTCGTGCTGATTAGCGCGCTCCCCACCATAGGCCATTGTGCTCGATCTCCGATTGTCCAAATTTTTTCTTTTATATCATTTTGAAATTTTTTTACTATAAATACTTGATAATATCTTTATTTAACCGATATAAAACTTCAAAATTTTGATCCTACGAGTCACAATGAATTGTCCTTGTCAATGCCATATTTATTAAAGGAATTTTACGACGTGCACGGTTCTAGGGGACATGATAAACGAAATTTTTTTATGGATGGTTATGACACCTTTTGACACTTACTAAAACTTAAGTGGAGCACTTTTTAGTTAATTTTTTTTTTATTATTTTGTTTCAGAAAACAAATTAATTTTTCAAAAATTATTAATAAGAATTTGTTAAAAATGGATTTGTTTTATGAAAGAAAAAAATTATAAAAAATAATTTAACGAAAAGTTATCTACTTAAATTTTAGTACAAAAGGTAGTATTACATATCAAAAAGAGTCGAATAACCGTCGGAAAAAAATTCTTTTATCATGTCACCTAGAACCATGCACATCTTAAAGTTCTTTTAATAAATATGTTGTTGACAAGGATAATTTATTCTGTTACATAGGATCAAGATTTTGAGGTTTTTCGTCGGTAAACATAAAGGTATTATCAAGTATCTATAGTGACATTTTTTTTAGAATGATTGCTTTTGAAAGAAAAAATTTTTATGAGCGGATATATTTTTTTCATTTAATGTTTCAAAGTGGTTTATCCACTTTAAGCCTTTTTACATAAACCATATAAGATATTTTTTGTTATATACCCAGTAAGAATTGTAACCTTGTAATTATTAAACTCAACAGTTAGGTGCTTCAATTAGCCATGAATATAATATTCGGAAATATCATATTAGAGACACACACATACAAATGTTATTAATATTTCAGATATTGTCATATTTCGAATGTGTATATTTGGAATGTGTATATTTCATGAGCTTTTTCACCGCGCTACATTTCGCAGATTATTGAACATTAAAAAATACGAAGTAATTTACTAAAGTTTTTTCATAAATTTTTATTTTGTTTATATTTTCAACAAGAACAGTCGGTATATCTAAAGAAAGTATTAGACTAAAGATATTCGCTTTATCCAAGTATACTCCGTGTACAAATTATCTCTAACTTTCCGCAACACCAAAATAAATAATTTATTTTTAAACCATTTTCCAATAAGAAATTCAATATTTAATTATCATGAACCCTTCAGATTCGAATAAGCCTTAAGGAGTAGTTTGTAATAAAATATTTATACTCATAAAATTTTATCTTAAGGGAGCACACCACCTTTTAACCCAACAACAAAACTCATAAAAATTCTTCCTTTCAAAAGCAGTCATTCTTAAATTCTTTTTGCTGTACATACTTGGTAATACCTTTAATTTCAGTGTAAAAAACCTTAAAATCTTGACCCAACATTTCATATAAAATCACTGTACTTATTAAGTTCCTAATCCACTGCCCACGGGATTGTAAGTGATCCCGTCGGCGAAATATCTCCAGGTTTGGAGATATTACTTTCCAATACATTAGTTATGTTTTGAATACAATAAATTAATTTTTACTACGTAGAAAAATTTTGATATACATCTATATGGTAAAATTAATTAATAATATTAAATAATTAATTAAAGAGTCAATACAATGTATGTAAAAATGTTTCTACATAGTAAAACTTAATTTCCTGTGTTCATACCATAAGTAATGTATTGAAAAGTAATACCTCTAACCCTGGATATATTTGGTCGACGGGATCACTTGGAATCCTGTGAGCAGTGGATTAGGAGCTTAATAAATATGATAATTTTATATGACGTGCTGGATCAAGATTTTAAGGTTTCTTACGGTGAAATTAAAGGTATTACCAAGTATGTATAGTAAAAAGACTTTCAGAATGATTCCTTTTGAAAGGAAGAATTTGTATAGACTCATATAAATAAGTTTTGTTTTTAGGTCCAAAGGTGATGTGTCCCCTTAAACAATGGCGAACGTCCCGTTTGTCAACCCAAGGTTCAAAATAGGCTCCTTATCTCACTATGAATAGACCCTTACATACACCCCATCGAGCACTACATACACCTTCCTCCTACCCTCCTTCTCGTATAAAACCGTGAACGTGCCCTAAGGCCGCGAGGGGCGATAGGGGAGTTCGCCGCGGCTCCAGTCAGGTGCGGCTAATCGCGCTATTAACGAATATTGTCCAAGAGAGAGAGAGAGAGAGAGAAAGCCGAGAGCGCTGAGAGCGCTGAGAGGGTCGAGAAACGGATCGAGAGAGCGTATAGACGTAGACGACGAGTCGCTTGAGCGCGGCGGCGGCGACGGCCGCACGAGAGAAAGAAGAGAGTGAGAGAGAAGGTCCCCGAGCGGAAGGGAAGCAGCCAGCAGCCCCGTTCGTTCGTTAGAATTATCTTTGCCGACGTCAGGTGCGCGTAATCGTGCGGACTATTAAGGAAGAAGGCCAGACGCGTTGTGGGAAATTTTCTTTTAGGACTGCGAATGCGCGCGCGCGCGAGCGCTGAAATGAGAAAAGTGAGGGAGAAGGTGGGGATGAGGATGGGAGAAAGGAGTATAGACAGAGCCGCGGGCGAATGATAATATTCGCGGGTTCGGTTTTTTTATTTTCGTTGAGAGGGTGGGAGGGAAGTACGAGGGTGGAGGTATAACAATGTCTCTGCGCCTTCTGATGGTGGAGGAGTGGTGATGTATGTCATCTGTAAGAAATTCCAAATCTTTTCCATGCACTGGAAGAAAAGATTCTTAGTGTTAAATACCAGTTATTTGCTGTAATAAGAATCAATATCTACTGGCTAAAATGAACTAAAACATTCAAATAAAACACTTTCTTTTTTGGTAAGTAAACATGCAGTAAAACTGTTGCAACGCCGTTACCCTAAGCGGGTCCTGGGCGTAGTCGTCCAGAGCGGACGGGTGGGTGCCTATCACCACTACACAGCGCGTCCTCAGGTTGCGGATAGAGGAACGACCCCTGAGAAAGAGGTTAGCTGCGAATAAAGCGAATAAGCAGTCGCGGACAGCCGATAGGCCCAGGCGTGGGTGTGATGAGCCCGCACTGGCGAACGCATTCATCTAGAAACACTACGCAAGCACCGCAACAACTACAAACACTATACAAAATCTCCTATCTTACTTTCTTCTTCTACCTTACTCTGTAATCTATCTCTTTTACCACACATTTCAAACAAAAAATGGGCCAAAAATCCTGCTGTCGTGGAGGATGCGGGAGCGATGACAACTGCCCTGAGAGGGGATGTGTAGAATGATTCGCCACCTGGTCTTACATGGCAACGAAGCCAGCGAAGGCGCGCTGCCTTGCAGGGGGGCGTTAGGATATGAGAATGAAACCGAGTGTGTCTGACGACGAGTTGACTGTGTCCTCGCCAAAGTCAGAAAGCTCTCATACTTAGTTCTAGGGAGGTATGAGGGTTATCACCCCTAGACGGATGGACTCACCTGCGATCGGAACAGGATCCAAAACGCGCGGGTTTAACTTACTATCATGGCTCAAAGAAAACAAAACCAAACCAAAACGAAAAGAAACTTGAGGGTGGGAACCTGGAATGTACGCAGTCTACACAGAGCAGGCGCGTTCCGGGAAATCATAAATGAAACTGAGAGGTACAATTTAGATTTGGTAGCAATACAAGAAACCCGATGGAAAGATAACGCGATGCTAGGATCCGGTAACTTCACCTTTTTATATGGGGGCGCGAGCGGGCATTCTCTAGGCACCGGATTTCTTGTTAACAAAAGCATCATACATTCCGTTAAAAGTTGTAATTTCGTGAATGACCGACTCTCGTATATCATCATCGACGGAGCGTGGTATAATTACGTGGTTATTAACGTCCACTGCCCCACGGAGGACAAAGAGGAACAAGTCAAAAATCTTTATTATGAAACTTTAGAGCAATTAATCGACCAATTCGCGTCTTGCGACACCAAAATAGTAGTGGGGGATTTCAATGCTAAAATAGGGAGAGAGGAAATGTTTAGGCCCACCATAGGCAAAGAAAGTCTGCACGAAACCAGCAATGATAACGGTATTATGGTCATAAATTTCGCAGCCGCAAAAGATCTTATAGTCAAGACCACGTGCTTCAAGCACAAGGATATACACAAGGCAACGTGGACATCGCCGGATGGGGCCACGCACAATCAAATCGATCATTTTCTTATTGATAAGAGGCGCCACACGAATGTACTCGACGTAAGGACCTATAGGGGGGCGGATTGCGACTCAGATCATTATCTCGTAGTGGCCAAATTAAGAGCCAGATTAGTAGCCGGTCAAAATAGTAAGCGAGCGAACAAAGTAGAAACCTTTGATATTGGAAAACTACGAAGCGGGATAGAGCGAATCAAGTACCAAGTAGAAGTTAGCAACCGATTTCAGGCGCTCGAGGAAACGGATGAACAGACGGGAGTAGATGACGATCCGAACAGGTTGTGGGGGGCTATCGAAAAAACTATAAAAGGGGCCGCGAACAAAGTACTGGGTAAGAAAAAAAGGCCGAAGAGCAAACCATGGTTTGGCGAAGAGTGCGAACTCTGGTTTGAAAGGCGCAAGAAGGCTAAATTAGATAGTGTACACAATGAAAGCGATAGGGCCGTAGAAGAATACCATGAAATAAGAAAGCAAGTACGTGTGATTTACAGAAACAAGAAGCGCGAGTATCAGAAAAATGAAATTAGAAAAATAGAAACTAATAGTAGGGAAAATAACCCGCGCGAGATGTACAAAGGAATAAACGCTATTAGGAAGGGTTTTCAGAGTAGATCGCAGTTAATGAAGGATAAGGACGGGAACCTCGTGACAAGCGAAAATGAACTATTGAAATTATGGAAAGATTATTTCGATAAGTTATTAAACGTGCATGAAAACTCCGAGGAAATGGGAGACGAAATCCACACTGCTGAACTCCATATGGACGAAACGACCTACAAAGAAGTAGAGGCCGCGATCAAAAAGCTAAAAAACAATAAGGCCGCAGGAAACGATTCTATACCAGCTGAACTACTTAAATATGGAGGCACCGCGCTTACATCTAAAATTTTTTATCTAGTATGTGCTATTTGGAGAAATGAAACAATACCAGAAAATTGGAAAGAATCCATCATCATACCGATCTTCAAAACGGGAGATAAAACAGACTGCAATAACTACCGGGGAATCTCACTTTTAGCTACCTGCTACAAAGTTCTGTCAAACGTAATACAGGCCAGACTCACACCATTCGCGGAAGATATAATAGGAGATTATCAGTGTGGATTCCGGCGCAACAGGTCAACGAGCGATCAAATGTTTACCATAAGACAATTATTAGAGAAAAAGTGGGAATATTGCGAAACTATACACCAGCTATTTGTGGACTTTAAGAAAGCGTACGACTCTGTCAAACGAAGCAAAATGTATGAAATCCTAGTGCTCCTTGGCGTACCAAAAAAACTCGTAAAATTAATTCAAATATGTCTGAACGGAAGCACTGGAAAGGTCCGAGTAGGCGGTAATGTATCCGAATCGTTCATGATACGCGACGGTTTGAAGCAAGGTGACGGGCTTTCAACGGTACTCTTTAACCTGACGCTAGAGCATGTTGTTAGAAAAATGCAGGCTAGCGAGCTAGGCGCAACACTCAACGGAACAACGCAAATTTTAGGCTATGCGGATGACTTGGATATAGTGGGAGATAATGGTGAAACGGTGGCGAGAAATGCGGAAATCCTTATAAATGCGGCTAAAAGCACGGGGCTAGAAGTGAGCGAATCGAAAACGAAATATATGATCATGGAGAAACTGGGCATTCGTGAAGCAGAGGGGGATCTCAGAGTCGGAAATTTCACTTTTGAAAAGGTTAGAGAATTCAGATATTTAGGTACAACTATAAATGATCGAAACGAAATTAAAGCCGAGATTAATAAGAGACTTCATTCGGGTAATGCCTGCTTCTACGCTGTGAACAGATTACTTAAGTCAAAGCTACTGTCGAAAAATGTCAAAATAAGGATATATAGGACTATAATAATGCCGGTAATCTTGTATGGGTGCGAAACCTGGGCGCTCACTAAAGCGGAAGAAAATCGTTTTAGGGTATTTGAAAATAAGGTTCTGCGGAAAATATACGGGCCAAAGAAAGATGAGGAAACTGGGGAGTGGAGGAAACTGCACAATGACGAGCTACATAATTTGTACGCGTCACCAAATATTAACAGAATAATAAAATCACGGAGACTAAGATGGGCAGGGCACGTGGCAAGAATGGGCGATGATCGTACAGCAGCGCGCATAATGAAAGGAAAACCGAAAGCAACGCGACCTCTTGGTAGACCTAGACGCAGATGGGAGGATAACGTAAAATCAGACATAACTGAAATTGGGCGGGAAGGCGCGAAATGGATGGGGTTGGCACAAAATAGGGAAACGTGGAAGGCTTGCGTAGATGAGGCGATGAACTTTCGAGTTCGAAATGCCATTTAAAAAAAAAAAAAAAAAAAACATGCAGTAAAAATTTGAAAATGATCGATAATTTAGGAAAGATTTTAAGGGTAATGGTATGGTTCCTCTAAATACATAGTTAAAAATTCGTACTTTGCCGTTGAATTTTCTCATTAGGAGGCATTCATAAATTACGTCACGCTGGGGGGGGCGAGAAGAGGGACTCTTTATTAACGTGACGGTGTATAACTAAACAGATATAGACAAATTAGAGAGAATGCGTTACGTGGGAGGGGGGGCGGACAAATTCTCAAAAACAGCGTGACGTAATTTGTGAATGGTCCTTAACTATAAATACTAGTAGAAATTCTAAATACACGTATTCTTAATTTTATAAATAATACTTTTTCTCAATGTTCAGACATAAAAATAATGAACTATAATAGCTAAAAATTTTGCTGGAAACGACGAATGGTTTTGTTGACCAGAAATTCGATAAGATACTGGTCAATTCATGGCTTATTGCATTCATTAATTATATAAGAAAATAATTTTAAAAATACCACATTTATTAAAAACAAAAATGAAAAACAAAAATATCATTTTCAAAATAATCACCCATATCGTACACTCATAAAACAGGCTTTAACTGGTACAAAGTTACGATGAATTTATATCCTAGTGTACTAGATAATGTGCATTCACTCTTACGCAAAAGCGTATAGCATAGCATACTAATAATAATTAACTTTGAAATTATAGAACAATTTACGTTTTATCTTAAATGTTGCATGTGTACAGTATTATCGAATGCATGTTATTTTACCATAGTAACTAAATGAAAAATTGAAACTATCATGTAACATCTAAACCATGCATATTTCCAAAATACGAAACAATAATTAAAATGGTAATAAATCAAATAATATTTTACTTTAAAATCTATAATAAGAAAATAAACCTTTACAATTAAAATTTCTCGAAATTCCACATTCAGATATTTTATATATTACCGTAAAATAGGAAACTGATTAATTTGATTGCTACCCATCTTTACCAGCCATAAAAAAAGAGAACTCGAGCTATATACGCACATCATCCGAGAAACAATTTACCTCGAGCCGTCCCGATGGAATGAATATCGAGAGCGCTCTCATTGTCTTCCCCCGAGATGGCACTATACACCACTGGGCGTGACATCGAGAAATACGCGGTTGCACGACGGCGGCTCCTCCATTACTTAACGGAGACTTTAATCTGTCTTACCGGAGACTCGAGAGGCCGCTTGGTCGCTCGCCTCGCCTTCATTCGAGGGAAAAACGAAGAACGAGCTCGTTGTTTTTTTTTCTCTCTCTCTCTCTCTCTCTCTCTCTCTCTCTCTCTCTCTCTCTCTCTCTCTCTCTCTCTCTCTTCTGCTTCTCCTCGCGAAGCCGCTACGCTGCTAATCGTGGCGGAAAGTTCCAAGGAACGTTTGAGGTAAGATCGGAGGAGAAGGAGGCGGAGAAGGTGACTTTAGCACACAAAGAGAAATCCGTCACGATAGTCGAGCTAGAGCTCCGCCTGAGTCTTTCAGGTTCTGACCTCCTCGATCGGACTAAATAAAGTCTTTCGACGCGTTAAAGTTTTAGGGCTGTGCGAGGTCGCATGTTTCGTTGGGCTTAGGGTTTTTGTATATACATAGTAACTGCTAAAACTGTTAATTATATTTAAAATAATACTGTGAACATATTAATGATTTGACAAATTCCATAGTTGTGTATAACAGGGACAATCGACCACAAAATTTTGCTGATGATCAGGGAGTTTACTTTATAAGATCATAATAATGTAACTATTTAAATTAGCTATTAAAATTAAAAGTTATTATTTTTTTTTAAATAATAGACTTACAAAATTAAAAAGAAAACGTATGAAGGTCCGCCATATTTAAAAATTAGTGCACCAACTCTTTTTTCATAATTAGGACAAATGCGTATTAAGAACCTTTTAATATTTCTACCCACTTTAGTGTGCTGCACGACTGAAAATGAACCAATTCCCAATCGACCCACATGCACGAAACATGCCCAATCATGCCTTTGTTTAAAAAACAGTGTGTAACCCGGGGGAGAGGGCATTTCGATTTCCCCCGTTGTTGCACAATACTGTTTTGTATATGTCAAGTAGTATAATATACCGTCAATATTTCAAATCACTAAGGTGTTAGTTTCCTATAAAATAAAATGCCTGAAAATCAGCAAAATTTTGGACCGAGAACGTAGAATGTCTCCATATTATTTTTTCAGCTTTATACAGAATGAAATTGTTAGGTGAACGTACAAGATTTTATAAAATCTTCATGCGTTTATCTGTATTATAAGTTTCCTATTAACTTTTGACCTGGAGCTGCTTGGGCATCCTTCTTTCGAATTAAACAAAATTTAATTATAGAAATTTCTAATTACCGAGGTCGAAATGTTCTTATTTTCTTATATTTTTCTTTGATTTATATAATTTTTTTTCTCAAGAAAAGGGGCTTTAGCTAGGCATTCGAATTGAGGAGGTTATACTAGAAAAACTCATATTACTAAATTTCACTTCTAATGTATAATGAAATCTTATACAATTCCTAAGCTACGTCTTTATAAATTTATCATTGAATTTTAACGATACTCGTAAAATGCATGTATATAAAAATAGCCGCTGCCAATTCATTGGCTGCCTCAAATTTTATAAATTGCTCCAATATGAAATTATTTATTCTATTTAATACTGTAATGAAAAATTAAAATGACAAGTCTATGGTTTCTTAATGTGTCAAGATATATGTATATATTTAAATTTTGTAATTTAAATTGATGCAAAAGTATACCATAGATTATGAAATAGTATCGTCATTTAAAATATTTTGTAATATATTATATACAATGCATATCATATTCACAAATAAATTTAAGATAAAATCATAATGTATAACTATGAAAATCTTAAAAATGTTCATTAAAAGTAATTATTCGAGTTAATTATTTAAAATAGTCTATTCAAACTCATGTTAACTCTGAACCCAAAATTTAAATCTATTAAACTTTACTCTTTACAAATTTTATTGGAAAAGAAAACATAAAAAATATATTGATTAACTAAAAAGTGTTTTACAGTCTACTATTATTTTGAAACTATTTAATACAAAATTTTTTTGACTAGTTATTAGAGTAAACGCATATTTTTGTGATTAATATGTTTTTCGTAATTTTGTGCTAGCTTATAAAAAACGGATTTATTCATTAGTTCCAAAAATATCATAGAAATGAAAAAACGGTATAAAACAAAAACAAATCAATCAATCTTGAATTTTTATTATTTCAAATCTTCATCAAAAAATAAAAATAGATCTTTGAATGGCCAACAATTACCGCATAGTACTCAAGAAAAAAGTTATTAAACACTATTGAAATGAAATTGAATATCATCAAAATGAAAGAAACGTTATAAACAAAATGAATAAAAATATCTTAATAATTCTTCTTCAATTTAAATGTTTATAAAAAAATGCAAACAATAATCTTAGAATGATTAAAAATGACCGCATAATAGTGAAGAAAAAAGCTATTACAAATTTCTTGAAAAAAAAAATGAATATCATAAAAATGAAAATCATAAAAATGAAAAAAGTTATAAAACAAAAACGAATCGATAAATCTTAAAAATTCACACATAGACACACACGCACGCACGCACTCACGCACACACACACACAGCACACACACACACAGCACACACACACACACACACACACACACATACGGACATTTTGTAAAACGTATTTTGATTCCTTATATCTCAAAACATATTTCTAACATGTTTTTAGTAAAACTTTTTTTTTACTATCACAAAGCTTCTTTTCTGAGTTCAAACTTCTTTTGCGCTTTTTTGAGGAAGTAATATAGTTATAATGCACAATTATATCTCAACATCTCGAACTCACAAAACTTTTAAAAATATAAAAGTTTAAGGTATGAATTCCGTATATTTGAGTACCTAATGAAATTTAGTCATTTTTAGTGCCTTGCAATTCTTCTTCTATCGTATGGTGACTAACTGAAGCAAAATAATAAAATACGAAAATCTAATGTACGTAAAAAGCAATCATACCATTCATACTGCCCGTAGCAAACATCACTAATCTTCAAATTGTTATTCGAACAACATGTAAAAGTTAAATAAGCTGCGTACCGCAGACCGCGGAATTCCAGTTTTACAACTATCGCAACACACCGCTCGAAATCCACACGGCGAAAACTCATATAATTACTCAGAGCCGGCTGAATAAACCGCAATCACATGTACGACCCAGTGAGCGCAGTCAAATCCAGTTAGGCCCGGCCGAAAATCCGCGCGATTCTAATTCCCGCTGCGCTCGTTCGTCAACCGCGGAAAATATAACTTTGCCCGAAATGCAATTGAGCGCGATTCGTCCGAAATACAGCCGCGCCGCACCGGACTCGACTGTTACCACTGCTGGGGGGACATTCTCCCACGCGCGCGCGATATCCCGCGGGTGCAGCGATATTTTCGCACGCTGGTTTATTGATAAGGTCGTGGGGATGTGCGTGGCGGAATAGGGGGTTGGTCATGATTTTTATACTGGGATATAGAACGTGAGGTTGTTTATTATTTAAGAATGGGCGACGATTTTCGGTCGAGGTACTGTAGGTGTCCTCGAGGAGCGATTTTATTGTCGAGTTGTGGGGGGAAAGCTTGAACGAAAATTTTTCAGCTGGGTTGTTTGAGAGGCTGAAGTGGTGATAGAAATTTGGGTTTAGAAAATTTGAATTGCTTTATTCACTTGTCGATAGGATTCTAAACAATTTTATTTCTTGAAATTGATATTGAGTATTATAAAACTTCAAATTTTTTTTTAATTGAGCTTTAATTTTTTAATGCTGTTTACTATAATAATAAGAGTTTATTGAAATTGGGAACTATTTATAAATGATGATATAAGTAGAAGTTTCTGAAATTTTCTGCTTATCGTAATAAGAGAAACATTTTCAGTTAAATATAGGAACATTTATTATTAAATTATTATAGCGTATGAGCGCTTACAATGCATTTCTGTATCATATATTACATACTTTTGTTATAGTATTCAACTAAAAGCCACATACTTTAATAATCCACTTGTTTCGTTAACAAATGTTTCTGTATAATAGAATTTTGCAATGCATTCATTAGCTTTATAAAGCAATTTTATAAAGCAATAATTTTTTATATAAATTAATTAAAATGTAATAAAAATTGCGGTGTATTTCTGTCTTAATTATAGTACTGAAATTGAAAAATAATAAAAAAACCTTTCTTAATTGTGTTGTTGTGTTAAAAATAATTGACTTGTTATACTAAAAAATTAAATGTTCTCTTGAACGTGAAACCTCGTCGAAAAACTATATTTTCTTTAAACGTTTTGAAGTTTTCAAACAATGGCAAAAGGAACAACTTTTTATCGTAGTATATCGTTCATTTTATGAGAATCTGGGAGTATTTCATTTTATAGTGTTTTTAATATAGTAACATCAAAGCGGACTAAAATTTACCACTGAAACCGGAAAATATAACGTCTTTTATTGAGCTGTAATTTTCTTTTTTACTTCAACCGACGCTTGGAATTGTAAATGGCATACAACCTCGGCTAATTTTATAGGAGGCCGTAAAAAATCTTTAGTCCGAAAAAATCCTGTCCAATCTGAGTTCAAACTTCTTTTGCGCTTTAAAAATATTGCTGCGAAAGAAAAATTTGCTAGAAAAATGTTTATTGTCAAGAAAACTTTAAAGATGCACAAACTCACTTTTTCTAAGAATGATATTACTCGAAATCCGGTCTTTTAAAATATGCTGCATCATTCATGTAGCAAATGCCATTAAATATTTAAATCTTTGCAAATGAAAAGATATTCAATGGAAGTACCTTTTATGTCTTTATATTCAGCCTTTTATAAAACGAAACTACTTGAACATTACATTTCAAAAGAGACTTGAAAACTTAAAAAATACTTTTTCTGTCTGATATATAGAACGTATAAAACTATGACATAATTCCAAGGAACTTTTGAGAAATCACATCGTATCTAATTAAAGCATATTGAATTTCATAAACTAATATTTAAATTTTAATTGAGACGAAGTTTTGTTTGACCGTTCTTTCTCGACATATCATTAAATTCGATTTAACGTTGTTAACGTAAATTTCGCATATTTATCTGTAAAGTAAACTGAAATGCCGTATTTATATGTTTCAATATTCGACACTAAAATTGTTCAAATAAAACATATTAATATTCAAAAACACAGTATTATTTTGGAAAATAATTATCTCGAAATAATTTTGTGATATGTGTATTAAAATATCGAAGAATTCAAAAGGCAGTATAATTATTTCGAATAGCGATGAACAACGAATTAAAATAAGTTTATCCCTCCATCCGTAAAAGCTCCATAATGTATCATTATTCCAAGTAGCAATAAATTTACAAACTCCGAACAACGAATCGAAAAACATTCACCTCTCCATCCCTATCAAAACGTCAACTAAAAATGTCAATACTACCGGAAAACAATTTCACCAAAAAAGCTCAACCAACAGGTATCCACCTAATTTCCAAACCTAACGAGCCGAAAACCAGAGACCAAAAAGAAAGCAAACGAGCGAGAGATGAAGACGGCAAAGAAAAACAATCCATTTCCTGCATTCCGCCAGAGTTTGTTAGCTCGCTCGCTCTGCTGCAAAACACCACCCGCGTCGAAATACCTTAATTAAAATCATAGCTCGCGCGACAAAACGAAAGCTCAAACGCAGCTATATGTATATATACGATAAACAGAGACGAAAAAAGGGACGCAGGAAAAAGGAGGTGCATAACCGTGTAACGCAGGAAGAAGCGAAAGATATGGAGCAAAAGAAGAAGCGAACCAAGCCATTCTGAAACGCATAACAGGCGCATCTCTGATCCTCCTACTCTCTCTCTCTCTCTCTCTCTCTCTCTTTCTCTCTCTTTTAGGCCAGCAGCAGCATCGGCAGAGAGCGAGTTCGCCCGTCGTGTTTAACCAGGGTTCGCTATCGACCTCGCGCACGACGTGGAAAACTCGCGAGAGCGAGAGATAGAGAGAGAAAGATATGCAGAGGTAGAGAGATAGACACAACTATGAGAGAGAGTTTGCGCAGACTCCACGCCAATGTGGGAGAGAAAGAGAAGGACAGAGAGAGGGCGGGTGGGTATCCCAGGAGCCAGAGGAGAGAGAGTTTCTCTCGGTTCTCCAATCGATTCCAGATTTTCCGGCGCGCTTAACGAGACCAAGAACCAACCCCGGAGAGAAAGAGGGAGAAAGAGAGATGGTAGAGACTTTTGGTCGTGGGGCTCCTCTCGCCGGAGCGCTTATCCGTTTAGTGCCATCCCCTCTAAGTAGCCAATTTTTTTTTATTCTTGGGGTTGGAGTTGGTCAGGGTTCGCAGAGAAATTATTTATTTCGAAAGAGGATTTTGGAGTTTATTGGTTTCTTGTATTTTGCATGAGTAGGTAGGTTGATTGCTAGGTGTTGATGAAGGCTTAGTTTTTGTCAGTGGATTTCCATTTTGTTTATCCTTGTAGAAAATGTTTGTGAAGAGTCAAAAATAAATTTCTTGACTTCAATTTGTTCTTCTATTTCAAATGATATAAAGTTTAGGAATAAAGTTTTGATTAAAACAGATGTTTGTACGACTTTCGACAATGATTTGTTCATTATTTTACACTAGCAGAGGTACATTCGTTAAAATCGTTTGTTATGAAGTCTTGCATTTCAATTTTCTAAGAAAAAACACAAGGTTTGCGTTATATTGCCATAAAAAACGGCAATATATTCACTTCATCAATGCCTTATTTTTGTACAATTTTATTAAATAATGAGACATCTTAGTCTTAGTAAGAAAGGTTGAACTTTCTTGTATTTGATATAAATAATAAATCTACAATGATACAATCCAATTGCACAAATATAAATAAACTCACGTTTTCGTAAAAGCGATAAAATGATAAAATTTTTAAAAAATTGAAGTTAAATAGGCTATAACTTTAGTCAATACCTTTTATTTTTAAATCCCCACATTAGTTGCATAATTATATGTAATATGAACACAATAAAGGAATATGCAGTCTTTCGTTATAGCCGATAAAAGAGACCTGAGAACAATAAAAAAATTTTTTTTTCATATTTTCTGTTATATTTTGGTAAAATATTTAAATTTACCGAAAAAAAATAGGTAATACCTATATGATGAAAAACTCATTTTTAACCGTTATATACGTTGGCTTGAATCGAGTATAACTGCGACCAGTTGTCAACTTTCGCGACCTCTATAATTAAAGCTAAATTATATCTAAATTAATAAATACAGATTTATGCTAATAACTCTAATGATTAATAAATTAAATGCAGTTTAGATTAGAGCTACAACTTTATTTTGTTGCAATATAGAACTTACTAAGGTGACTCAACCCAATATGGCCCACCACGGCTATCCTAGCTATTATGTGATTTAGCCGGTAAAATGTGATGCATTATGCATATGATGGCAGTAGAAGCTTCGTTATCGGGAAATTTCTTGACGAAAGCAAAAGGGGATCACCCTGTAATGTATTTTGTCTTGCAACCACTTAAGTGAATTTTCCACTATAATTGTGAGTAATCATTATACTTACTATGATATTAAACAAAGTTTTATATAGAATTTAAATTTATATGATTAAGGGAAGAAGATACAGGTTTTCGGAAAAAAATTTTTTTATAATTTAATACTAATTCTTAACCTTCTTTCTTATTAATGAAAGAGAATTCACAAGAAAGATTGATTAAGCTGTTTTAATTTTTCTAGTATTTTCGTTTGTATCTAAAATTCAATGTGTTTCATCATTTGCGTGACAAAAAAAGTTCAATAAGTGCGCCCTAAGCAAGGCTAAAAAGTGAAAGTCAAAACCCTATATCAGTAGTGGACAAAAAAAAATTATCTCATAAACAGAAAACGAATCATAAATAGATACGAATTAAGTTGCGTATTACGCACCAGATTTTTTTCTTATGTTTCATATGTATGGTAATCTACTTTTTACATACATTTTTTATAAAACTATGAGACCTATTGATGTTAATCCCTTAATCCCCACGTTTCAGATGTATTTGTGACATCCCTTTTCTAGGGCTACGAAAAAAACAAACAGGACATAAAACGTTAATTATAATACAATTAAAATACATCAATTTATTCAATTGTATAGTCGTGAAAAATGATCTTTCTTCAACAACACAATTTATAACACTCACTCACCAAATGAATCCTCCTTACAGTTTGACTCTGGAGTCCGAAATGGCAGGACGCAATTTTAATATCTTTCTCGTGTGCACACGGCCTCCGGAGACCAAGTGTATATAAATAAAATTGACGAGTAGCGATCAATCCATTCTTTAATTTGATAATCAAAATAATATCCTATTTTGAAGGTTTTCTGGCTGCATTGATGTTTTAACGGAGGTTTATGGGGATTCTAACTAATGCAAATATGATCTTTTTATGTATTATTATGTACAAAATAAGAAAAAATATATTTGTCAATAATTAACAGATTTTAGATTTTTCTATACCTTCTTCCCTTAAGCTAAACTACACTACTACACTCACACATACACACATACATATCTACTCATTCTTGCCCAAAACTGTACTGCGCTAACTAACCTTACTTCTGTACACTTACCTTCTCTCTAATTATTCCCAGTTCATCAGGTTATGGACCCAGTCCCAAATGCAAAAATAATACTGTGAATTTTTTGAGCGATAAATTGGGAAGCGTAGATGTGTATCAAGGTTGCTCCGAAATAAGAAAATCAGTTGTGAAAGTTAACCTCTATTACCGACACGTGCTTGTAGGATTAAAACGTATCCTTAATCCGATCAAAGCCGATATGATGGCAACAGCAAACAATTTGTCAGCGATAGAAAAAGTAAAAGGTATGTTCAATTACAACGACTGAAAATTGGTGATGCAGTCGTACTTGAAACATGAAGTATTGTGGAAGTACGTGCTAGAAGAAGCAACGGCAATTGCAAACGAAAGAAATATGGCAAAAGCGAAAGCCAAATTAATTCTTGCTGTAAATAAATCGAATTATACGCACACAAAAATTGCTTCTACGCCCAAACAAGTATCGGACAATTTAAAAACTGCTTTTGATGACTCCGATCTAACCATAAAAATAGGATTTCAGGAAACTGGTGACAACAGGACTAGAAAACTACATGTGAATCAAATTTGTACAACTGCACACAAACTTGAAGCTTTGGACTTAACCGTAGGCGAAGAGTGGATTGGAGCAGTACTACTTGCTGGTCTCTCCGAGCAGTATAAGTCCATGATAATGGAACTAGAGAGCTCCGGCACCGCTATAAAGAGAGAAAGTATAATAACTAAATTACTCCAAGATGTCCACATTGATTAAGCAACAGCACAAGGTAACGAGTCAGTTTTCTTTTAAAAAAAAACTATAATAATTTCAACAACGAACAGTTCAGATATAAAAAAGCAAGGTTAGATGTTACAACTGTAACAAATATGGACACGTTTCAAAGCACTGTAATTTGTCAAAGAAATCAAGTGAACATAGTAATATATACATAGCCAAGCTAGATGATGAGGACGTAGCCTGGATATCAAGCCATTATTTGAGTGACACAGATAATAAACTTTGGTACCTAGATTCAGGGGCACATAAGGGGCCACGAAGCACATGTCACCTCACAGAAACTGGTTAAAAAATTATCATCATGTAACTCCCAGACGAGTGAGACTAGCTGATAAATATACTTATGACGTATAGAAAAGGTGATATATCATTGGAAATAGTAACAAATAATAATGCTAAAAGTATCGTGTTAAAGAATGTTCTGTATGTATCACGACTAGCTACTAATTTGATTTCTGTCAAAACACTAGCAAGAATATGTTTTGGTCTAACATTTCGTGGAGAACAATGTGTAATTACAGATAAAAAGGAAAACGTAATTGGAACTGTAGTCATTATACATGAAATGTATCATCTGAATGTTATCACGGAGCAAGCATTTCTTGCTGCACCCGAAAAAATATGCACGAAAGAAGAGAGTGACACATGGCACAAGAGACTGCACATCTGAATAGGAAGGACATGAGGAAGTTGAATTATCTGGCCACTGGATACTCAGTTGCTGCCTGTAATCTGGAACCATGTGGAGGAATTGTAAACAAACCAGAAAGCCATTTCTGAAGAGTGAGACGAGATCCAGTGAGCCACTTCAACTCATACATACTGATCTCTGTGGACCGATAGAAAACAAATCGATAGGAGGATCAAGACGTTTCCTAACATTCACAGATAATTTCAGCAGGCACACGATAGTTTACTTCCTAAAACAAAAATCTCAAGTAAAGGACTACTTAATAATTTGTACAAATTTAGTTGAAAATCAATTAAACAGAATAATAAAAACCGTATGATGTGATAATGGAACAGAATATGTACTATGTGAATCCGGAATCATCTGCCGAACCTCATGTCCATATACACTTCAACAGAATGGTCTAACGGTAAGAAAAAGTCGCACCATAGTCGAAAAGGCCAAGAGTATGATGATCGAAACCAACTTGCCTAAAAGATTTTGCGCTGAAGCAGTGTCAACCACAACTTTCCTGCTTAATAGGTCACCTACTGCTATACTGGCAAGGTCTACGCCTGAAGAAGAATGTACAAGGACACAATTACATTTAGGTCACTTAAAAATCTTAGACTGTGTTGCGATGGTACATATTCCGAATGAGCAAAAACTAAAAGTAGGATGAAAAATCTCAAAAGCTGATGTTCATAGGATATGTTGATTGTAAGAAATGGTACAGATTAATGGACCCAGTAAATAATAAAATTACATATAGTAGAAATTTAGATTTTATAGAAAATAAGATATTTTTCGAAAAAGAAGCAAAGCACCAACATACTGAGCAAGATAATATATAAAGTAATTATATAGACGAATATAAAGATGAAGAAGCTCAGAATCCTGTAGCAAATGCAAATGTTGAAGTATGTCTTGAAGAAAATGATTCGCAGCTTTATGACACTCACCACAAATAACCGCAAGCTAGCGAGCAGGAAGACCCTAAGAACGAAAATAACATGAGTGAATCCAGTGAAACTCGCTTAAGTTTAAAAGAAGAAGAGCCTGTAGCAACACCTCAGCGACCCAAGTGAAACAGGAAACTTCCAAACAGGTTTGATGATTCCGAAAAGCTAGCAAGAAGCAGTTTCATCGGAGACCAAGGACAAATGGATAGAAGTTATGCATACCGAAACAAACTTATTAAGTATTAATTATGCTTGGTAACTTACAAAAATCCCCAGCGACAAAAGGCCAATAGGTCTTAAATAAGCATTTAAGATGAAACGTAAAGAAGATGGCTCAATTGATAGATACAAAGCTCGTTTAGTAGTTAGAGGATCTATGCAGTAACTAGGGCAACACTACACCGAGACATACTCACTTGTTGTTCGCTATACTACAATAAGATTTTTATTGGGTTTAGCAGTCAATCATAACCTACAAGTATGTTATGTAGATGTTGAAACAGCTTTTCTGAATGGTAATTTGGAAGAGAAAATGTATCCAGTCCAACTCGCACCATGTGTCAACAAAAGTAATCCGGATGAGATTACATAAAGTTTCATATGGTCTCAAACCAGGTTCCAAAAAATGGAATGAGAAGTTAACAAATATCCTACTTAAATTAAACTTCAAGGAATCAAGCACAGATCCTTGTGTATCTGTGTTTAGAAATGTACAAAACTGTTGAATTCTAACTATCTATGTAGATGATGAAATCATCATCACAAATTCTATCATCATGAAAGACAAACTCATAGAACTGTTAAGAGAAGAATTAGTAATTAAGGATTTAGGAAGACTTAAATTTCTCGAATTCGATTTTTGAGTTTTAGTTCTTCGGGTTTTTTGGTACGTTTGAAATAATATCATCGATTCATTTTTTATGCATTTGAAAGAACATAAAACACCTATCATTTCCGACCCGAAATTTTAAATAAGCTACTTACTTCTTTCTGTTATACACGAAAACGTCGTGTTTTGTTTAAACGGTGATATCTGGGAAATATAACAGAAATTTTTTTTAAAAATTTGAGGTGATTAGGAATATGGATAAAAATATTTTGTAAAACTTTCAAGTCATTATCCTTTTCTTTATTCGTGGAATAAATAATTTTGTAAGAAGAATCGTCTTTCTTTTGCGAAGGATAACTTGAGTAAAACGTCTACTACTTACTGTGTAACTTCTCAAGAATTAAGAAATTAAGAATTACGGAGACATCCTTTTTAAAAAATTTGAAATGTTTGAAAAAAATAATTTTTGTTGTTAAAATTTGCTACACTTTATTATCATAGTAAAAGCCTTATATGACCGAAATTTCAAGTCAGTACCTTCAAATCAATCTCTATGAGTAATAGATAAGTAAATAAAAGGTGATTTTTGGCGGTTTTTATTTTTTGCAAATTAATTAATTAATCAATACGTCTCATTGAGGGGGCAAGCCTGGGTTAAACCCAAAGAAAGACGTTTTTTACGAGTCCAGAAGACTTTTTATGTTTAAAAGCAATCATTCTGAAAAATTTTATGCTATCAATACTTAATAGTATCTTAAATTACCGTTGTAAAACCTCAAAATCTTGATCATACACGTCACAATAAATCATTATTCTCATAGTATAGAATCAAGATTTTGAGGTTTTATAACGGTAAAATTTAAGATATTATTGTGTTTAGATAGCATATAAATTTTCAGAATGATTGCTTTTAAACATAAAAAGATTTCTGGTCTCGTAAAAGAAAAGTCTTTTGTTGGGTTCAACCCAGGCCTGCCCCCTTAATACGTCTCATTTTGTAGGAATTTTTAATACCTATATTTTATATATGGAACTTTTTTCTATACAATTATTACTTCTTTTTAAATGCAAAAAGCGGTTTTTTTTTACACTTTTTGTTTTTTTATACTTACTATGATATTAAACAGAGTGTTAGATGTAGAATTTAAATTCATATGCTTAAGGTGGCTCGAGCGTTAGGTGTCGTATCAAGCGAGGGCACCGTAAGGAGCATTGCATTAGCAAGCTATTTAATAGTCATAATTTCAGAAAAAACATGAATTACTACTCCCCAGTATGTTAATGTAAAAACTATGACATAAATGAGTAAACAAACTCGATTTTTTTTACTTTTTCTTTTATCTGTGGGTGTAACAATTTTTTGGAACCGCTACTGACTCCGTAAGTGAGTTTCGATAATAATTGTATTTATCTATTATAATTTACTGTTGTCTTTATATATTTTACATTATTGGATACTTAAACTTAATATTTTACCATAAAAACAATACTTTAAGATGCACCTACTCCATAATAAACAATATTAAGTCGATTGACATTTAAAATTGCAATTATCCGATTTTATTCCGACACTCCACAATTATAAAATAATGAAATGTACTTATACGATTTTTACACTTATTTTCTTGTTTATTGCAAGTTTCTTTTACTCCTAAATAAATAATGTATTCTGAATAGTATTAATAAAGTAGTCACAAATAAAATAAAAGTCATACAATTTAAAGTTTAGTCAGTTTAAATTTCCCGCCATTTCATGTTCATTTTGAAATGCGATAGTGCCGCTTGTAATAGGCATGCGCCAAAAAGTAGGGGAAGGTGGGGCAGTACGGGCACCCTAACTTCAAAAGAATCCTGTACTTTCTATTTTGTACCAATACAAATTATTAAAAGTGCTTTTTAAAGTAGAATATCTCAAGATTTAGATACATTATTTTTTATTATAAAATATATATTGCATTGTTTTTTATAATGCAAAGTACAATACCGCTAAAACTGCCCATTTTCCCCACCCGTGGGGCACGATTGGCATGGAGGTGGGGCACGATTGGCACGGTGAATTAATGAAAAATTTATTTAAAAAAAAATATTGGAGTTACTATTAAATTTGCATTTTATATGATTGAGGATCAAAACTAAAAACCAGACGTATGTGTTATAAACTTTACTATTTATTAAATAATAGAAACAATTATTACTTTACGTATGATTAGTTTTTAAATAACAATTATGTTTTAGCTGAAGGATTATTTTTTCCAATCACTTTAAATATTTATACTTTTAATCACATTTTGACACATGTTCTTTAAATTATTATTTTTAAATAACAATTCAGTTTTATGTGAAGGATTATTTTTTCCTTTCACTTTAAATCTTTGTACTTTTAGTCATATTTGATCACATATTCCTAAAATTAGCATTTATAGTACGTATAAATTAATAATACTTTACTAAATAATACTTTGTTTTAGGGAAGATCGGGTCAAATTTTGCGACTCCTCATATGATTTATTTGTTCTTGAGAAATAGATTAGAATTATGGAAAATACAACGTTCTGAAGTCCTCAATTTCTAATAATTCTCATACGATTTGTATTAATTTTTTTCATTTAGGATTTGCAGAGGGAAAAAGTAAAAGCTATTTACAACATATAAAAAATACAATCATGTTAGAATATTCATTTATTTAGTGAACATTTGAATGCCCAATCCACCCGCCAAACCCATCGTGCCCCACCTTCCCCTACTACAGAGTGTAGTAAATCGTTAGTTTATACACTTTCATCATTATTATTTCTCTATTTTGATCGACTACTCACAATTATTTTTATGCCATTGTAATCCTCATAAATTGGTGTATAACCACCTGTTTTTTTGTTATGATTTAGTATTTTACAACATTACTTTACTACAGAATAATTACTCACAGATAATGACAGAAACGTCATAAGCTACATGTTGTACAGACTCATTTTACAACTCTTTATTCTTTATAATTTAGTCGATGAGCTTATGATTTTTGGAAAGCAATAAAAAGTTTAACATTTAAAGTATATTTCCCGCATATTTTTAATCTGATTTAGCATTTTTGAAAAGTCGCTCAAGCCACCTTAAGCTAAACTACACTACTACACTCACACATACATACATATCTACCGGTTCTTACCTAAAGCTGTGCTGCGCTAACTAACCTTACCTCGGTATACTTACCTTCTCTCTATGACTAAATAAACAGTAAGTATTTAAATATAATTCTACACGCCATTTTAATCCAATTATTCCTATTGTATCACAAAGAAATTCACCCAAGTCAATACTGCCCTTGATGTTACTACGTAACGTAAGCTTTTCAGTAGCATCGTTTATTTTATTGACCGGAATGTAAATTTTTAGTAAAAGAGAAAATATGTTTACACATTTATTCGCCGCCTACCCAATATGGCCCACATAATATAAAGTATACAACATTTGTATTTAATGGCCATTCTTAATTTTTTTGCATATATATTTGTTACAAAAAATACTTATACGGTTGATTAATTTCTGAAAAAGATGTAAATAATATGTGTTTAAATAATTTATGCATTTTTTACGTTATTTATATCCTCAAAAATATGCGTATCCAGAACGCCTGAACATTATTTAAATTAATTAACTAAGTGGGTATAGGTAATGTGGCCACGTATACGAGATATCGCTGAATGCATTATTTTGGGCGCCGTAACGTCTACAATACATGCATTGTAACAATAAATGTTATATATATATATATATATATATATATATATATATATATATATATATATATATATATATACAACGAATGTATTGTAACAAAAAATGTTGTATATATATGCGCGTTTTGTTATTGATTAAAGAATGAAAAATAATAGCGGGTCATATTGAGTATATGTGAAACCCAACATGTCCCACTAGCTGTTTATTTTGAAAACTCTATAAAATGTTAGTTTTTATGCTATATTTCGGTATCCAACCGGCCCGAATAAAATTCTTTTAGTACATCAACTATGGTATATGCTCAAAGCTTAGGTGGGCCATATTGGATACACTCACCTCATATACTGAAAATTAAAGAAGTTTAAAAATACAGGATTCGAAAACTTCAGTACAGACATACCTTAAAATTAAACCGAGATTCCCTAATACCCCACCTAATAATTGCAGCACACAACTATATATCTCCATTTACTATCCAACAACCCTAACGCCCCACACCCGACGCATCACCTCTATCACCTCTGATCTCTTGCTCTCTATGCTGCTTCCTGCAACCGCTCTCGCGCGTATCACGTCCTCTCCCCCTCTCCCACCCACCAACTTAGGTACACACATTCGATTAGCGCCAAACACAAACTCGCACGCTCTCGATCGCGAGATGCAGCGTGTAATCTCAATGACAAGAGCCTCCCTCTCTCTCTCTCTCTAACCACCCCCCCCCCCTGTCTCGCGCGTCTCGTAGCACGGCGACTTTAACTACTGAAAATTCAATTCGACCCGATTAGAGCGACGCGAGCTCGAGTAGCAGCAGCAACACGAGCCGGGCGTGATCGGCATACCCCACCAGATCGGCGCGCGCGCAAGAGAGAGAGAGAGAGAGGCTCTTGCGGATTGTTATGTACGCGACGCTCGCCGTGCATGCGGAGGGATGCGCGAGTGCGAGGAATTGCGTTCTTTTTGTTCGCGCACGCGATAGCGATGCCCTTTGTCGAGAGTACGAAGTGCTGGATGCATTTTTCTTCTTTTGGGGGAGGGGGCATGACAATGGATGAGGGATTTTTTTGTTGGGGTTGTTGAGGGAAGGGTGACTGTGGAGAGGGAATTTTAACTACTGTGTGGGTGTTCAAGAAAATGTGAAACATGCGCATAGGGTATGTGTGTTTGCGCGAATTGTAATGCGAGTGAGGAACACATTGAGGTTTTTTAAATAACTACACTTGTAATTCAGTCTTGGTAGAAAATTGACTATTTGGGGACTACATTAAAAAGAAAACGTTTTGAAATAATTACTGTTAATATTTTAGTGAAACATAATTTATTTGCAGGTTTTTATTAAAATTTACTGTTTTATCATGTAATATGAAATAAATGTTTTTAGTAAAAGAAACTTTTTTGTAATAGAAACGTTAATGCTAAGATTTTAACGTAAATCTAACTTTTCAGGTAACTTTTCATAATTAGTTCAAAGATTTAACAAATAATATTTCTTTAATTTAGTATACGTTACCCAAATATTTTTAGTAACTGTTATCAGAAAATATAGTTAAAGAAATTTTCCATTGGAAGTTCTAGTATCTTTGCAGTAATAAATAATGATCTTTTCTGTTTTCTTATTAGTTAATGAAAAACACATAAAAAGTATTCTAAAAACGATTTTAGTAATTATAAAACATCTCTGTAAAATATTAAATATATTCATGAAACTATATGTGACTTGATTTGAATTTTGATCAACCGTTATTAATGATTAATGTTTGTATTTACTATTTATATGCTTTGTAATGGTAAATAAGCGACTCAATTTTATGCTAAAGATATTAGGGAAATCAACTAACAAATACTTACGCATGTTAAAATAACATCTTTATTAGCGTGACTTTTTTTCATAAAATTAAAATTTAACGAGTTATTTCAGAAAATGTAAAAAAAAAGCTATTTTGAGGTTACGTTTGGCTTAGCTAAACATACTTCCGGTCCAAAGCCAGGTACGAGAAATCAGGGTTGTATTCTAGAAGTGAAAAGCTATCTTTTGACGCCTTAACATTTGTGTTAACTGGATTTCTAGATTTGACTACCTTTGGTCTCCCTGTCACCTGGACTAACGTATCTCTGGAGTGATACGCGAACGCCATCTAGACTAAAAACTGGGGTGCTATAAATTATTTTTTCACTATTTCAGATTAAATCTGTTGTAAACCTACTCTATCTTGTTCAGAATAAGCCATATCAAACCTTTTTTTCGTAAAAAAATATTTTATTTTTTGGCAAATCTACCAATTTTCTCCGCATAAATCGTACAATAATGGTGCTGTCGGCGGTACTTACGTAGCGTATACGCCGTGCTGGACTCGCTACAACCGCGAAGGCAGGACGTACTACGTTTCTATACGTCCAGACCGTAAACTCAATCTTCAATATTTTCGAGTCTCCTCAATGTGCCAGTATACTTCTTACAGTTCCTCGTATGCACTATTTCACCTGATGCACACTACTTAACACTGAGCTGATTACACGTTCTTTACACAACAACGCACTCAACAACTACGTTCTGAGCTACGCGGCTACAGCAGCGCGACAGCTTCTAATGTAAAAATAACTAAAACCAATATCAGCTGATGATTATGTCTTGATTCGCGTGCGAGACAGCGACATGCGAACGATGATGATGCAAGATTTTAATTTTTTTACATTTACATAACAAATTATAGGTACATACACCTGAACTTTACTGTATCCTTCACACAACTTTAAATTTTAATACCATCACGCACGTATAACCTTTTTTATACACATTGGCATGTGTCGATATATATATTTGTGAATAAAATAAGACCGGAAATCGGAAGTAACGTCATAAGGGAAGAGACGAAAATCGAACATCCGGATGCCGAAAATGAAAAACTTCTTGGAGAATTAATTTTCAATCTGCTGTATTCAATGCAAGAATGGATCGTTTTAAGTGAACCTGTTATTTTAACGATAAAATTCATAACTGCAGAATAAATATCGATGTACTTAGTGTATGACGCACAAAATAGCATTCAAATTAACCGTAACTAGTACTGATACTTGCCACGTGGCGCTACCATGACCCGTGATATATGATTCTCTAAGTGTAGATAAAACGATTTTCATGTTGTAGTCACTAGCTGTTTCTAGCACCTTTTGTAAAACTTGATTGACTGTATAGTCTACACATCGTTTCATAAATTTAGATTTGACAATTAAATTGTAAGCGTTATATTTAAAATTAATAGAATACCTAAGCCGACTTATATTTCCTTTCGATTTTTGAAAATTAAAATATATTTACAAAAAGTGTAGCCTTTTGAAGGTTCTTTGTGTACCACAACTTCATTGTGAGTTAAAAGAATACCGCAATAACGAAGTGAAATTACTAAAATTTTAGAGCATAAAAATTCCAAAAACCGACAAAGAAAGTATCTTACAATATCTCAGTATATATTACTAGCTGAAAATTAGTAGCTGGACCAATTATTTTATTTCTACATAGTTTACCAATTCTTAGTGATAAATTTGTAACTATCTAAACTAGTACACGTATACTTATCGCTAAAATCATTCTAATTGCGTTAGTATTTAACATCTTTCACTTCATTATTACCACTAATTGAGAAAATGGATGGTATAACGATATAACTCAAAAAATGTCGTTTTGTGAAAAATGAGAAAAACCTGAATAATTTAGTTAAAGTTAATTTACATTTTTGTAATTTAACATACTCTTTCAGAACATAATTTTACATTGATTTCGTAAAATAAAGATACTAAAACTATATATATATATACGCTGAAAATAAAAAATGAATTTTTTAGTCATATCATTCTTGCATATATCAAGTCTGTTTTATGATGTTTTAATCATTTTATTCATACGAAATCTGTGCTGACAAACTACGAGTGCATAGTGGTCTTGGATGAACTTGAACCCAAAAGTGTCGGCCCGTCTCGGATCTTTGCGTATATTATTTCTATGAACTCTTATGAGTATTTAGCGACCAAAATGAAAATCATCGCGTGGAGGAATCCAGAATAAACTCGATTTTTCAATATTTTTCAGAGGTTATTCGCGATATTCTTGTTAATATATCTTTAAACTGTTAGTTCTTCAGCTGAAATTCTACTTTTTAGTAGTAAAAACAATTTTAAATAGTTTCGTATCTCTTATATTGATATCATCCATATAACTGCATGAAAGAAATTCGAAAACAACTACAATTTTTCAGTTATGCCTTTTATTTATTTACTTTACATTTTCAGAGAATAAAAATGAAGAAGAATGATTTCTTTATTTGAAATATATGAAGGCCAGTGTATTTCCAGAGACTTCGAAGAAGTTTCTGCGAATATTCGGGATGCTCACTTAATACTTTATATTTTTCCAAACATTTTTAAAATCGCAGTGTACCGATTCCATTGCTTGTTCGCTAAATAATCCAAGTCCAGTGCCCATGTCTTAGCAAAATTCTGGTACATGGTGGAAAATAGCATGAATTTTTGGAGTTACCGGTATACCAAGCTCCAAGTAGCTATTTTAAATTTCTCAAGAATTTTGACATATTGCAAGGAGACAACACAACATTTTGACATCTAGAGCGCAGTAAATCAAGTTTGTCAAGTAAGATTTTACATGAATTTCCGTTGAAACTTGTACTCCCATGTCATATGTCACGCGTTACATAGTATGATTTAGCCCATTGAAGCGTATCTTGTTCACATTCCTTTAATAAATGAGTATATAAAGTATTGACAGTTCCAAGAATTAAATGTAATTTAGGAGGAGGAATAATTTGCAAAAACGTTTTATCTTCTTGAATATTAAAAACATGGGGATGTATACAGTTTTTAAACTTTTTTGCATCTTCTTTTTTAGCTCCAGCTTCAACCAATTTCATATGATTCTGTGAAGTATTGTCAATTGATCTATATTCTCCACACTCATAAAGCTCATTGAGATTGTCAGTTATAAAGTTATTCAAATCAATATACATATTTACATACATACCTAATATATTTATATTAGAGATATCTTTGAGTATACTTCGTCGCTCCGGCAATAAGTCTCCCTTTGCGAAATTACCAATTTTTGGTTTTCTAGCTAATTGACAAATATGACAAGAGCACATATATTCAGTACTTGATCTAGTAACTTTTCTCACAGGATCAAGATCAAAGAAGTTGGGAAGTCTAATAGTTTGTTGTGGGTTGTCTTTAATATGAGATAGATCTCTTGAACAAGTTGAGTATACGACGACGGGTAAATGATCGTCAAAAACATCGTAGTCAAGGTACTTTTCTACCTTAGCCTTTAAGGCCCCTTGAACAGGACGCATTTCTTGCATTTTCCCGAAACAGAGTAAACAAATTTGTCGACGATTTTCTTCGTGAGACCTTGCTTTCGGCATTTCTATAATCAACGTTAGAACTTCTTTTATAGAAACACTATTATTTATTTACAGTATCTATGGCAACATTACCGAAAGAATAAATATGAATTTTGAATGAAATACAAAAAGCAAAATCAATATTCGAGCAAAGTATCCCATCTAACATAATAATCGTTAGAAATATGCGGAATAAGAGTATTTATAAGCTGTTTTTTCAATTATTTACAGACATTCAATAACGTTCACTATATATATCTTCAAAATTAAAAAAGATAAAAATAAAAATGTGAATATTCTACTTAGTGGAAATTCTGACCGAAATATAGAGAAAAAAAACTGACGGAATCGATTTTTTTATATTCATGAATAAACTTGTATGAATTATATCAATATAACATTTTTTCGTATAGTTTCTTTGTTAGAACTATATTCAGCGATATATTTTGTAGTTTTTACAGCGGATTCTAATTCGATATTTTCAGCATTTTTTGTTTTTTAAGTTTTGGTCAAATTTTTTACAGGAGATGAAAATATGTCATTAATTTCCTTTAACATATGTTTATATCATGGCTACGCTTCAGCATAAACATATTTTATCAACGAAACCAACTGTTTAAGTTAATCTGCTTTTAAAACAGCTAGCACAATCATTGCATTTATTTGAAAATCTTACTTTTTCTTTTCTTGAGTTATACCGTTTTTTCTAATATTCTATACAGTTTTATGCGTAAATAATATCCTTTTTAATAAAATTAAAGCATGAGCAACCATCCCCTCAATGGATTATAACAACATTTTTTTGAAAAAGTCACTCATGCACCTCTAAAAGCGCCTCGATTATTTTTATTTACTCAAGCAACAAAACGTTCTGTCCACTTTTTCCTCCCACTTCCTTCAACATTTTCCCAGAAATGAGCTCACCTCTTTGCAGCTTTGTACTTCACCAACAGCGTCTCTGGTACGTTAGCATTTCTCAGGGCATGCTTTTCGATTTTTCCCACGGCGACGGCTAATAGCCCTGCACCAAAGCCGACAACGCCCTCATGATGCGCTCGGAGCCCTGCTACTGCTGCTGCTGCCGCTACCGAGGCGATGAATCAAAGGAATCAGTGGAAGAGCTTGCGCCGGGCTTATTTTACCCCGACTCCGCGCTACCCCGATCTGCAGTTATTTCCCTTTTTACCGTGGCTTCTATTGGATTAAGGGAGAGGGTAGAGGAACTAGAGGAGGCGCCCTTTGATATTTAAACTTGCGTGGAAGTGATTTATACGCGAGTTAGCGTACTTATACGTGTAATATTTTGTAGAAAATGGGACTTACTATGCTCGGTGATATGTATATTGAAATGTCATTGATATTTATGCGATTTTTTTATATACAGGACAATTGAAGAACTATACGGTAATCCTGATATATTTCGAAAGAAGAACATTTCTGTTAGAAAAATTTAATGGAAAAATTTCAGGATTTTAATAAAGTATCAGATGGGCTCGTGAGGCTTTTTAGTTCAAAACTCATTTTGGATTTTCTATTGCTCACATTTTTTCAAATGAGAATAGCTTTTATGACAGGTTTGTTTAGGGAATGTGCGCAGTTAAAATATTTACATTTAATTGCAAAAAACCACATAGGACTGGTTAGGCCTAAAAATAGTAAAATACTATAGTGAATGATCTATCTGAACCAAATTCTGCAGTTTCTATATTTTCCAATCATATTGACTTATCGATATATTGCCTGTTTTACCGAATTCCTAATTTTACACGTTGTTCCCAATCTCGAATATTTTTAGATAAAATATACTTTATCAAATATTTTAAGGCGTCTTTACAAGTAAAATATATGACAATAGTTCAATGCAAATATTAAAATATATTCTACTTCAATATTAATATTAAAAGATCCTGTCAATAAGATTATAACTACATTTATACTTGGTTGCTTTGATTTAGATTTGCCTTATGTTTCTGGAGCTTAGTGCAGTTAGTTCGATTTCTAGTCGAATTTCAGGCTAGAAATCTACCTGTATATTTATTGTAGATAAATATATCTACAAATCTAACTAAAATTCTAGCTGGTAAAAGTAATAATACATATTTAAGTCAAAACCAAGTAAATTCTGGATTTTCATAAGGAACTATTCGTAGCAAGAATTGTACTTGGATTTACCTTATGTTGATAGGGCAGAACAAATGATACGAATATACAAGAAAAAAACGCTAAAAGTACACACAAAAATAAAAGAAAATCACAATCCTCTCTAACAATACCTAAATCACCAGAATAAACCACCCATCAAATACGCCCAGCAGCACGAAGCAATCCTACACCCGCCTCTTTACCACCTCGCGCGTTTAATTCGCTGCAAAAGCCTCGCGTTGCTACGGCAGCAGCAGTGCACGCATTCGCAGAAAAGAAATAATACAACGAGTGTGCACGCGCGCTGGCTGCGCAGCCTCGTCAAATGCCAGAAAACAGTCGCGAGCAGATGTTTGCCGTGGCCAGCCATATTTTCGAAAGCCAACGGCTGCTAACCTCGGTATGAGGCAAAGTTTCAACCATCGCACAGCACACCGAGGTCAGGGCAAATAATTTTATGCAAAAAACATCTGAGGCCGAAACAAGGAGGTAGGCGAGCGAGACAGAGAGAGAGGGAGAGAGAGAGAGAGAGAGAGAAACTTGGCTCGTAATCCCGAAGGGCTTTAAGCTCGAATTGCCATTCATGTATGTGCATGGCATTGTTTGGGCGAATTCCTGGGTAAACCCAGTCTCCCGCCCTCCCCCTCGGCACGAGTCGCTTGCTTGCTGCTATCTCGCACTGACCTGCCCGCTCTCTTAGCCGACGGCAAACGCCAAGCCGAAACATCAGGACTGAACTGCAGGACCGTCTTTCCATTTTACGACGCTGTGTACTTATGTGTGTATGTGCTTGCAGTATTGAAAAGGGGAAACCTGCTTAATTAAATGGGTATAAAGACGCTTATAGGAAATAAGAATACCTGTACTGTGTAAAAGATGACAAAACATGTTGACATTTTTCTAATTTCAATTTGGTTTGTGTACATTCGACCGAATGATCTTCTGACTCGATAAGTTTGAATTTTGTTGAAATCTTCCAATTACTTTAGGAGAAACGAGTGTTCTATCCAATTAAGCATTTTAACGTCTGATGTCACACCAATCAGACGGCGAGAACGCTGGAGGTAAAACAAGGTGCTACTAGGTTTCCACCTCTCACCAGCCAATCAAATGTCAAGAACGCTGGAGGTACAACAAATATGACGTCAGACGTTAAAAAGCCTAATGGAGTTGCAGTATATTTAAAAAAAATCCAAACTGTTCGAGTCAGAAGAACTTTCCGTCGAGTGTACACCGATATCGCTTTATTTTAGAACTTACTTTTTTATTGAGAGTTAAAATTCATCATGTAACCTCTGGTGTGCTGCTCCCTCGTCGGCCACTTTTCATGAAGATATATAATGGCTCATAGAAATTATAAAAAAACATATTTTAAACCCGTGAGCACACACGTAGTGTCTTTGCAACACCACACTTTTTCCAGACAGCTTTTTCTCAACAAACAAATTTTTTCAAGGTTGGGGAGTAACTAGTTAAAAAGTTAAAAGTTAAATTGAAACTTAAAAAGTTAACTTAATTTAAAGATTTTTTAGTAGTTAACTTAACTTATTAACTTTTACCCCTATAATAATAACTAGTTAACTTTTTTAATTAACTTCTTTCAATTAAAATTAACCTTAAAAAGACGATTTTTAAGCCATACAAATAACAAGAAATTTTGATAGTTTTTGCACTTGTATAAGGGTTGGTGTTTACAAATAAAAGATTTTGGCAACATTATATTTCTATGAATAAAGGGATTTGTACCCTTTGATTTGAAACCTGGAAGATTTTTAAACTTAAAAATGATTCAAATCCCTTTGTTTGTTCCTTAAAGTATATTTTCAAAATCTTGTATTCGTTTAAACAAACCTTTATAATTCATAATAATCATAATTAATAATTAATATTATTAATAGTGTAAAATTCAAATTTTACATAACCTTTTTAATTATATTAAAAATAATATTTAACAGTTTTTTGTGAGGCTAACGAACATTTCAATTACAAGAGATGTAAGAAATAAAAGCGTAAAAATATTTTTTTGTGAATACGTGCTCGCTTCATTCCGTCCGAGCCCTGTACCATTACGCTCGCTAGCATTATTCTTCATGTTTTCTCGAAAACAAGTTGTCGTGGAGTAATAACATTTCTTGAAAATGTATTGAAAAATAACTTTTTTCAATGTTACACATAAATTAAATAAAGTTTTACGAATGCGATTTTTAAATTCGCAATTGTTAAAATCAATTAATTTTCCTTAATTCTTATTTCCTTTACAGACTGTAAAGGAAATAAGATGTGCTATGTTGAATATGTCGATTTACAAGCAATGAAGAATATAGAAGTCGCAGAATTTCTTTTTAAATGATTAATGTATTTTTTCTTATTTTAGTGAAACTAATTTATATAATTTACTTTATTTAATATTAAATTATATGTTTTACATATAACTAATATCGTTACGGTTGGTAAAATTACTGGAGATCGCTAGAAATTCTTCTCAGGAAATATCATAATGAAATCGCAATGAAATCGCTTGAATTCTGCAATCACTAAGGCATTTTTTGAGTACTTAACGCCTCTAGGTTAGGTCTTTAACAATGTTTTGAGGGTTTGGTCCCGATCATTAACAGTGTCTGTGAGTTAACTGTATTAAACTTTCGGAGGAATGAATACAATTTTACATAACCTCCAATTCTGAAGTTTTTCATGCTTTTACATTAACAGAATGTAAAAGAAATATATCATTTGTACAATATTCAACAAGAGTCAAGAATAGAATGCTAGGATATATTAAAGCTTTCAAGAATAGTGCAAGACCTTTGGAAAACGGATTCTGAACGTTGGTACCTATGTACTCCAAATTCGTATAAATTTGGCATAAAATGGCAACTCTGCTTATAAACAAAGTATTTATGCTACAAAACCTACCCAAAAATTAATAAATAAAACGCGGAAAGAGCATTAATGTAATCTTTTTTTTTGCACACGTACACACACACGCACAAACACACTCACACACACACACACGCACGCACGCACGCACAAACACACTCACACACACAAACACGTACACACGCACACGCACACGCACACGCACACAAACATTTTCTAATAATAGTGTATTTTGATTTCTCAAGTCTTAAAACATGTTTCCAACATGTTTTTAGCAAAACTCATTTTTCACTATCACAAAGCTTCCTCTTTGAGGAAGCAAGACAGTAAAAAACAAAACAGAATCTTAATGTTTTCTTTTATTCCATATCTTAATGAAGAAATAAAAAAAAGAACTTTGAATGGTCATAAAATACAAGAAAATAGCGATTCAAATTTTTTGGAACTAAATGAATATCATAAAAATGATAGATAGATAGATAGAGTTTTATTTGCACATGTCAAAAAATATACATAATCATGTCAATATAATATTGTTAACAATATATATCACAGCTGCATCACAAGCGTTCGTCATAGATTAAAATAATATTGCACAGTTTTATATCATGTTCTCGTCTATTGCGTCACATTTAACACTTTTAGTTAAGCTAAAATACTAGGCGATTTAACTTGGGCTCTGAATGATTTCGGGCCGGTATCAGTGCGCGTCTCTGGAATTACGAGTTCCCTAGGATTCCTACTTGAGGTCCTGGACTTTTTTTTTCCAAAAAGAGCCACAAGGTACGGTGACAATCCCATAACGATTGCTTTATATAGCAATACCGCCGCAAAATACGCCCTTCTTGCTTTTACAGTTAACCAGACCAGTTTCCTCCTGTAGGGAGTAACATGCTCGACCCTTCTCACACCACAAATATATCTCACACAAGAATTTTGTAACCTATGAAGCCAGGTTTGTAGCTCACCTGATACGTCAAGGTGCACAAGAGAGCAATAATCCAAGTGGGAAACGACGAGAGCGCCTGCAAGCTTCTTACGTAACGCCTCAGTGGTGTACGATCTAAAAGATCTAAGCCCATACAGGGCTCTATTAACCTTTCGGCTAACTGCATCCACCTGTGGTTTCCACGTTAATTTCGAATTCATAACACCGAGATTGGTGACAGTATCGACAAAGGGATTGAAAACGTTATCCCGCACCTCAATCCCTGGAAGGTGTAGTTCTTGCAATTTATTGATATTGTAATCCGAAAATTATGGATTTTGTCTTCCCGACATTTAGGCGAAGGGTGTTCTCAGAAGCCCATGCCGATACTCCTCGCGCCACACCTGACAGACGATCTATGCCCACATCAAGACTCTCCCTGGTGACCTGCGTAAAGGTTTGTAAATCATCAGCATAAAGCAAATATTCAATACTTTCCGATAATTCGCCCTGTGGATTTTTAAACACCGCCAGTATATCACGGAGATCATTGATATAAAGGCTGAACAGAAGAGGTCCCAGAACCGAGCCCTGTAGCACGCCAAGATTGGTTGTGAGCCAATCAGATTCCCCATTTGATTTAGTAATCACTCCCTGATTACGACCTGTAATATATGACTTGATACTAGCTCAGATATCCTCTGACAGACTCAGTAGTGCTGATTGCGTACTGTGATGATGCCGAAAACCAGTTTGACATGGATCAAGGATTTTTTTAAAGAAATTAACTCTGACATCTGTTCGTGGACTATCTTCTCGAGAACCTTGAAGAGAAAGCTAAGTCTTAAGCTTCTTAAGTGGCACCAGATGAGCTCTCTTACAAGCCTCAGGAAAGACTCCACTAAATAGGGAAGTGTTAAAGATATCAGCCAAATGTTGGTCCATTACTGGAAGGGACTTTGCAATAATGTTTTGGGGTATTCCATCCTCCCCCTTTGCCTGTGATGAGAAATAGGCAACAGCTAGGACTACGTCCGAAAAAGTGACTTCACGAAAAGTGAAGCCATAATCACTGGCCATTGATAAAATGTCGTCCAAATCCGCATCACGCTCAGTCTGGGAGATGGATACCCCTGCGACCATGCAGTTCTTCTTTAGTTTTTGGCAGTAACCCAAGACAACGTAGTTCGTTGCAGATATTTTTATTAATGAAAAAATGTTATAAAACAAAAACGAATCGAAAAAATCTTAAAAATTCTTCTTGATTTTAAATCTTCGTCGAAGAACGTAAAGAATTAGCTTTACTTGGTAAAAAATTACCGCGTAATACGCAAGAAATCAGCGATAAAAAAAAAATTGAAAAATGAAACATAAAAAAGTGAAAAACATTATAAAACAAAAACAATTGGATAAATCTTGAAAATTATTTTTTAAATAAAATCTTCAAAAGGCGAAAAAAATATGCGATCATTGGTAAAAAATTACCTTTTAATACCCAAGAAATAAACAATAAAAATTTTAAAAAATATATAAAACTTTCTTATAGTTCAATAATTTTCCACGTCCCACGCGAACGTAACGCTCGTTACCTTGCAAGTTGCAACCCAAAGAAATAGCAGAGCCCATTCTCTCGGCAAAAACACCGCAGACAAAATCCATCTTAATTTACGATTTCGCCCTCGAGATCTCAATCAATTTGAAAAAATTCCAATCTACCGGAACCGGTGCATTCTTTCTCCTTCGAGTAGGAGAGCTGCGCGCGGCCATCATCTTTATTAGGTAATCAATTAGACGAATTTTAGTTGAAACGACGACGAAAAAGGGCCAAATAAACGCGGAGAACGACCACGAGAGACGACGGATATACGCAAGAAGAAGAAAAAGACGGCCGCGCGGGCCGCTTTAACTAATAGAGGAATTACCGTTGGCCGTACTTCACCAATTGTAAGCTCTCTCCATACCTTTCTCTTATTTTTCTTAGGGTCTATGTCTCCATCTTTATTCTTTCTAGGTTTCTCTTGTTGTCTTATCCTTCTTTTGCGTGTTAAGGATAAGCATTCTTGCGTAAATACTCTTAAAAAAGACATTTTTAAAATTATAAAAAATAAAATTATAAAGCATAGAATAAATAAACTTTTGATGATCTATTAATACATATTGGAAGATATTTTGCTATTATTCTTTTCAATTATTTCTGCTAAAATCAGCACTGATCATTGAATTGAGAAAACTATTTACCCAAACAGTGTACATGAAATCTCACGACGAAGTCATGAGAATTTAAAAAATAACATTTTTTCGTAAAGCTTATATGGATGGTTATGGATATATGTGCTAAGCTTGTTCATGTGTGAAAATTAACAGAACTCTATACATTTATTGAATTCAAATTTTGACAGAATTAGATTATATATTTTAAAACTTTTTACAAAATTTAATTTCAATAAGTTTTTAGAGTGCTATTGTTTTTGACATTTGGCACTTTGTACCAATATCCATTATATTATACTCAGAAGGAGTGTCCACAACTTGCGGGAAACGAATTCCGATGAGGTTTTGAGAAGTGGTTTATGGTACCTAAAAATGATGCTCAGCACCCGTAGTTTGTCTCATAGGCCTTTGAGATCAAGATATGACCTGTTGTATTCAAAATTCGCGTTATTTCAGTAAAAAATGGTACTTATATTTCTTGATAGAATTCTGCATTTAGTTCCAATGAAAAAAAGTAGCCCAAATGATATCAAAAGTTGTCCAAAAGAGCATGTATGAAAAACCACTCAATTTAAAGAGCCGAAAATCCTCAAATTCGTCTCAAATAAATTTTTCGTCATCATTTTTTATCATTCATAATAACGAACAAATAATATTTTTATATTAAACAAAGCTTAAGAGGACCAGGCAGTCAGAAATGCATTTGTCTATTTGATTTTTCGAAAGTAATACTACCTATTCAAGAATAAAATGCCAAAATTTCAGAATGTTATAGTGAAAATGAAAATTTGAGAGTTGAAAAAGTCGAGCGCGCAGCTGAGCGCATCCGTACACCGGAATAAGAGTCATTATCGATAAGCGTTCGTCAGTTGCTTTGGAATATACGGTCAAAATAGTAGTTCGCCGTATATTTTGAAAAAAATATTTTTTTATTGATTTTATATCTCGTTTTGTTAATTATAAGAGATAGACTAAGAACTAATTGGAAAAATAGAGGTGGAAGGCTGAAGAAACGAAATTCTTATGAATATCAACATGATGGAGACGAAGGTGAAGGTTAAGCCTCGGTATCGAAAAAAAAATTCTCATCCAACCCAGTTTTTCTTATCAAGGTTTCTTCTGATATGGGGTTAGAAATAATACATTTTATCCCTGTTGTCACAATGATTGCTTCATTTATTCTGTACAAGGAGTGCAAAGAAAATGTAGAATTTTACAAGAATTCAAGATATCCTTAAAAATCAAGTCCAAAGAGAGCCGAATCAAGAAAAGAATGCTGAGCAACGACGTACTGATGTTACTGAAGCCCTAGAAATATCATGGGTTATTCCGTTATGTCTCGAGAAACCTGAGATAATTCAGAACGTTCTGAAATCTACAGCTGAAAAATGAAAACGGAACTTTCCGGAATTAAAATGTTAAAACCGTCGACAGCGATTCGCGATTGTCCGGCACTACTACACGCACATGATCATCGGTACGGCACTATACCTACGCGTGTCTTTTCTCCGCTGCTAAAAATCTTGTTTTACAGATCGCTATTATTTCACACATCAAGCAACCTTTTTGTGCAGTGATCATAAATAAGTGTATCTGACGCAAAAGAAACACTCTAACGTTTTAAACAGCAACTGATTTAACCCTTTAATGTAAACAGTGCCCGAAACCGTATAGTTGTGACCCACGTTGGTGTTAGTAAATCATGGTTTCTACTTCATTTTCTTAAACGCTGAATTAAAATATTAATAACTTTACTTTTTATGTATACTGAGTAACGTATGATCAATTATTTAAATGCTTTTTCAGTTTAGAAAGTAAAGAATTAGGCAAACAATCCAACAAAATAGATTTTAAGACGTTACTGCTACTAATGTACGATTCACGTTAAAGGGTTAAAAAATATTTTTTTTTAATAATCTGCCATATAAGCTAATGCATTTTTCGGGCCCAATATAGTTCAGAAATCCGTCACATAATCATGTAAAATACGCAGGGCGCCAAAGTTCTGAACATAGTGAATATATAGCATCGTGCTTATCCGTCCTCGGATGCGTCTTTGTCAGCAGCAGAGAAAAAATACACGTAGGTATAGTGCCATACCGATGATCAGGTGCTTACGACGCTGACAGATAATCGCGAATCGCTTACGGCGTTCGTCACATTTTAATTTCGTAACGTTCCGTTTTCATTTTCATTTTTCAGTTAAACATTTCGGTACGTTCCGAAATATCTCAGGATTCTCGAGACTTAACAGAATACACCCCATATTATGTATGCTGCCGGAAGTTTTCTCGAAATCTTTCTTTCATTTCGTTTTGCAGTGATGACGAAAATACTGAGATTCAGAGCGACTTCAAAATTTATTTGAATATGTAAAAAGTATTCTTTTATGAACTGAACCTCATTGTAAACCCGTGAAAACTTGAGAAATTTCGAAAAGCGCATATTTTAATGTAAAAATTATCTGGTTTTTGGTTTAAGTTTTCGCGGGTTTACAATGAGGTTCAGTTCATAAAAGAATACTTTTTACATATTCAAATAAATTTTGAAGTCGCTCTGAATCTTTTATGCACCATTCACATAATTTTTATTTTGTTTTATGTTAAAACAGGTTCAGTGCAGAAAGAGGAGTATTACAAAAACCTTAAGATCTCAAACATTCTATTTGGTTCACAAAAAACATAAGATTAATACAAAGAAAACATTCACTCTTTTAGACATTTTAAAATATGTAAATTATCCGATACTACGTAACCAACGGATAATTTTTTCGGATACTTTTTTAAATCGTGTATATAGACTTAATACATGGTGTACACCGTTTAGAAATTGATAATTCGGTGTTTCTTCTTGATATTTGCAGAAAACAGAAAAGTATTCGAAAATATTTTGCGGTCGAATACTTGCCAAACTCTACTTTGAATTACTTGAACATCCCCTTAAAACTAAAATTATTTTCATCTAACCATGTTTTTTAGTAAGCTGTTGAAAAAAGCCCTGTTTTGAGTGCCTAGTCCTCTTAAATTAAAGCACTTTTGGTAAACATATTCGTCAGAGTTATGTTTCGAAGTATAGACCAGTTTTTACTGAAATAACCCGAATTTTGAATACAACAGGTCATATTTCGATCCCAAAAGCCTACGAGACCAAAGTACGGCTGCTAAGCATCATTTTATGTACCAGAAATCATTTCCTAAAGCCTCATCAAAATTCAAGTATAGTTTAGGTTTAACATAAACAAAATACTTTTGTTTATTAAATGAATAATGTATATACTTCAGTCGTTAATACAAAGGATTGACTTTTAGTCAATCACACCTAAAATCTGTAATGCCCTTCTTAGGTTATTTAGACTTTTATAATTGTCTATAGGGTAGGTATTTTCATTATTTTAGATCATTCTTGAAATTCGATAACAATTTGCAATAGATAACACATAAAATGATACTTAAGTCAAAACGTGTACAATAACGTAATTCAAAACCCTTTTAGAATGTTAAATTGCGGAAAATCGAAAGCCATCAAGACCGTAAAATATTTAAAGAGTTCTTAATCTCTTTTCTTTCCTATCAACTTTTCCCGAAATTTCTCCTTCCTACTCTCGTTCTCCCATTTTCCTTTATCTTCTCCCTCCTGCACCCACCCGTAATTCTCCTCCTTTAGCACTCTCTCCCTCGCTTCCTAATCTCCCCCTCTCTCTTTCTCTCTGTTATTTCTACCTTCCTCTTCCGCTCACCTTTTTTCCTCTACCTCCTACTCCTCTCACTCCCTTGTACGAGCTCTGCTGCACCGAACGGTTAAATCACCCGAATTTCATTTCTGCTACTGCTGCTGAGGCGAGAGAGGGAGTAGACATTATCCCGCTCTGCGCCCCGCGCGCGCTCGCTTATGTAGGTATATGGGCAAATCCGCAGAATTGTTTTTTATTCTTGAAGCACATGTTTCAGCTAAATAATAATAGATAAATTTAATACACGTTAAATTAATTTGCACATGTTTGAACAAAATAATAAATAAAAATAATAAATAAATTTTCCCTTTAGTATCTAACAAATAACTGATTATTGAAGAATTTACAGAGAAAATGCTATCAAAAGAGCCACGCACACTTTTATTGAGAAATTAGATACCCGTCGAAATGACTGAAAATTCAAAACGTTGTATTTTGGATGATCTGTTCAAAATCCAAATGGTATCGATAACGGTCGGTTTTTGGGTTTCGTGCCCCATTCACACTTTTGATCAGAAGATTAACTACAACATATTGATTTTTCAGTCAATTCGACGGGTATCCATTTTCCCATTATGCGTGTGCGTGGTCCTTTCATAACAGTTATGCTATTAAGGCCTTTTGAACAGAATATAAAATTTAGATCATAACTGTTTTCAATTTGCTTTATTTGTAAATCTATATGTTCATCAATAGAATCGTACCGGTTTTACCAGGATTCTTTTACCAAATTAAAAATTGTTTTATAAATGCGCAATCACTGCTGCCTAGAATAAATCTTCATATAACAGGCAGGCTCTTAAGAAAAAACACTATTTACTACTATATAGAAATAGCAGATTATATGTGATAATAAGTAATCATCAATTGATATTTATTGTTCCAACACGCACTTCTTCCTTCTTCTTCTTCTTTTTTTCCTATTTTTCCTTCTTCCTTTTCATATGCATTTTGGCAATCTTTTATTTATTTTCATTTTTTAACTAAAAATAGAGGAGCTGTAGTCGTTTGGACAAAATATATTTTCAAAATCGGTGACGTCGATAACGCCTACAGAATTTATACGATTCACTTTAACGTTAATAGAATTTTTTTTTTATTTTTTTTTTAACGTCGCCATGTTTGTGCTTCTATGTGGTGCTAATCGACGACGGGGGTCTGCGGTGTGTTTATAAACCAAGCACATGTATTAATAGAATTTGTATTATTACATAATCTAAACAAAAAATCTAAGAAGATTTTTGCAATGTTATATTTAAACTTTTTTGTTTACACACATTTATCCACTGAATCATTTACAAGTTGAAATTATTTTCGAAATTCTCACCACTTCAGCAAAAATAAAAATCTTAAAACACTCTTACGTATTTTGGTAGATTATGTAATAATAAAGGTTCTGTGAAAAGTTTAAGTGAATTAGATCAAAATTGTAGACGCTATGTACATCACCCTCCTTGAAAAAGTGTTTCGGACAAACAATTGTAGTCTCGAGTATGGCGCCGCTATTATCTAAAATTGAAAAGAAATAGGAATTAATTCTCAAAGAAACTTGTATAATAAAGGCTTTATAACAATTTGCCATTTATTTTGGATTTTATTCGTGCAAAATCACTAAGAATGCATATGACGTTTGAGAGCTTTAAATGGACAGGCCTCTTAAGCGTTTAGCGTTGTAGAAACTTCTTGAGTTAAATTAGTACATAATTTATAATAATTTATAATTTTTAAACTTCTGAACGCTTAATCTTTTTATTGCTTTAGTTATTCTAGTCGGAATAAATAATTAAGAAGACCCGTTGTGTGCTACTCTCCCCTACATTTATTTTACGTAATTACTCTGTAAGAGGATTATAAGCCCGTTTGCAAATAAAAAGTAAAATACATAAAAAGAAATAAAAAAATTCTGCGGATTTGTCCATGTAGGTACACCCACTGCGTACCCACTTATACTCCCATCTGCGGCAGCGCTGAATCGAGGACAGTTTTACTTTTCCTCCTCATTCTCCCTCCGGTGCCTCCCGGAATCCGGCCGGGCTCGCGGCTCTTCTTTCCTCTCTTCCTCCCGATTCTTCTTCTTTTTTTTCCGGTCCTTTTGCGGCTCGGGCGGCGATCAGCCGATCCATTTGCGATCTCGCGTCCTCTTGGATGGGACAATCGCCGGGCGCTGAAGGGAGGACGAGGAAACGAGGGAACGAAAAAGAAAAAGAAATAGAAATCGTTAACTCGCCAGTCGTATAAATTAAGGGGCTTTTATTGGCGGTGCAGCTTATACTTCCTTTTTTTTTTCTTTATTCCGGAGCACAGTATTGTATTGGTGCGAACTCCTTCTTCTCGCCGCCCGCGAGCGTTGATAAAGGCTATTATAGCTGCGCGGGGGTAATATAGAGGCGTGCACTTGCTTACTCGTGAGCCGTTTGTTTGCGTTTTGATAATGGAGGGTTAGCCTTTTGTGTGTTTTGTGCAGTGTGAAAGGAGAAAGGTATACGTTTATTGGAGAACTGATCAGGAAGTTAATCAATCGCTATTTGTCGATGCATGCAGGTTAATAAGGAAGTCAAGAGATTTGCGGGTTTTATTATTTATAAGGTTTTGGTGATTCAATGTTACATTGCAGGAAGCACTTTTTTTACATAATTAAATGTATTATTTCGCTGATTGCTTCTAACAGCAAATTGTAGACGAGATCAATTTGCTGTTAGAAGCAATCATCAAAATTTTATCAAAGATAGACGTTCAAATCATTTTTAAGAAACGAATGTTCGTATTAACATAATACAAACATTCCAATCAATAAATGTATTGTTTTTCATCATCATATATATTTCAAAGTTATTACGTGAATGATAGTTTATTTCTGCATTATCATCATTGATTTACAAATTTACTAGCTATTCGAAATCTCGCTAATTATTAAGTGTGTAAATATCAAATTTGCAGTTAATAATTACATCAATGGCAAAATTGATTTATTTGCTAACCAAAAGTTGTCTGTGTAAACAAGTTTGAAATTGCTCGAATGACCTACTTTCTAGCCATACATTATAATAGCATGCATGTCATAAGTAAATATTGGCTAATGTATAAATTAATCTTGTTTAAAATAAATAATCGGTGCACTTGTGCATGTAGTTACTTTTAAGATGTAATGAAAAATTAGGACTTGATAATTACTTAAAATAAATAACACAAAAATAATATTTAAAGACATAGTGTCTAAATTAAAGATAAAAATACTGATACAGTTTTTGTTTCATATTCATCAATATTGCATATTATTACTCATTAACTCAAATAATTTTTTCTTTTTTTATAATGCCGTTCTTTTCGATCCTTCATTCTTCAGAAAAAAGTAATAAGAAATATATCGACGTCCCTTACGAAAACTAGCACATTTCAGGATTCTCAAAAAATTCTAGTGCTTGTCAGGAATCTCCTACGAATATTAGCAATTTTCAGACTTGTATATAAAAATATAGTTTTCTTAGAGGATCTAAGAAAGTGTTAGTATTAATAAAAAATCTAATAGTGCTAGTTTTGTATGAAAGGCCTCTGAAAAGAACTAGGTGTTTGTGAGAACTCTGAAATATGCTAGTCTTCGTAAGAGACGTTGATATGATATATTAAGTTCTCATTGCTTGGTGATTTAGAAATCTGAAGACAACATATTAAAATTTAAATATAGGTCCTGATATTTCTAAATACTTTTGGTTCCTGTAAGCAACAATTCAAATATTATCACCATTTACTTTATAATAATAATAATAAGGTATTTCAATAAAACTCATGAATTTTTCATAGGTATAAGGTAGATACTTATTATTTAACATCAGGTATGCTGTACATAAGATTTCTTTTTTTTTGCCTTACAAATATTATATAAAATTACAGTCAATCGCGATAGAACATTCGCGCTCTCTCGTTCACACTCATACGCGCACTCGCACCCACTTACGCTCGTTTCATTGTCAGGCTGTGTCTCGTGTTTATTTTTATTTTTTTTTTATTAAATTAGGTTTAGTGAATCTGAACCGATCACGCGACCTTTAAATAATAATATAAAAGTCTCCGTATCGTCGAAAACACATCCTGCTATTATTTCGTCCCTTTTCTCCTACTCTCGCTAATCTTCTGACTTTCGACGAAAAAAAAACTGAAAAAAAGTAATGGAAGAGGACGATACGTTAAAAAGTCATTATACAAATCGCAGCGAATGCCGTTAAAAAAATAATTATATATAGTTAATGATAATTATAGTAATTATACAGATAATAGTGTACACATGTATTCATCGAGGGTTTGGAAAGAAGTAAAAAATCGAGGGCTTCGGGTGAACTTATGATTAAAACGCTTAAAATAAGAACGACTCGAGGAGCTTAGAAAGAAAGTTTTCGCTCCGATGCACGTGTATGTCTGTATAAAAAAAATATCGAATTTTACACAATCGGAGAGTTCATTTCTTTGTCTCTACATAATATGTATACACGTTCTCACTCGCGCGTTATTCTCTGATGTACTTCTGCATCTTGTTAAAGCTTACGTTCTACGAATATTCATTAAATAAAAGAAGCGCGCGCACCGCAGCAGCACAGACTACTACTATAGTAAGTAATGATATAGTTCAAATGGAAGATTTACCTTTTTTTTATTTTTATAACTGAGTCAATCTTTGTATCACCTTTTCGTCCTTAATCGGACGTCTCTCAATTTTTTTCACTAACTCAACATTCTCGCTCTCAACTTCTGTATAATTCGTCCAACTCACAGATCATACGCTTTATCGTTTCGAAGAAAAATAACAAGGATATATCTTATATATGTTTAATATGTGTATATATATAATATATATATGCTTAGATTTATGCCAAGACACAGACGGGAAGAGCATATATCGCGTCGTTTTCATTGATTACTAAGTTTATTTTTTTTGTGCACTCGCATTCGTTCGCTCTTTTTTTCTGAGCCAGGGGATTTGATTTACAAATCAATTATAATTTCAGGTGAGAAATGGCTTTTTAATTTAATCTGTGATTTAAAAATTTTAATGTACGATAAATATTTATTAATTAAAATACTTCATTTTCCATACTCATTTTTTATCGAACGTAAGAAAAATTAAAAAAAAAATTTATTAAAAATAAACAAGAAAAAAATTAAAAATACATTATTTGTACGGTATGATGCAGTCTCTTTCATAAAAATATTTTGTACATTGATTCTTAAAAAATAATTTAATATTTTAATATTATGTCGATTATTCACAGCGTTTTATTGTTTTCGTTAGGAGAGTATGTGTAGAAAATCAATAATCTTTAACCAATAAATAAATATGTAAAACCAATTTTGTTAAATCGAAAATACCATTGATAAATTAGTAATAAGTAAAGAACATTAAAAATATAATGTTTTTAATCTTAATAAAAAAAAAACTTTTTACCAAAGGCCGAAATTATTCTTGACTTGCAAATCCGCTCTCCCACTTTTTGTTGTATCCTCTCACGCACAGGAAATTTTCGCTTTTCTCTCGAATCTCCTTCCTCGCGCGTCACGTAGATTTTTCTCGCGTTCTGTGTTTGTTTTCCACTTTCATTTCCACATTTGCAACATAAAAAGCTGCACGAACATACATCTACTTGTTTTCAAAGGTCTGCATTTTCCTCGCGTAATACGCTAAATAAACTTATGTAGGTTAAAGGGAGAAAAAAATATAACGCGGAAAACAGTAACTCGTTGAAAATAATAGTTTCCGCGTTGGTTACTTGAAAATACGTGAAAAAGTCTTAATGACAAAGTCATGCAAAAGCTGAATTTATGTATTTCTGTCACAGGATATAAATGAAATTATTCTGACACTGAGATGCTTGAGCATTAAAAACAATAAATCGCGTGTAAGTAGATGCATTATACTGTTGCAAAAATTTATATTCCGACAAGTTATTTGATTCTAAAAAAGGGTTGTTTATAAATATATTTGTCTTCATTGAATACTACTGTTATCAATAAAAAATAATTTTAGTATGTATGCACCTGTGACAATGGCATCATCTGATCATAAAAATTAAAACTTTTTAAATTATTGTTCTGAATAATTATGAAGTGGAAAACAATCGCAAAAACTGATAACAATTCAGACATGAATTTATGTTCTGTAATTTTTATATGTAAGTTTAGGCTATTAGTTTCAATCATATTACATCTGAAAATGTCAACGTGATTTAACAGATAATTGAATTATAGAAAGAATTATTGAAAAAAATAATTCAAGTATTTGTTAAGAACCGAAGTCTGAATCGTATTCGATCGCGAGATTCTCACACCGAATATTGTCATGAAGGTTTCTCTTTTTCCTATCTTTGTAATATTTTTTGTATCACTCATATTTGCGTCGCGATCCGACAACAACGCAGACAGAGACACATCACACCTTAAAAATCGCAGAACAGTTTTTCTTAACATTAAACTATTAGAAAATCTTACGTTAAGAAAATATTGACTCGCGCAGCATTTAACAACATCCCAATACCATTCAGGTGAATAGTCAATTGAAATTCATGTTATCGCCTCTTTTTCAAAATAAAAATATAACATCCATAAGTACTGCGCGAATTTAAGATTTTCTTACACGCGATTACTTCTAAATTAGTGACAGAAGCGTATGCGTTTGATGTTAGACTGAATAATTGAAAAGTGCCGAAAAATAAAGACTTTTTTGTATCTTTTATTTATACGCATATATTTATCACATAGTAAGTTTAAAAAAATATACAGACATATGTTGCTTTAAAAATTCGCCCTGCACAGGCAGTCTTTGCTTTTGCTTTACAATTGTCTTTTAAATTCTTTACTCTTTTTCCTTTTTTTTTTACAGAATCGTTGTAAAAACGATAGCATGTGGAAAAGCCTTATAGTTTTCTTAAATGCCTAAAATTCACGATTGACTTATACAAATCAAAAACAGCTGGATAAAATTTTGAATAAAAAATAATATTCGCCTAAGATATATATCTTTCGCCATTTTACAATAACTCAGTCCCGTTTGTATTTCTTTTTTCTTATTTTTTTTATATATAGCAAGTGATTCGATTTTTCTAGATATACATTTTTTTATTTAAATTTTCGCATACGCACGATTACAGCACGACGACGAACATGTCTAAGGTCTGAGTTAGCAACGGATCATTCGCTTCTTCGTTCATAAAGGAAAACCTTGTATTGTATCCATTAAATACATTTTAACTTGTTCAAAATAAAAAAAACTTGATCTTGCAAACACGCAAACTCCAAGTCTATCGTTGAAGGATTCATCGAACAAAAGTATCGACATTTTTATCTCAAAAATTATAGAATTTTTCTCTTTTTTACACTTTTTTGTACACACAAGAGACTTAGGAGCATCATTTGCAAGATATTTTTTCATTCATATTCTCGTTCGCTCAACTCTTTATACTCGCTTTTAGGATCTTAGATGTCATGGTTACTTTTACTCACATCTTAGGAAGAAACATAACAAAATCTTTATAAGCTCGAGAGAAAAACAGTTAAGATCCCTAAAAGTCGTTACGTTTTCTCGCATGCAACCATATTCATTCTTCTGCGACTGTTTATTATATATATATTTTTTTCAACCTTTACACCTGATCTTCTCGCAAAAAAAATACAAGAGGATCATAGAGCGTTAAAAAACCGCCAATATCGGGCGTCTTTCTATCACCAAGCAAAACTTGTCGAAACGACTTAAAAACATTAACGTTAAACTTTATACAGTATACAAAATGAAGTATATTTCAATTAAAAATTTTAACTTCGCGTCGTTCAACTAATGTCCGTCGTCATACAAACGCGTAAAACAGGAACGTACCTTTTTTGATCGCAACATTATTAACCTTTAAAAAAATCTTAATTAATTAATTAATTAATCAATTAATTAATAGTAACAAAATGCGGGAACCTCTTTACTTTATCATGATTGATCATCACTTTTGCAAAGAATTAAGATTGTACATAAAACTCCGACAAAAGATCCTTCAACCTTAACAAAGAGAAATATCTTTGCCACCATTCAAGCTTATTCTCTCACTTTGTGCTTGTTGCACTAGTCTGTTGTCGGAATCGATCAGACTGAAGACAACAATGCTTATGTAAATACGTGATAAAAAAGAATGTTCGATGATGCGTTGATAAGCTAACGAAAAACGAACGTCGATCAATGAAAAAATGCGAGATCGACTTATTATACTACCTTGACGGAAGAAGAATAAGGGATGGGAATAAAAACTTGGAATAAGAAAAAATAAATAGTTGGTTTTTGCAAATGTGTAACTTGTACATTAACAAATACATTTTGTAAAATTGTATATAAATTATTTAGAATATAAAAATAGTTGCTAGATTTTGAAAATCAAACTAAAATTTCATAAAATACATAATTACATTAAATTAAAATTAAAGCGAACTTTGATACTATTTTAACATATTCTAAGAACGACATTATTGATGAACATAATTCCAACTAAATGAAGCAATTATAATTTCAACCTATAAACAATATAAATATAATTTTACAAAACATAAACACTAATAAAAATTGACGTATAAAAAAGTATTATACTTATTCTCATTTCATGTTCTAAAACCCACTTCTTATTCAAAATTTCGTGCCAAGGTATTTAACTCATGGAAAATCTTGATACTATGATTTAAAAAATCAATCAGTTCTGCGCCCTGCGAGTGGTCTCTCTTACGTCTATATATACGGTATTACTTAAAAAAACGTATATAATAAATATACAAAACGCTGACGCGCGCGCGCAAGGGTTTATTTTTACACAAGGGGAACGATTAATGGAAGATAAATTCGGGGAATAGCGCGCTAAAAAAATTGATTCACAGAACTTTACGATTGCTTCGTAATTAGGTTAGTCCTTAATCGACGATAAATCAATAGTAGAAATATAAATCTTGGTAACGTCTTTCGCAAAAAACCGCAACAATATATAGTAACAGATTAATTATGTACACGCTAGATATTTTGGTTTATCGTCTACATCTCCATAAACCTTCGTTTACAATTTGAGTTAATTGTCTCAATCGCTCGATCTATCTCTTCCTCTTCCTTTTCTTTTACACAAGAGAAACTAGAGTGAAAAATGCCTACGCGAAATAAAAAAGAGATTTTCTTTTAAAAAAATAGAACAGGACACCTAACATGGTTCGTCGTGTATTTATTCTATCGCACAATCATTCTTGCACACTCGCACCATCTCTTTATTCTAGGCGCATTTTGTCGATCCGCTGTATTTATTATTTCGCGTTATTCTTTCTTATCTTCCTCTTTTTTTTGTCTCTCAAGAGCCGAGTTTTTACATAATCGTGTCACAAGAATCGTAGTGAGTTTTTATTTATTTCAAGGCGGATCGGAAAATTGGAAAAAACGTAGGCGAAGCGACACACCAGCGAAAGGCTTTTCTCTTTTAAAACTTGTTTGCGGTGTGGCCGCTCACACGCGAACGACAGTCTTCGACGAGGAATGCATTCTAGGAAGATTAGATTTGAAAAAAAGGTCGTACGCTCCGATGCTATGTATACATGTAAATATAGATATATCTATCTGTCTCTTTCTTCTTGCTGCGCATTCGAAATTTTCGACTGTCGGTGAGTGAAGACGAGTTGACCAAATTTACATTTTACATACTTAACTATGAACATTGTACGATGGAAGAAGATTAATCCCAGGAGTTTGACGAAGAGCTATTTTTTCTTAATCGAATAGCTGTTCTACCGATGGATTGGCTCTCGTTCAGCGGGAAGACGTCTTGTGAACGTTCACCATTGATCATACCATCACCATATCCTCATCGACATTGATGATCGTCGGAAAGCTACTGTCTGCTGAACTTTGTCTTTGGATTGGTTTCTTTCTGACAAGTCCATCTGTAAAAATAAGACATTGAAATAAAATATTAAAGAAATATAAAAAGTTTATTTATATTATGTACAATTAACGTTAAAAATATTTGGTCAAATTTATTGGAATTTTTTTGAAAATGCTGCAACTTTATTGGATTTAATGTTCATTCTCGCAAACCTCATTGGATGATTTCAATAAATTCAAACCAATTTTACCAAATATTTTTAACGTCGAGAGTACAAAGTCGTTAATTTACTTTCTAAGTTTTTTTAACCCTAACGTATATTACTGTGCAAATATCATGCTTTTAAGTGTTTTAAAACTTTTTTTTCTCGGGTTCTAATTTTTTTATCTAAGGTTCTAAGTATTTTTATCTAGGGTACTAACTAATTTTTATTTATGACTCTTTAAGAATGTTTGAATAACTTCTCCAAATTTTTTAATGCAAATTTATTGAAAGAATACAAATGTATATCTGTAAGGTGTCAAAGATGAGGTAAACAAAAAAATAAGTGTTAAAAGAAAAGATCTCAAAATTGTCTACCACTTTACTGAACAATTATTCAACCAATCAGGCCAAAACTTTTGCAGGCCAAACCTAAGAAAAAGATAGACACAAAATTAATTTTGTAATTTTGAATGATACCGTTTGGTCAAGGATATAGCTTTTTTAATAATTTAAGTTCTATGGATAACTATTCATATACTGAATATATATACCTAATTTCATCTCGATCAATTAGGTAGTTTTTGAGAATAGTTGTCTCCAGATGTGCATAATTTTTATCTAAGAATTGTTTGTTCCTTTATAAACTATAATTTCGTATTCTTTGAATAAAATGTATGGAAAAAAAATTTGAAAATATTTTCATATATATCTGAATACATAGGAAAATGTCAGATGTGTTCAAGTTTATTGCCTTTGTAAAAAAAGGTAATTACAAAATCCTGATCATTACGTGATTAATTAGTTTTCAATACATTGCTGACCAATCAATTTAATTTCTGTTGCAATAGACTCAAGTCGACTCATAAGATCATAAGAAAGACCAAACTCCTCCCCGATCCCCAATCTAAGCTCACCGGCAGACGGCAAGAGATCGTCGAGCGAGCCGTCGTCCAGATCCGTGGCCGAGAGCAGCAGATCGTCGTCGGAGGAGGCCCTCGTCAGACTCGGCAGGGTCGACGTCAGCAGGGCCTTCTCCTTCTGTATCTCCTGAATGTGTCCGACCAGTGCCTCCTCCTCGTCCTCCCTGTCCCTCTCGGGATCGGTGACGGAGCCGCTGTTGCCGCAGGCACCGATGCCACCGACGACGCCCCCGACCCCGGCCCTGCCCGCGACGACGCTCGACAGGGTCGTGCTCAGCTCCTCGGGACTGAAGATCTTCGAGGACCTGAGGGACGAGAGCCGATGCGTCGCCGAGTGACAGGCCGAGTCGAGGGTGTTGATGTCGGCGAGGGTCGTCTTGACGATGCGCAGCTTCTCGTGGACTATGGTCTCGACGCACTTGGTCTGCCGGCCGACGTCCTGCAGGGAGTCCTGGGCGGGCAGGGCCCGATTCGTCCGCAGGATGCACGGGGCGAAGACTATGGCGAGGGCCGAGGGCGACATGCGATTGTCGATCTCGTGCAGGGCGACGCGCGCCAGGTGCACGATCAGCCGCTCCATCAGGTCGAAGTTCGGCTTGGGCAGCTTCTTCAGGATCGCGAACAGCGTGCTGGAAGGTGGAAGAGGTGCTTTGGATTAGAATTCGGGGTAAAGGGTGCGCATTTTGCGGACGGGAAGCACACCATGGGATAATCGAGACTTTTTCGTATTTATTAATGAATGAGTAAATATGATTTAAAAATTTGTAGCTTTTAAAATTAATTTTTTTTGTGAATAATCGCACTAAGAAAGGGTTTGTGTGCATTGTAGGTAAGATGTCCACTTAAGAACACGGGTGAGGGTATTTCATCAGAATACTAAATCTTCAGATGGATGTTTTTCTAGAAAATTTAAATTCCAAACAGAAAAGTGTACAATATAGTATAATAATATTTTTGAATATAGAATTAACAGAAGATGGTCCTATCACAAAAACAACAAATCAGATTAATATTTCTTAGAAAATTTTCAATAAAAAAAATAAAAATACTAATTCCAAAAGATAAGTTTCCAAATCAATAGTCTAAGGGTAATATTTAACTACATTTAACAATTCAAAGTTTAAATTATCAGAATTCTCCGCTTTTTGGCATTTCAATTTTATATTTTCTAAACATTTGTATAAAAGTATTTCTGAAATTACGTTATCTGATTTTGTCATCTTTCTTACAAGTTACAATTCTACTTTGTAATAATTTGGAATTTTCAATTTTGTAGTTTAAAAATATAACATTCTGTTTTATTATTTCTAAAAAAATATCCATCTGCTAATTTAGTAGTCTGATAAAACACCCCGACCTTAAGGACACTCGTTTAATCAAAACCATTCTTAATCTGTAAGAGTACGCGAAAGCAGAATACACAGAGCAAGAGATTTGAAAACACGTCATCTTTGTGTTACTTTTATATATACGTTACAATAACTATCACTAAAGTACATGACAATTTATAATTATCATTGTGACTTGCGATATTTCTGACATCCTCATAAGAGCTCGATTCAAATTTGCCGCTCTGTTTATGCTGCTATTCTCAAGATTATGAGTGTTATCAAGCTACCGCTTGAACTAAAAACACAATTTCTGTATTAATACAAGGACGGGAAATACAAGAAAATATTTTTCTGTAATTAAAATCTTTTCTTCAAAACGATGTCATTGCATCAACTATACATCATTTTTTTTTAATTTAAGCAATATCGACATTTTTACTAATTAAAAATCTTTCTGAATTTTTTGTTTCATATAAGTCTAAGACGAGAAATCACCTACACTATCAAGACTATTTTTAGAGATGTCATATCAACACTCTTTACGACGACTACATTTTTCAAATTTTTCAATACATACAAGAAAATATAAAAAGGCTAGTACTATTTATAACACAAACTTTGAAAAGAACAAGTATTTATCAAAAAATTACAAGGTAAAGTTAATCTAAGATAGTTATTTCTTAACTCAACTGGTAATAATAACTCTACTAGTAATATACTTAATTAATTTTGATGATATTATTAACCTTTTCTTGAATGGCGTTTATTGACAGTGATCAAATTTGTATTCGATCAACGATCTTTTTATAAAAAACGCCATTACTCCGTGCTAGTTGTACGAAAAAGACTGAACTATCCATGATTCTGGATCAGAAAATAGACGGAAAATGACTCTGGAATTAACCCTCCGTCCGCTACCTCTGTCTTTTTTGTCAAGGCCTCTACTTTATAGGGTATTCATTTTTAAAATATGACAAAATTCAGAGTTTATAATCAAGGCCTCAACTACATTATCCAATTATTATTAAAGATATGTTTTATAAAAAATTTATGTTTACTCCTTTTTTTATCTCGCATAAATTTGAATGCGAAATTTCTTCTGAGTCAAAAAAACCCAGGTAACGGACGGAGGGTTAAGCAGACCATTGGCTAAAAAACTTATAACAGAAGAGACCGGATTAAACCGGATTCAAGATCCGGACAAGATCGCATTGAATTTTTTATCTTATCCGGTTTTGTCGAACGCATTCGGAAATCAACTGATTTCGTATTGATTCGAATATGTTTCAAAATCCGGATCAAAACTAGTAAGATCATATACCTAGGTTTATTTTACAATTCGGTCTCATAAGTTTTTTTAACCAGGGACCTACCTATTTATCAATAAAAATAATAATTTCACCCAAAATTTCAACAAAAATCAAATTGATTTATTATAGGAAAAATGCACCTTTAACATTTTTAACTGCGCTTCCTTACGTAGTTAGCAATAAAAGAAATTGTCTAAACTATCTAAATACTTGCGTAAAGCTGTACCTGATTCGGTCCTGAGGCTCCGTCAGACTAGCCGCGTGGAGGAAATCATCGTAGTACTCAAAAGTGAGAAGGGGTTCGGGCATGTCCCGGAAGAAGCTCTTGAGCACGGCCGCGAGCACGTGCACCTGATAGTTCTCGAAGTCGACCTTCTCGAGGTCGCCCTCGTCCATCTTCATCTTGAGCTCCTTGACCTTGGAGCTGACGCCGCTCTTGCGATAGATGCCCTCGGTGTAGAGGCCGTGCATCTCGATCGTCGTGATGAGCCGGTCGACGACCAGCGGCACCTTGCCGTCCCCGCAGTCGAGCTTGTAGAGGGGCACGCCGAAGACCTTGCGCGAGTTGGCGTCGTGCGGCACGCCGTCCTTGCCGCACTCAGGGGAGGCGCGCGTGTAGCACTTCTTGTGGCAGGTCAACTTGCAGTCTGAAATTCAATTGCGAATTGGCTTATTACGTGAGACGCTGTACGATTTCAAAATACTTTCGTGTATAGAAGTGAAATGTTATTGTGAAGAGGATTCGAGGAGCGTACTTTAAGGTGATGTTATTGCTAAGTACTGAGAACCACTTTTTTTATTCATTTTTCAATTTTAAGAAAATATCTCTATGAAAAGTTGTTCTTTTTGGTTAGAATAACAACTTTCTATAGAAATATTTACTCAAAATTGAAAATTGTCGGTGACAGGTGGCTGTAGCATCACCTTAAAAATCATTCCTCGATATTTCTGTACAGATTGCGCAATTGCAGAATCTTGATTAATTTTGTTTGTAAATTCATTCTGTGCCTTTTAACCCTTTCGTGCCCACAAGATCCCATATGGGCCTATTATAGGTTTTAAGTGCGATGTATAACCTTAGATCGATAACGATTTACTTGCATTGGGTAAACTATATCGAAGAAATTACAGAATTCGGGCAAAATATGATTTATTATAATATTTCGCTAAAACAGTAATCTTAAGTTAGTAGCATTGAACGTTTAATCGAAAAACATAGTTCCGGTCGTATTTGAACAAATAACTACATGTTGCTATATTAAAATTAACACATTCATGCATAAAATTAACTACAACATATGTTTATCTTTTTCGGAATCAACCTCAAACAGTCCCCCGTAATTTATATGCAATATTCAGAAAAACATTTTCAGACATTTTTACCTACCTATTCTAAATTCTAAGTTGGAACAAAATTATTTAAAATCAATAAGTAAATCATTTTTTTTACTCTTTCTATATCTGCACGTAAATAGAGCGTTAAAAATAACGAATTATTACCATTTCTTTTTAAATATTTGGTTGTTCGAGTACATGTTGCAAAAGTTTGGTAGCGATATTCGAAGAATTTCGAAAGTTATAAACCTGTCAGGTGAGGGCTTCGCATTGCGCTGTGTAGCGCTAAAACGGAGATATATTGGTAATCCAGTTACACAAGATTCCATTTTTTGCATTGTTTGAAAATATTTGATTGTTTGAATATACTATGAAAGTTTAGTTCGAAAAAAATTTGGAATTTGTTACGCGAAGCATTTGAACGTATATTTCTGGAAGGAACTTTTTTTATCGTCGGGGTAAATAAAAAAAAATTATGCAGCCAAACGCACTGAAAAATTCTAAAATTTCGTCTACAAATCATTAAGTATGATTGAGAACAGAATTACGAATATCAATAAAAATTTCAAACTTTTTAACAATGTAAAGATTAAAAAACAGGTAATTATCAATACCCAACATTTTGAGCAATCGATATTTCGTTAAGGAGGTTTATCTAGTAAAGGAATTGGCAAACAGATTTTAATGAAATGTGGTATGTCAGTTAATATAGATCCCAAAATGATGCACTTAAATTTTCGTGAGCCAAGGACACCTTAGAATCGGGATATTAATACTTTCATTTTAAGACATTTAGCATGGAATCTTATGAGAAATTGAACTTTTGCCGTTTTCATTTTCATTTTTTAAAGAACTAGACACAAAATTTTCTTTAAAATTTTTGTATTATAAGGCTAATATTTGACGAACATTTATTAAATTTTAAAACATGCATTGGGTACTTCTGAATGTAAGAATAATTTAATTGATACAAAAAAGATGGAAGTTTATTTATACAAAAGCATAAATAAAATGTACCTCACAAACAAAAAAATTAAAAATAGTGGATTCATTTTGACTAGCTATGTAAGATGAACCTCCTTAAATCAAAAAATTTGGTTAAAGTTTTGACAAGTGCAAAGCTTATATACATATGAAATATATTTTAAAAGTTTTCAATTCAGACAATTTTATAGGTTGAAATCTAACACACTACTGAAATCCGCATTTTTAAAATGTCGAATTGCAGTACAGATTTTTGATACTAAAAACAGTTTTTAAAAACGTTTTTGTATAGTTTTTAGGTATACAAACATGATGTAAAATAATATCTAGTTGTTTGTATTTTGTATTCACCAAATACAAAAAATACTCCCTTAAAACCTAAACTGAGCGATACCAAAAAAACACTTGATAATTAACTCAAAACAAAGCCACTCACTTTGACAGATGAGGCCACGCTCGATAGGCCACATGAAGAAGGACGTGCAGACCTCGCAGGCCGTCGGTATATTAATGATCGTCAGCTGGAACATATGATTGCCGTGCTTGATCGGCTCCTCCTGCTTCCTCTTCTCCTTCTTCTCCTTTTTCCGCTTGCTCTTGCTCTGCTTCTCCATGGCCTCGGTCTTGGCCAGCGCCATGAACTCATTCATGAAGCCCCTGAACGCGTTTACGCCCATCGTCAGCGGAAAGTCCTCCTTCAGATTCTCCTGCTTGCAGACCGTCTCCATGACGTGGAGAAAATTCGCTATGAGATCCGTGTACTTGATGTTGCCCTCGATGCCCTGCTGTATGGCCACGCTGTACGTGATCACGAGGTCGTCCTTGAACTTCCTCAGCGCCTGCTTGAACACGCGATCGACCTCGCTGGGCGGCTTCTTGCCCTCGTCCTGCCCGTCCATGATGTAGATTTTCTTCGTGATGAAGTCCTGCATCAGCGCCAGCTCCTTGGCGTCCGAGATGATTTTATCCGTGCTGTCCGAGAAGGCGGACGTGCCCGTTAGACTGAACTTGGAGACGACGGCCTGCTTCACCTGATCGTAAGGTGTTCTCGGGGGTTTCCTCTTGTTGCGGCGATTAGGCGTGTTGGCCGGTATACAGGGCATCTTCAAGACACCACCGTTTTGGATGCACTTTACGTGGAAGGGCTGCTTGCAGTCGATGCATTTGTAACCCTGAGTTTTAATTCAAAATTAAAATTATTTTATTAAGATACATGAAGTACCAGAGACGTAGTCCACTGATTAATTAAAATTCAACTGAATGCAGTAAACAACAGTGGGTTCATTCTCATATAAATCCGTAAAGAAGTTTATATTACAAGAAATTGTTTTAAGAGAATTATAGTACTTAGAATAAAACTTTTTAACCTTTATTTGTACATATTTCAATATGCTAAAAAATGTATTCTCAATACTATTTTTTCCAATTAGTCCCGAATAAATTGTTATATGTATGTGACGATGAAAAAATGTGTAATATGTACATGATGTAGAAAAAAACTTTTTAACCTACTTTCAAAAATCTGTGTGCATCCTATTAGTAATCAATTTTTATATTATATGATCTAAAATCTATTAAGATTTCTTTTAATTCTCCATTTTCCTTTGTCACATACATAGCAACTTATTCAAGACAAAATACAAAAAAAGCTTAAGAAAGTTTAATACCTTGAAGACCTTCTCTTAGGAAAAAGCACTCTTTAAGACTGCATCCTCAAATAATAATAAACATCCGCATAACCCACCTGCGTGACAAAGGCGTCCATCTTCTCGTGGCAGCAGACGCAGACGTCATCCTTGTTGAACCTCGCGATCTTCCTGAACTGATGTCCCGCCAGTATAAAGAGATTCCCCTTCCACTCGAGCAGATTCATACCGGGCGCCGGCTTCAGATCGTTGGGACTCGTCTCGGCGTTGCCCTTGTCGTCGCTCAGCCCGGAGACCTTGGTCGCCGGATCCGAGTTGCGACGTCGCAGCTCCATCGTGGTGATGGCGTTGGAGCGGCCGCGTTTCACGCCCACGGGCTGGGCCTTGAAGTGAGCGTTGTCCTTCTTGTTGACCGGCCAGTCGGGCACCGAGCGCATGGTCGCGCTGCCGCCGGGGCCGATACTCGTCTCGTGCTTCAGCGACTCCTCCTTGCGCGACCAGACGTTCGACGTCTTGATGAGGTCGCTCTCCTTGATGGTGCCGAGGAGGACGTTGCGCGCCTCCGTCGTCGCCTCGTTCACGGACTCGCCCATCGAGCGACACTGGAGCTCGCGGGAGGGTCGATTGCGCCGGGCGCTTCTCACCTGGAATTCGAATGTGTGGGGTCGATCAAGTGTCTACCGAGAGATTATGAAAGTTAAGGGTTGATACAAAAATTTCAATGGAATACTGATTGATCAGAAGATCAGACTAATCAAGTATATTTATTCTTCGAATTATAAGATTATGGAACTCTTGTATGAATGACTCGCTGAAGATCGTCCTTCCAAAAAGTTTATTGTATAGTAAAATTCAGTTTCAAAAGTTGATTTCATTAAGATTTACAATTTGTATCGCATATCAATATGCCAATGCTGTTTTATTAAATTATATAAAGTCCCTGACAGAAAATGAGTTTATCCATTTTTATGGCTTATAATTGCATTATAATGCCATATAGGTATATACAATAATAAGCCCAGAAATAAGATAAAATAAAACTAAATAATTTTCTACTAGGGATAATACTCAAATAAATGAAGAAACTGAGCTAAAATTTTTTACTATTTCAAAATGATTGCCCAGTATTGGACACCTTAAGTATCTTCAAGATAAAAATATTGATTAAATTAATTTTGCAGATACAATTACAATTAAATGTATATTTTCTTAGTTTTTTCATAATTTTGAAATTTTGATTTTGCACATATAAAATAAAAATACCCTTACTGATAAAAGATACTTTTTTATATTAATTTAACAACATTTTAAGTATTTAAGGTACAAAAATATACTGAACGAATTCGAATTCAATATCCAACACTAGACGGCACTTTTCGTTCAATACTGTCAATTGTCTTTCCAAAATAAATAAACCGTATGTATTCGGAAATAGATTGAATTATTTGAAAAAAGCAAAAAGCTATTTTTTCTCCATATATTACACCCGATTATAAATTTAAAGAGAAGCACAAAACTAAGAAACTTACCGGTACATCGGGCTCGGATTTCTCCTTCTGCACTCCCAGCACAGCCTTGGCCACCATGGACACGCTGCCGAGAGTGTCGCCGAGCGTCGCGTCGCCCTCCGAATTCTGCCTCCTCAGATAGCTGTAATCCTTCGGCTCCTTCCCATAAAGCAGCTCCCGCTTTCCCAAGGCCACGACACCCAGAGCCGTACCCTCGTTGTCGCTGAGCCTCCTCTGATGCTCCCTCCTCACGGGCTCGTGCTTCACACTCGTGCAGACCGTCGTGGTGGTCGTGGCCTTGCTCCCCAGCCTCTCCAGCCTGCTCAGCCTCTCGTGCTCCAGCAGGCTCTCGCTCATGTTCCTGTGCTGGGTGACATTGGGCGACCTCGTGATCGTGGGCTTCTGCGGCACCTGCAGCGGATACTCCGGCGCCGCGCTGCCGTAGTCCGGCCTCTTGCGCCAGACCTCGGAGCTCGGACTGTGCGCGAGATTGACGCTCGTCTGGTGGTACTTGATGTCCCGCGGACTCGAGAAGGTGGGCAGGCTCGTGTTGAAGACGGGCGGCGCGCTGTGCACCGCGCTCGGCGTCTCCGCGTCGGTCTCGCCGTCGCTGTAGCCCGTGGAGGAGCTGTCGGTGCGCCGGCTCGACGAGGACAGCCGGCTCGTCGTCGTCGTCGTCGTCGCGGTCGACGTCTGGACGCTGCTGCCGCTCGTCTGGTGCTCGACGCTGCTCGTCGCGGAGACGTTGACGCCCGAGCGCCGGACCCGCGTGCTCGGCACGGGCTTGCTGTTGTCGTGGGAGTGCTGGGACTCGGTCGACTCGACGGAGATCTGGGACTCGGAGCTCTGGAGACTGGCGAGACTCTCGAGGCTGCCCTTGCGATGCTGCTGGTCGACGCTGCCGGTGTTGTTGCTCTCGGGGTACGGTTGGGTGTCCTTCGTTGACGGCGACGTTTCGTTCGAGATGCGCTTGTTCACGATTATCTTGCGCTTGGAGAGGGAGATGTTCGGGTCGTAGGTCGTTTCGTAGTGCGCGCTGTTGTCGGGTCTGAATGGGGTATTAAGAGAAATTTATGTTTTTAATGTAGGCATTAAGGGCTGAACATACTGACAAATAAATGAGACAAAGTTTTTATGTATTTTTCGAATTAATTGCGTAACAATTTGCATTTAATCGCGAGTTATTACAAATCAAATAATCCATATTATACTCATTATAATGCATAGATTTTACAAAATTTAGTGTAAAAAGCTCAATGTACATCTTTTGGATGTTTTCATTAAGATTGTATTCTACTTTTGCACTCAGTAGAAGTATCCCGGTATGGTATGCATACACATATAGACGTGCTGCTACTTTATTTATTTTTCAATTGATTAGCAATGAGTCAATGTCATTGATTTGTTGTGAATTAAATTTGCTTACATACTCTTTTTAAAAATTATTGATTATTAATCATTTACACAAGTTCTTACCTTTAAAACGAGTGAATCTCAGTAATTTTACAGATCACTTTAAATAGAATAAAAATTATATAGAACGTACCTTATAGGAGTAATCCGATTACTAAATTCCAGTCGTTGTGATGATAAATTACTTTCAGCAGGTAGAGCAGAATTTGACTCTTGACCAAATGATCTACAATAATTATAATAAATAAATAAACTATTTCTACAAACAAGTGCAATGAAAATCCCAAAATACTATAATATGACTACTCACTCTCGTTGTTCCTTGACGGCCAAACCCCGCTTCTTCTTCCTCATCTCCGTCAGAGCCCGCCTGACGTTGTTGCCCCTGACGCAAGCCTGAAGCCTGATGCAGCAGAGCCTGAACTTCCTGTACCACTTGTGTTGCTTGTGGGCCCGCCAGGCCGACTGTATGTGAATCGCCGCCTCGATCCGCGTTCTCAGCGACCTGGCCAGCCTCTGGGCCGTGCACATGCGCCAGAAGGACTGTATCAGCACCGCCGCGTTCCTGAGCCTGAGGAAGCGGCGTCTCTCCAGACAGGCCCTGAACCACTTCTGTATCGTCGTGATGCTCGTGATGATCTGCTGGTGCAGCTCGATGTCCAGCTTGATCTTCTCGGACTCGCGCAGGAAGACCTTGGTCGTGCCCAGCTGGTAGTTGTCGCGATTGAGATTGAGGGTGAGCAGGAAGTCGCGCACGTCGGTCTGCGTGCTGAGCAGGCCCTTGGGCAGCAGCATGCGGTAGAGCTGGATGAACTCCTCGTAGGTCAGGCGCACGTTGAAGCCGGCCTGGCGAATTCGCACCGTTTCCAGCATACCGGTATATCTGCGTAGGATTTCAAATTGGTCTTAGGTATTATTAAAGTAATTTATTATTCATTACTTTTTCAAGTCATGCTTTTCTTGGGACTTTTATTAACAAGAAAAAATATTTATTTTCATTTGACAGAATTTAGAACCTGGTATGTATAGTTCAACTTTAATTTGTTTAAGTTTAACTTTTCGTAAATCTTTTACTCGATTACTGGAATATTTACAATATTTCAAAATTTAAGATGATGATATCTTTACAAGTTTTTACAGTATCATTTGAATAAAACTTCGAGAAACGTATCTTAGTCAGTCCTTACATTTAGGAACTAACGTCGCCTATAGAGACAGATAATATTTGAGTTTATTGAAGATATATTTTTCGAAAACAATTATATATACTACATTTTACTCTAAGTCTTACATACTTGTTATACAGGGTGTAAGAAAAGTATGGAAACTCTGGAATATTCCGAAAGGAAATCATTTTCGCTGAAAACATTGAATGTGAAGGTTTCAGGGTGAATCCCAAAATGGGTTTTTGGATTCAAAATCTGATTAAACTATCAGATAACTTTTCAAAATTGATGTTTTCATCTAGAACATTTTTCATTCAAGATATTGCAAGGTTTCCATTTTACAGGGTAACTGCACCACTGACTGAATAGTTAAGATCAGTGAATGAACAGGTCACGTGATATTTTTGATTGTTTATGAAAAAGATTTTCTAAAATTTTCCCTTTTCGGTGACCAAAGCCTACCCAAGACATTCAAGATGTTGATGGCCAAGAAAAACCGTGTTGCCATTTACGAGTACCTCTTCAAAGAGGGTGTAATGTCTTTTTCTACAATAAGTGTTCACTCACTGGAGTACTCACCCTACTTACTTTTCTTACACCCTACATATAAGCTTTATATGAGTTCTCAAGTACTCTTATACGATATTTAAGAAGTGGCGGAACAAAATTGAATAATTCAATTTTTCATGTTTGGCACCAAGTTGAATGAACAATTTAATTTTGAAAAATCATCTTATTTTGAGGAAACAGGAAACCCACCTGTTTTTGAGAATTACGGGACCCCCACACACCAATATACATTTTCTCTTGAAAACCACTCACCTGAGCTGTCGCTGCACCGTCTCCTCGTCGAACTCGTTCGGCACCTTGTTGCCATTGCTCTTGATGCACCTAATGAAGAAGGGATTCGCTTGATTGAGGGTGTCCATGAGGCTGTGCAGACTCTGCTGGAACTGGGCCGATACGGTCATGGGCTGCTTGCGCGCCTTGCCCGGTCCCGTGCCGTAGCTCTGCGTCCTGCCCGCCAGCGTCTTCACCGTCTGCAGGTTCTTCAGGCCCTTCTTGCCGCGCTCCCGTGGCCGGAACGACTTGTTCTTCCTGCGCGGACACAGACAATCGTCGTAACGCACGGATTAGTCGTCGTTTCTCTTTTTTGCGATCACTCGCGGCTGTTGGGCTTTGTGGCCCTATTTTTGATCACGCGTGTGCTCTTTCACCCCCGCGTTAATTGGTGAGAGAGAAAAGGGAGAATGGTCTAGAGATGTAAAAAATTTTTTAAAGTAAGCACAGCCTTTTTTGTAGTTTTGTGATTGTCGGCCATTGGTATACACAGTTGAAAATGTCAGTGTGGAGTAGTTAGAAAAACGGTCTCTTGAATCGTGAAGGATAAACTTGAATAAGATGCTAAAAGAAAAATTGTCATGAACCGCAACTTTTTTTAGTCAGTCCAAATTGAATCATTTTGATTCAAGTACAGTCTTCTTGAATTCTATCTTCGTTGAATATTGACATACAATTCTTCTTAAACTTATTCAAAATTATTCTTCTTGATTGAAGAAAGTCTTTTAATGTAGTAAGTAGAACAAGTTAGGCCTAGTAAGACACGTACGTACAGATACGGCTCACAATTCTATATTGCATTATTAACTTTGTGATATTTATTTTATGCATTGAAAGAAAGTTTGTCAATAGTTTGTATTTTACAACTTTTTAATTGTACATAAATTATTCTTCAATGCATGATTGAGAAAGTATATTTATAACATCAATTTTCAACTGTGTAAGCAATATAAAGTACCTTAAAAGTCATTCTGCAAAAAAATTATAAAAATTATGCACGCAATTGCGAAAAAACTAATTTCTCTTATAGCATAAATAATGTAAATATTAAGCCCAGTAATAATAGTTATTTACAACCATCTTCTCTAATTATGATGTCCAATCAAAATCTAATATAAAAGTAATAATGAAAAAAACAACCTATGTGAAAAATCTAACACTTCGTTTAGTATATAAAGCATGCAATAAGTATATATAATATAAAAAAGTCAATATTATAGTTAGTGGTTGATTCAGCGAGCGAATTGACTCATCGACACAAACGTTTCTCAGAGTCAATTTACTCGAAAATATACAGAATGGATGGTAATTTTCATGCACGATCTCTTCATTGTAATGAAATTACAGCTACGTAACGTATTTAAAACGAAGCGATGGGAATATCGAGTGAATGAGCAGATTATAAATGAATGAATCGGCGAGAGGAGGTGATGACGATGACGATGACATGTATGACATGAGAGCAAAAACTAGTTTATAGATTGCGAAGCGTGGATAAATCGTAAAAAGGGATTGGAGTGTGTTTTTTGTGTATATATGCGAACTACGGTGTGTGAAAAATCGGCGCTTTAAGAAAAACTTTTACTACTAATCAGGGATGGGAAATCTATCGATTATCTCATATTTAAAATATACATGATTTTATAAACAATATATCATTTTTTAATTAAACCTGAACTTTTTAATCGAAAAGTTTGTAAATGTAGAGAACAGGATAAATAATGTATTTGTTCATAGTTCGTACGCAAAACAATTTTATAATAAATAAACTGAATCCGATGAAATAATATGAATATCGTAATAAATCAGCCCATCCCTGCTACGAGCCTAAATCGTTAACACGTAGAAGATAATACCTTTCTACAAATCCATTACCTATGTAAAATGCAAGGTTAAAAAGAAAACACCCTTCACCCTCCATAACCAAGACTACGCCTCGCTAAAAAGGTGTTCTCGTTTTTGTACGGCCAGTGTAGAAATAGGTGGAAGCTCCCGTTTTAATATTTCTCTCGACGTGTGTGCGTAGCTCTTAATCTAATTCAAAACTCTGCCTTTACAAGAAAATTCAAGCGCCTTAGTTTCGAAACCCGCCAAGTTAGATAAGCGTATAAATAAGTAAAACCTCCGAACACGGAAATTAATACAAATACAAAAATATTTTACTGAAAGAACATTATATAATAATAATATATAAAGTAGAACTAAAATTTGATAACTTAAAAAATGTTATTTGGTATTTGTCAAAGATTTCTTGTAAATCGATTAGTTGTTAATACATATATGTAAATTATTATACAAGATTCAAGTTTTTTTTTACATTTTCTTTCAACTTTTTTTTTTGTTTTTCAACTTTTCAACTTTAATGTTGGCTTGACGGGTTTGACGACTAGACACCATAATTGGGTATGCTCAACAAATGTTTCCTTATTATCAATACACCAATGGTATAATAAAATTTTTTAATTTTATAATAGAATGATACCATTATCAACTCAGTAATTAATCATTTTTGAATATGATTCGTTATCGTTAATTTATCCATACGAAAAAATCTGTTTAATTCAAAGAACCAATAAAAAAAATGGCTACTCGAAAATAAAGTCTACTACTAAAATTACTACTAAAATTTATTTTGTGAGTGACATATACACAATTGATAAAATACTGAAGCCAACTCAATTTTTTTTCGATCAATTTTATCAACATAGACGTCTGATTAAAAACCACTCATCAATCATAGTTGATCAAAAACTGAACTCATAACTGTATTACTTTAGATACCTTTTTCTATGAATTTAATGTTTCTACAATTTTCTAAAAATGCTATTTTTTTATATTTTAAAAATTGAATTATGCAAGAATGCAATAGTAAACAAATTGTTCTGCACTTAAATATTTATATAATCAAAGAACGTATATTATCATACTCTAATTTTCTTTAACATTATACAATAAAGACAGAAATTAGTCGCGAAAATATAAACTAATATTAACTTTAATAAATGCAAAATAGCAACATAATACAAAAAGCGAAGAGCCCCATTGAGAAAAGGCATCAATCTACAAGACCTATCCATATAAGTTATTCTTATATCCCATTTAGACATATGTACACTTTAACAGAGCCTTCCTTTAACTTCTGTCATCAAACATTACTGACCCAACTCATATAAATAAATATTGTGCATCACTTAAAAATAGAAAAACAAGTATTCTCTATCCATTTGACTCATCCAATTCCTCGTATCAATTTTAAAGCTAAGAGACTCCATTAAAGTACACACGTACAGGGGTCAACAATCCCTCTTACACCTCGAGCATACCCAAAAATCGCATCCAAAAAGTAACCAAGTAAAAAAAAAAAGAAAAATGAACTCCCGCAGGCGCTCGCGACGACGACGACGACGATGGTTACATACATGACAATCTGATTGGCACGCTCCATGACGCTCGCTTCGTCTTTGGGCAGCGCTCTCGGGTCGAGCTTGCTCTGTCTATATCTAGCGACAGCGGGGCCTGCACCCGACAACTGCTGGTGTTGGTGCTGCTGCTGCTGTTGCTGCTCGTGCTCCCGGAGCTGTCCCCTTACCGGGCCCTGGCCGCCGGCGCTCTTTCCCACCGCGGCCCCGCTTCCCGCTTGATTAACGTTTCGAAACTGCGGCCACGACAGCCGATTGTTGTTGTTGTTGTTGTTGTTATGGTGGTGGTGGTGGTTTTGATGGTGGTGGTGATGGTGGTGATGGTGGTGGTGGTGATGATTGTTGTTGTTGTTGTTTTGGCTGTCACTGTTTTGTGTGGGGGCACTCGCTGCTGCTACTGCTGCTGCAGCCTGGCACGAGCTGCGCTGCTGCTGATGTTGTTGTTGGTGTTGTTGTTGTTGCTTCTGATAGCTCGGAGGACGGCTGTGTTTGGGCGAACTGGAAAAATGACGCTCTCATGCTTAGAGACGAGGGGGCTTGGTGGTTCCTAGCGCCTCTGAGATATATGCCTGACACCGGTGGATTGCTCTCGCTCGCCTGTATCGCCCAACGCCAGAAGGGTATCTCCTTCTCGTTTTCTTTCTTTTTGGTTTTTGTTTTGTTTTGCTGTTCGCACGATTCATAAGGGAAGGAGCAGTGGTCGACGACTGATGCAAGGGGATCGATTACACGTGCAACCTTTTTTAACCCTTTGCAGCACAGTGGAATTGATTATGTGGTCATAGATAGTAGCAGTGCCATAAAAGTATGTCATACTTTTTATATTTCTTGATTCTACTTTAATTTCTCTATTAATTAATTTGATTTTGGTTGGCTCAATACGTTGGAAAATACCCAAGAAATATATATCATAGTTTTATGGTACTGTATGAGTGTCATTTTATAACACTCACACAGTATAAGCTGTAACTTGTTATAACTTTCTGTTTTCTTTTACAAATAGAACGAAAAACATTATACGAGCTTCAAAGGGTTAAGTAGGATTAATAAAATGATACGAACTTATAAAAGAACAAGCACATAATTTATAAGTTACATATTTATAGTGTATTATATTACAGATGAGTAAGTAGTAATATTCGCCTGATCAAACGAACTATTACTACTGAATAATTTATGTCAAGTCATTTTTATATAGAATTAAAATTTGTAAGTTTATACTTTTGAATGAATACCTTTTATGCTTAACATATGATCATTAATGAAAAGGTTGCACGTCCAACGCTTACATTTGTCAAGATAAAAGTTTTTGAAAACGACTGATAAAATTAAATTCTTAATAATTATTGGTATTCTAATAAACATCTCTTAGTTGATAATATATAAATGTTGTCTTTCAGACTTATTTTTAATAATGTTGAGCTTAAAACGATTTGTATAATTACAGTCTAAGTATGAAAATATTATGAATCTATATTCAAGTTCCTAATTTACTTATTAAAGAAAGTACAAAGTTGATAAAATTGAGGTATTGTCCTGAAAGGTAAAGTATTAATAGGATAATGACGATGATAATGATGATGAATTAATCAAATGAAATTATTATTATTATGCCTGATTGGTGTCATGCTGAAATGATTTTTTCATAAAATGAGTAATCCTAATGTGTATAATGCCATGAAGTGAAGATGTGCAATGACACAATGAAGAATATATTGTGATATCTTCAGAAAATGTAGTCTTTAGAAAAGCTACATTCTAATTACATACAACATGTAACAAGAAAATAAATCGAAATTAAAGAGTAAAAATAAAACTATTTTGGAATTGTTTATAAAAATTACAGAAAAAATATTCACAATGTAAAAAATGAAGGATGTTGATTTACATTAAATGAAATGATTGATTTCATTGTAAATCCAATAATGCGACTAAAAACTTAATAAAAGAGAAAGGTCTTTAAACAATACACATAGTGGATCGAAGGACCACTTACGCTATTCGGTTAATAGTTAGATTCACTGCAGATAACGTCACAAGATGGCTACAGAGACAAAAGACAATTTGGACAATATAAGTGTCATCATCTTCTCTATTTTTTGGTTTTATCATATCCATCACGCCAATGCTCTATAGAGCATTTTCCTCATTCACGTTTTTTTGGTTTAGTAATTAAAAAACATTTTCTTTATAACTAAATATTCAATATAGATGTAATACTAATGCACAGATATACAACAGCTTATCACTTGCAAGTCTTTGTTACATTTTAGTAAACATTGTAAAACCAAAATATCAATTCAATTGAGAAGCAATTTTACTTTTCATTCGAAATTAATTATAAACCCACTTATTTAAGAAAATTACGATTTATAACGTACAATTATTCTAATGAATAAATAAAATCGTGATACTGACCTGATTACATTTTCATTTGGAGTTCTATATCTATTCTGCACAGATGCTTTATTTCCGTCAGCTATAAACACAAAAAAAAATTATTTTAGTAACGTTTATTTTTAACATTACAATTATAAACATGGAGTGCTCAATCTTTAAGAAAGTTCACTGGATAATTAAATATCTTTAATATCTCTTAAAACTTTTATCATATATTATGTTAATTTAGGTGTGTTTTATACGTGGTTGAAAGTTCGACCCCCCTTGCGGTATCCAAAATTGAGAAATTTAGGTTCAAAGTTTCAGTTTTTAACATGGGAGCCCTATCTTGAGCTCTCACAAAACGGACATTTTTATTTATTGCAAACAAGGTTTACTTTACATCGTTTTGAAAAACTAGTATGTAATGTAAAATAATCATAGAAGTAATACACAAGAAGCTTGGTATAGTAAGCGGTACTTTTTTAGAGATATAGCTATCTAAAGTTTTGCTCCAATGTTATTAGTATATCTATATCGTGGTACAGCATATGCAAAAGTGAATGCCGTACTTGGGTTTTTGGTGCACCTTCATAAATTTTATATTCTTCACTAATATATTAACACATTGCATTATTAACTGAAGGGTATTCATTATAAATATTGCAATTTAATAATGATTCTTTCGAAAATTAACTTTCTAACCTTACTGTCAACCGGTGAACGTCCTTAAGCTAATTTAAGAAAGATCAAAAAGTGATCTGTGTGATTTATAATGTACAATGACTCACCTCGGCCGTGCCTATGAGCCCTTCCAGCCTCTTGGAACGCGAAGTGAGCGCGAAAGAAAGCTCGAAGTATGGCCCATCGGAAGACCGCGACGGGATCGGCACCGACCAATTCACGAACGAAAGCCAGCGACGAATTCTTCAGCACACCGACGACGCCGTCCGGTCGCATGAGGTCCAGGTTTTTCTCCCTCATATTCGCGGCCTGATACTTCACTGCCCCGGCGTAGTGGCGAACGACGAACGTTCCCTCCCTTCGTTGTGGAGCTTCGTAAAAGGGATTGTCCTTGTGGACTGAATTGAATTTCTGTAGAAGCGTTTCGTTAGTGGCACCAGGAAAGCTGTAAATCGAACGTCAAATGTTAATTAATATTATACTCAAGATCCACAATTTCAAAAAATATATGTGGTGAAATAAATGTCGCTGGTAAAGAATATCACAGTGATACATACTTGCACTGATCATCTAAGAGACAAAGCAAGCCATTGGGTTTGCCTTCTATGAGATTTAAGCAGCCGGAATTGTCACTGTAGCCAATGTCTGTCCATCTAATTCCTTGTTTTCTATATTCTCGTTGCTCGTATTGAAAGACGTGTTGATTAAAGTAATGTTGCAATTGTTCGTTGGCATAATTAATACAGAGTTGCTCAAAGCTATTGCAGGTTTTGAAGTCTTCGAATCCAAAAATATCCAGTACACCTATGCTATTACCCTGGTGATCTCTTAAAGTATCTTTTTTGGATAGTAATGCATGATTGACCTGTAAAAATCGATGAAAAATATGTTAAAAATGTTAAATCAAATGATATTTAAATTAAATCACGGGCATATGAATTTTAAATTATTCGCTAACATTGCCAAATCACTTACTTGCAAGACTATCCAATCGAACAGAGCACCATACAAACATTTGGCCATAGCATCTCTAGCTGCGATTGCTTCGGGAAGTCTGTAGTTTATAACTAAAGTCTCTCCCGAAGCTCTCGCTCGTTTAGCCGTAAGAGCTGCCTGGAGAGTTTCTTGTTTTACTCTAAGAAGCTCGGATATTAGCGCAACCACTTCAGGATTCTTTACACCCACTGCTTCGTCGTGATGGTGATACGATTTCCTTGGTTGGAATTCCACGTTTCCTAAAAAATTTAAGCAATTTTTATGTAGTATAACATTTTATTTGTAACCTCCCTGCGTAACAGTTTCTACCGAAAAGTCTCTGCCAAATGTAGTATTTTGTGATCTGCTAAGTTACGGTTTTCTAATTTTCCACGATTTTAAAGAATTTATATCATGTACTGGACTTTAAATCACTGTAATGTTGCAGGATAGACTTTAAGAAGAGGTTATAAGCGCGTATTTAACAAAATTCGCGGATCTGAATTTTATTCATTAAATTTTTAATTTTACAAATTTCTGAAAGTTGACCCCAATTCTTTGTTCTTTATAGAATTGGGGTCAACTTTTAGAATTTTGTAAAATTAAAAATTCAATGAATAAAGTACAGAACCGTGAATTTTGCTTCGTATTCTAGTCAACGTTCTCTTAAGCTTTAATTTTCGGAGTCGCATAGACCTTTTAAAATGAAGTAAAACAAATGTTATGAATACAAATGGTTGTACGAGTGTATTCAGCTTAAAGTACAGAGAGATTAAGAAAATATTAGAAATAATGATATCCAAAACCTCGAATCTTTAAAAAAAGTTATTATTATAACTTACCAAGTAATAACACAGCTGATAGAACTGCAAACAGTCGCCTCTGTTTTTCTGGAGTGAAACCGACCATCTCCATGGATTGTTTCAGTCTTGAAAATTCGTGTCGCTCGTCAATGTTCTCCAGTCCATAGCAGCCGCTTTTATTTAGATAATTGTACCACTCGTAGTTCCTTAAATGCAGAACCTGCTTCTCCTGCTCGTTCGCGCCGGCCAGTAAATAGTAAAATACGTGATAATTTCGTTCGTTTCTTCCTTGAGAGACGATTCTCGACTTTTCAAGGAGATATTTTTGAACCACGGCTCTGTAATAGTTATGAATAATTTATATTAAAACCTTACAGATTTTAAAATTTATAATTGATGATAACTATTTTATATAATAGTACATTATGTAACAAGGGAATAATCTTCGACTTTATTCCCGTGTTACATATAGAACTTTATTCTCGACTTAAATGTGGCTACTTTATTGACATAGAAAGAGGGACTTCCGGTAAGAACTAGAATTTATTGAAAATGTATATTAATATAGAGAAAAATAATTCTAAAAAAATGCATTTGCGGGAAAAAAGTAAATTTGCGGGAATCATACGTTACTTTTGTCCCGCTTTTAAGGTCAATAAAGTGACTATTACGGTTGAGTCAGGAATAAAGTAAATTTTACATTATAAATATAGTGGTATTTATGTATTAAAAGAAAAGTTTGAAATTAGTAAACTTAAAAAAAAAACTTACTATAAATTTTTTTAGGAATGAAAAATATGAAAAATTTTACGGAATTTGAGTTATGACTACTATTTCCATAAGAATGTACCTAAATAATATAAAAATTACCCAAGAAACAAGTTTCGAAAAATTTTCTTTTTGTAATGATATAAATTGTAACGAAATTGTGATAAATTCATGATGCATAAGTCGTAGTCATTTAGAAAAATTTGGCATTTAGTTCCTATATTTAGAATAGTGCCGGGAAATAGATAAATGTACCAACAAAAAACTTTTCTTCACCTAATGCCTATACTCAGGTGTTTACAGTGCCTCTAGAGCCCAGAATTGAATTAAAAGAAATACGAATTTTCAACTATCGAAATTTATCCTTATTCCAATTCGAGCCTGGTTTGAAGTAGAACAAAGATCAATTTTGATTATTGCTCGAATTCGTGAATACAAGAAATCGTAATCTACTGCACAATTTCCCTCTTTCCTCCACTTGAAACTTGAATTGCAAGTGATGCCCAAGATTTGGTACAAAACAAGCAAATGCTATAATTATACTTTCGCATAGACAATGTGTTCGCGAGTTTCATTTACCAATTGATGCTGTTTAAGAATCTTCTAATTGGTGAAGTCACTTTAGGCAATTATAAGGCAAAAGAAAGGTTTTTGCTGGTACAATTGATTATTTTCCCAGCATTATGCTCAATGACGGACTCTTCTAAATGTTTACGACACATACATGGATTATACCGCCGCGAAAGTGTTAAGACACGGACCATTTAACATCAAATTATTATTCAAATTGAAACTTCATTGCGAAATAAATTATTCTTCTGCCTAACAAAGAGAGTGTACAACCTGTGGGAAACGATTTTTTATCAAACTTCACCCTGTTCTCGAGATAAAAGATATTTTGCATCTAATATTCGTTATCTTAATGAAAAAATGTACCTCTTGTTTTGACAAGAACTCTGCAAGAATTTATGCTAGAAAAATTGACCCGAAAGATAATTAAAGTAGGTGAAAAGAGTTACAATTTAAGCCTTGTTTCGTATAAAATCATTATTCTGATGCAAAGTTATTAACAATTGAAAATGACGATTAAAAATGCATGAAAAATCATCGAATTGATGAGTTAAATTTCATTGAATATTATTGAATTCATACATTTTTAATCATCATTTTCAAATGTTAATAACTTTGCATTAGAATTATATTTTTATACGAAGCAGGGCTTAGATTGTAGCTCTTTTCACCTACTTTAATTGATTTCTGGGTCAATTTTTCTAGCATAAATTCTTGCAGAGTTATTGTCAAAGAGGTACATTTTTTCATTCAAATAACGAATATTATAAGCAAATACCTTATATCTCGAGGACAGGGTTCCATTGGAAAAGATTACGGGAGCTAGGCTTCATTATCAGATACCAGAAACCTCCTCCTAAAGGGTGGCACTCTCCTTGTATAAGTACACTGAAATAAAGTTCAAGCCACACTCACCCGTGCACCATCCCGTTCTCCTTGTAGTTCACCTGAATGAACTTTCCGAAGCGACTGCTGTTGTTGTTGTGCGCGGTTTTGGCATTACCGAAGGCCTCGAGCACGGGCCCGGCGCTGAGGATCGTCTGCTCGACGCCGCTGCCGTGCGAGCCCTTCTGACTCAGGGCGGTCAGGTGATGCAGCAGGAAATTCGTCGACTCGGTCTTGCCCGAGCCGCTCTCGCCGCTTATCACAATGCACTGGTTCTTCTTCTCCTTGAGCATGCAGTGATAGGCAGCGTCGGCTATCGCGAATATGTGGGGCGGTATGTCGGGCCCGAGTCGGCGATTCTGATACAGCTTCACGTACTTCGGATTGTAGATGGGATAGAACTTGAAGGGATTCAGGGCGATGAGGATGCTGCCAACGTAGGTGTAGATGTTGCCGGCGAGAAAGCGGGCGCGCAGATTGTCCAGGAGGGTCTGCTCGTTGAGATCGGGCAGCTGGCAGAGGTCCGGGTACTCCTTGTCGCGGGGCTGGTAGAGGAAGCGATTGAAGTAGTCCTTGAGCAGCTGGGGATCCATGGGAAACCTGCTGTCGGACCACAAGTAGTCGGCCTGCTTTTTCCTAAGGTAGAATCTGCAAAATGGCAGGTCGAAATCGTGAAATGAAAAGCGTGCCAATGGTAAAACAAGATTACATTACAATATTCTTCATTACGTCCGATGAATATTATGCCCATTTGAAAATATTATATATTATATATTATTTGAAATATTATTTAACATGTGTTAATAAATAATATTTATTGTTTTTCTCTAAATTAATGTTTATGAAATTAAGTTATTCCAAGAGTATATGATTCATCTGAAGTGTTTAGAGAGCCAAGGGGTAAAAGTAACTTTTTGAGCTGGTCCCTACATTAGTGTGTTGAGCAGCAGTTTCAGGTTTCAACTCAAAAAAATCACTTGTACCTCCTGGCTTCTTAGCACGCCATATTCATTTATTAAAAATTGATCAATATACTTGTAATACTCTTGTTGAGCAGCATTCTTCTTTGGCCAGAGCAGCATGAGTGCAACAGGACACTCTGTGGGTCCCAGTCTTCGCTCTTTGCACTCCTGTCCAACTGAGTTACCAATAACCTCTGCCAATTCATATCCATTGGAAAGATTACTGTCAACGAGACTTAGTCGTTCGATGATACATTCTACTATTTCGGCGGATGATGTTTGCTTAGTGGCCCTAATAGAAAGTGCTTCGTATTCGGCGCTCCATTCGCCTACGAATACTTGCACCACACCAATACTATTGTTGTCCATATCTATTAACCCTGAAATATTATGGTTAAACATTTTAAATGACTGAATTTTTCATTCATAATATAAAAAAAAATATGCTTCTCAAAGTTTTTTAAGAACTAAAGAATATTTTTTATTTATTTCTTGTACTAAATAAAGTTTTAGCATAAATAACATATACATAATGGAGTCTTTAAAATGATGTGCAAACTTACCTTACAGCTTTAGGGCTATCAGATTTGTCCTCTGTCATCCATAGAATATCGAGAAAATGGTAGTGCTTCCTTCTGATGTTTTAAAGCCATTTTATTAGAAAAATATTCTGGATTCTTCATATACATCTTGCATGCAATATTAAATGCTAAGTTTTTTACACTTGAAACCACAAATGTCTTAAGTTCTGCCTGTGCTTCATTATCTTAAATACATTTTCATGAATTTTTATCATTTGATTGTTTAAATCAACTTTTTATTAGTAAATTATCACCATTTATGGATTTAATTTTTATAGACTATTTAATTTTGCGTTTTTAAGTTATGCATTTATCTAGAACACTACATCCACAGAAATTTAAATACATACTTATCATTGAATTCGCCTTTAGATTTTTTCAATAAGGAAGAAATAGTTGCAGTTTTCTTTTTCTTTTTAAAATTACAAGAAAATACGAGCATTAAAATAGTTTAGTTCGATTTTACAGTGATATAGAGTATTTCGATAAGTTAAATAACATGGTTATATGTAGAATATATTTAAACAGCACCACTTCCATTAACTTTTAAACTATTATCGCAGCATTCATTATGTTAGTTGGAAACTGTGCGTGGGTATGCTATTGTGTTGGCAGGCAGTAACTTGGTTTCCTCACTGGACACAAAAATCTATAATTTCCTACGTGTATTTAGCCTTTTCAAATCTCTTGAGTATTTTGACATGTTTATTGCAGAAGTTTGCTGATGTTGTTATACTGTGTTATAGATTTTAACTGAAAAAGAAAAAAAAAATTAATGAAACTATAAAATTTGATAGGTATGTTATATTTTATAAAATGATCAATAAAAATTATAATTATAAAATATAAAAATTTAATGGGTGCTAAATTTGACTATAGAGTTCAAGGAGCATCTAGTGCAAAAACTTATTTGTTAAAATCATGTACTGAACAAAAATAAAGAATTTCAATACCAAATTTTTGGATGTTAAGTCAAAATTTATTTTTATGAAAGTATAGATTTAATTTAATATAGCCTGCCCAAAATACAGCAAGAAATACTAATGGGATTTCTTAGAGACTAAATTGTCTTTCTTTACACATTTTTAAATATAATAGCCATAAAACAATGAAAGATTAATCTATTGAAGCCTATGCAATTCGAAAAGCGCAAGTAGCAATTTGATAACGGGAATGCCTTATCTGATATTAGTCACTTGTCTGAAAAACCTATTTATCATCATAGAAGTAAATGTTTTCACATAACCCAAAAATGTATTTAACCCATTTATTTGAAATATAAGTGTGAAATTAAATAACTTACAGTAAAAAGTAAAAACTTATTAACATACATTGAAATAAATTTACTATCTTTAAACCAACTTGTAGAACGCTAAATCTAAATTTCAAAACACTATTCAATAAATAAAACAAGACTGATTTTAAAAAGCAAATGACTTGTTATCTTCTTCAATATTCGCAATAGATAAATTATCTTATCACAACAGATTCTCCAAAAAAGTCTATCGTATACCTAGGATCCTATACCTACTCTAACCCATGCAACATAGGAAAATAGAGTAAGAAACATTCCAATTCTCTAATTGCAGGATTAGTCATCCTTCAATCCAAAACAATCAATTTATTTTTCTTAATTACCAAAATACCTTGAAGTACATTATAGTACATAATAGTAACATTTGTAAATAATTACATAAAAAAAACATAATATAAAAAGAAAATTGATAAATCAAACATACTGAGAACACTTGCTATTTTAAATCACTCTTTTTTTTTACATTATTGAGAGATCACTTTATATTAAGAAATGACCTAGTCTGTTGCATATTAGGGTGATTAATGTGCTGTCAATTACTCCTTTTAGTGTAGAAATTCTTAACTTCAATCCCTTTATAATACACTACATGAAGATTAAAAAATAAAACTGCACTTAAATTAGAACATAACTTCCCACTTGTGTATGCTTCTTTTTCTAAAATTATAAATTTTTTCTGATCACCGCTTATGTGTAGGTCAGTTTACTCTACCCATTCGCAAGTTTTACTTGTTCTATTAAATTGATCAAGGTAAAATACAACTAAAATTACACTGTAATATGTATTATAAAAAAAGTTAAATGTATTTCTGGATATATGTAACAATTTGTGGAGAAAATATAACGTTAAAAACAACTGTACAAAATAAAATTAAATTTGATCATAAGTTAACGTTAATAATGAAGATTCAAAGTGAAAAGCCAAAGAAGTTTCACTATATAGCATTGTTATATATTTGTATCTCAAAGTGTTCCTTTTTCAATCAATACTGACATTTTGAAAGTGTGTATACTCAATTATACCTAACTTGAACAAGAATCTCTCAAATTTTAAACATGGACACTATAAAGTCATCAGACAAATGAAAATAAAAAGTTCATAAATATTTCCACATACACATTACTATAGTTCTACATTATAGTAAAATTATAGTAACTCAAAAGTACATATTTGTTCGATGCATTAAAGAACAGTAAAAGATACATTCAAAGTCCAATTCCCCCTATACACAGGACTTTTTTGTTGCACTCATTCCAGTGCAACCAAATCCACACATCTCCAACAAAACAACCAAATACTTTCCATACCAAAACTCGAACATCACACAGTTCTCGCATCCAACCACCACACGCATCCTTCACTCGCAAAACCAACATCAGCCTCCGACAACACTTGCAACAATCCACAACCAAAAAAAAAAGGAAGAAGACTCAGGACTGCACCAAGAAACTTCCTCCATCCGCACCTCATTCACATTCTCCAGCTCCCTGGTTCACCAACAAACCAAACACTCAAACGAATATGCCTGTTAAAAATTGTCACACACCAAGAGGAGAGACATATCACAGCACAGCACAGCACAGCACAGACGTGTGTATCAGCCAGCAGAGAGTATGTGCCTTCCCTCCATCTCTATCTCTCTCTCTCTCTCTCGCTCTCTCTCTCTCTCTCTTCTCGAATACCACAAAACGAGATATATCCATTAAAATAAAAAGGAGGAATTTCGGAGCACACACACACACACAAACACACACACACCCACACACACACACACACGCACACACTTATCATTATCACCCATCATCGCACACCCCGTTGAAATCTTTACCTCGAGGATGCACGAGTAGTCCGCAGCCTCGCTCAGCAGCAGCAGCAGCAGCAGCAGCAGCCGTGGAGGTCGCGACGACGCTCCGCACATCTTGCCCCCTCGCGCGCTCTTCCTCTCTCGGGCCAAGTCACACACACTCTCTCTCTCTCTCTCTCTCTCTCCCTGTATATGTATGTATGTATGTATGTACGCGCACGTATGCTCTCCCTCCCTATCTTTCTTCCTCTGTCTCTCTCTCTCTCTTCTCGGTGTTCGGGAGGCGGCCCAGCTCCGCGAGAGAGAGAAAAACCAAAGCGGACGACCCGCGCGCGCGCGAGACCACGACGACGACGTCCCGTCCGTCTCTCCGTATCGCACACTCCGTATGTGCTCGCCCGCTTGGCTGACTGACTGCCTTCCCTGCCTGCCTGCCTGCCTGCCTGCCTGCTTGCAGCCGTCCACGTCCTCTTCCTCCCTCCCGTTTCTCTCTCTCTCTCTCTCTCTCTCTCTCTCTCTCTTATGTCCGTCCGTAGCTGTAGCCGTAGCTGTGGCTGTGGCTGTGTGTGCAGTCAGCAGCAGCACCTTCTCCACGGCGCGCGCCTGCGTCCAACTCCTGCACCATGTGTGTATAGACTATATAGCTATATTGCACGTATGTATATATACATGTATACATGTATATCTGGATAAACGCGTGTGAGTGTGTATACTGTATATACTATATCGCGAGGCTGACCCGGAGAAAGAGAAACGAGTTCGTATAGGAGAGGCGACTTCTCTCTCTCTCTCTCTCTTTCTCTCTTGGACGTATGCAGGCTGTCTCTGTCTCTCTCTCTCTTTCGCTCCTCGTTGCGCGCTGCGCGCCGCCGCCGATATGACCTAGTGCATCCTCCCCTGGGCTGTGGTCCCTCTCTCGACTTCTCTTCTTCCCTCCCCCTATTTCTCTCTCTCCCTCGCTCCCTCTCCTCTCTGTGGTGTGAGTGGTGTCTCTTGCAGCTGCTGCGTGCGCTGCTGCCTGCTGGACTTGGAGTATTATTTTATAGACTTCGAACGGGAGGAGGAGAAGGAGGATGTATCTCGATCGCGCGCGCGGGCGTGCACACACAGGTGGTATTTGCAATATATATATATATATATGTGTGTGTGTGGGTGCTATGTGGTGCACACTGATATTTGCCCTCTCCTTCGATCTTCGTCTCTTTTTATCTCTTGATAAAAAATAAAGAGCGCGAGAGAGCTGCACCCCTATATACACATCGCACGCATATAATCCGTCTCTCTCTCACTCTTTTTTCCTTCGAGATACATAAGCTATATTCCGTGTGTATTAATGATGTATGTATAAGATATATTGGCCAGTACGCACCGAGTGCGCTTAGCCTGCGAACGATATATCCACGTGCGCGGCTCCGATATGCAGCAGTAGCCTTTTTTTCTCCCGTACGTATATTACATTACATTACATTACAATAGATACGCAGGACGTTTGAGATATTTCCCGCGTGTCTAAATGATAGATTTGCCGAGGAAATTGTCGTCCTGTGGGAAGACGGAGTTTCTCGTGATATAATACCGGGTCGCCGTGCGATAGTTTAACGAGCACCGAGACTACCGAGAGGATCTTCTCTCTCTCGCGCTGTCGCTCCGTCCTTTTCTATATAGACGGAGACGGAGCGACTGCACGCAGAATGTATATGTGTGTGTGTGTGTGTGTGTGTGTGTGTGTGTGTGTGTGTGTGTGTGTGTGTGTGTGTGTGTGTGTGTGTGTGTGTGTGTGTGTGTATGTGCGATGCGTTGTCGGTGCGCGCCGCGCGGCCGTGCAATGACGTCGATGCGAGGAGAGCCAGAGCAGCCGAGAGGACGATGTCACGCCGTGACAGTTTTGATTTTGCCACCGCGTGGCGCGCGCGCGCGCGAGCCGCGACCGGTGAGCGGGAATATTCGAACACGTGACACGAGTGTCAACGTGTGCCGCACTTGTTGCTTTTTTTTTTCGTGCCGATGATGTATATAGGGGGGTGGATTTTTGTGTGTTCTGTATGGGTGACAAGAGTAGTGGAGGATGGGGCAAAGCGGGGTGTACCTACTTTAGATACTACGTACAAATAAGCTGTGTTTTCTTGCGATTAGTGAATACAAAAGAATCTTTTTTATAAATTGTTTTTATTCGTCATTATTTATTCTATACAGAAAACCTATACAAGTTTCAACGAATGCTTATGAACAATTAATATGAACAAATTTTAAAAAAGGAGTCGGTATCCTGGTCAGCCTCGGCATTCCATATCTACTAGTGTTACTCGCGAATTTATATTTTAAACTGATAAGGAGAGTCCACAACCTGCGGGAAGCGGTTTTTGATTGAGCTTCGGGAAGTGGTTTCTGGTACCTAAAAATGATGCCCAGCACCCTTAGTTTCGTCCCATATAGGCCTTTGGGGTCAATATATGACCGATTGTATTCAAAATACGCTTTCAAAAGTAATTTTGCTAGAGAAATGATGTAATAAAATATTGAAGTTGACTACAAGAGCTTTAATTTAAACTTTGTTTCATACAATAATATTATTCTGTTGCAAAGTTATGAACAATCAAAAATGATGACGAAAAATGCATGAAGATTTGAGGATTTTCAGCTTTTTAAATTGAGTAGTTTTCCGAGCATTTTTCGTCATTATTTTTGATTGTTCATAACTTTACAACACAATAATATTTTTATATGAAACAAAGCTTAAATTATAGCTCCTGTAATCAACTTTTTTATCTGATTACATAATTTCTCTAAAAACATAACTTGCAAAGTTATGATACGTAGTATAAGTACCATTTTTTACTGAAATAACGCGTATTATGAATACAATCAGTCAAATCATGACCCCAAAGGCCTATGGGACGAAACTACGGGTGCTGGGCATCATTTTTTGATACCAGAAACCACTTCCTGAAGCCTCATCAAAAACCGCTTCCCGCAGGTTGTGGACTCTCCTTGTAAGTTATGAAAAATAACATGTACTAAGGCCGCTTCAAGTCTCATATAAATATAACTATTCATAAAATATCGAAAACGAAATAAAAATAAAATTTTTTTTATTAATTTTTTCAATTCTGAAAACTGTAACTGAGACCGCCGGAATTCATGAATACATTATTTACGCGAAGTATACACAGCATTCCTGATTTATACCAATTGTAAGAAGCCCACTGGATCCCAATCGTAAAAGTATTTAAACGAAAATAGGAATCCGTATACAGTTGTTAGCTATTTTTGTATTCACGAATCTCTGATTAAACACTATTCAACTTTATCTTTCTGTCAATGGGCAATCCCTCGGAACCCAGATTTCAAGTGAAAAAAAAATAATTTGGATTACTGATCGTGATTTTAGTATTAATTTGGAAACTCTGCTAAAATATCGGAATTATTATTTACTTTACTTTAAGCCTAGGCCTCTCACCGCAGCGCAAGCTTCAAGTAAAGAAAAGTAGAATTTGTTTCTAGTTGATTACGATTTTTGTATCAGCGAAACTTTGATCAAACACTATACAAATACCTTCAAAGCTGGACCATCTCCCAGAGTACGGGCTTAAAAATAGAAAGAATAACGAATATTGACAACTAGTTGATCACGCTTTTTTTGTACTGTTAAATCTCTGCTCAACTATCTAAATTCATCTCTCGGCTTGAGAAGAACGAATGTGGATAGTTCTTAGTCGGAGATATGACGTAAATACACAAATTGTATCCAAATTCGCTTTTGCCCCACTTCAAGCCTGGGTTCCACGGGACGGCCCAGGCTTAATGCCAAAAATAGCGATCAACTATCGACATGCATGGTCTTTTCGCGAGAAAATCTTGTATACTTTCGTGTAAACAAATATGTTCACAAAATTCGTTTTCGAATGTATGCTGTATATAATCCAATCCATTCCAATTATTTAATGTAGGCGAAAGAAAGGTTTTCACTAATATTCGTATATTTATCAGAATTAAATGCTGGATTCCTCTCAATACCTACAAAATTTATATGGGATTTAAACTTTCTTTTAAAATACATTTTTTTCTTCTTTTTCGTGTAGGAGAGAAGGTATTGTGGCGCACCTATAAAATATTGTCAAAAGAAAATGAAAAACTAATTAAATTATGTACAATAGTAAATAAATAAGCCATACATGAAACATATATTTATGCGAAAATTTTTAATCATAAACGCCGCAAAGTTACTTTTTTATAAATAAAAAAGAAATTATTTTTGTTTACATTATATTATACGAAAATGAAAAGATCACAATAGAAAATATTAAATTCAGTTTTTAGAGAAAAATTGTACGATTATCATAAGCCTTAATCATTAGTCAGTGAGTAAAAATTTGTTTCCCGTCAGAGATATTCATAAATATATGACTAAACATTTCAAATGACGAAAGCAGCATTCACACAACAATTTTCGTATATATGAATTTTTTATTAAGCTGTCTTTTGCTAAAAGAGATCGATAAATTATTATTAAAAAGATAGGTATTGATTTTAAAAGCAAATTGAGAAAGGTAAACCTTTTTTATAAAATGTGTGATCGTATTTCCAAATAAAATATTTTTGCAGTGATTCATGAAAATGCTTTTGATGAGATTTTTGATCCAACGAAATTAAAAGTTTGTTCGATTGATAATTGTGACGAACCGAACATATAATCTATTTTAATTTCCGGTGTGTACGATTAAATTCATAATTTAAACCATCAGGTAAAACATAGGGGGTGCAAATCTGGATATTAGACAAACAAATCTGCTAATAACAGTGTAGCTAATACCTACAGATGATACACTTTTTACAATTATATACTCTTTTTTTAACAAACCAAGACCGTATGATCTCAGTTAATCTGACTCAAACGGTGCCCTTGGACGAAATATTTATCTTTACTGGATCACACCTTTTGTTGAAGTGTGAGTGACATCTATAGGTATTGCAGGGAATTAAAATGCTGATACTAGATAGTCCCCCATATGTGTTACTTGTTGCCTTGTTGCTATATCTCTATTTTCAGAATGATATACTTTTATAATATTTTTATACAAAATTACTAATTCTCTTTAAATATTAATGTGATACTTGAAAATGTTTCAGCTTATAATTTCAAATTATAAATATGTTATTTTGAATTACTAAATAATTTATTAACTTTTTAGCATATAAACTTGACATTAAAAATATATAAATTTTATTTTACTAATATTTTAAAATCATCTTGTATCTTTAATATAATTATAATATTTAGAGGAATAATAAATGGATATCTATTGAAGTGAGAAAGGAGATTAGTTAAAGTTTTTAAGGAAGTAGGAGATGGGGAGTACGAAACAAGAAAATAGAAGACGTGAAAAGAAAATTTGAGAAGGGAATGCAAATAAAAACTGAGCATGAAATTCAACTAGACTGGAACAAAAAAAAACACCCAGCAGCATTTCGCACCAATGATCCGAACTTAGCTGACCACGATGTGAAATTGTTACTAGGATCTAGGGATTCTGTCACCTAAAAATCCGAATGAGCCCAACGCTGACTGAAACATGGTGTAAGAAACAATTAGGTGTGCTCATAACCCACACGTGTTTTCGTCTGATTGTGCGCAGGGGCCGGGTGACGCCACAAATGCGCGGGAAATTCAAACGGCGTTACAAGAATAACATTTATACGTTAATATTTAAACGTTTTACGCATTTTGTGATTATTTTTGCAATAATGGATTAAAATTTGTACGAAAACTTTTATTTTTTACCATAAAAACCTATAAAAGTTACTACAAATAATTCCCAAGCTGGGCATTTTGCAATAATAAAACTTTAACCAATAAATCCGTAAAGCCTATATCATAAAACCAACTACCTCAAGCTAAGCATGTAGCGATAATATAAATTATAACTATGAAATGGTAAACCATAAACCCTAAACACAACTACTCCAAGCTCAGCATATTGCGATAATATAAATTTAAAGAATAAAACAATTAATCCTAAGCCCTAAACCCAACTATTCCAAGCTGAACATTTTGCGATAATAGAATTTTAAGCAATAAAACAATTAACCCTAAACATTAAACCTAGCTACACCGAGCTGAACTCTTTGCGATATTAAAAATTTAAACCATAAAACAATTAACCCTAAGCCCTAAGCCCTAAACCCTAAACCCAACTACCCCAAGCTGAGCTTTTTACGCTAATAGAAATTTAAACGATAAAACAACTACCTTAAACCATTTTTTGCGATAAAGAAAATTTAAAACTCAAATAACAAAAAAATTGAATAACAATTATTGATCAATAAGATATCGGTGATCAGCGATAATAAAGGTTATAAATAATAAATAAATATTGTTTAAATTCTTATTATTGCAAAATGTTCAGTTCGAGGTAGTTAGATTTAGAGTTTACGAATTTACCATTTTAATTCTTATTATTGCAAAATGATCAGCTTAGGAGAGCTTAATTGGGAAAGATCAATTGGGTTGGGTTATTGGGTTGGGTTATTGGATTTAAGATTTAAAGTTTAGGGTTTTACTGTTTAAATTGTTATTATAGCAAAATGCTCAACTTGGGATACTTGGGTTTAGGATTTAATGTTTACGGTTTTGTTGTTTTACTTTCTATTATTACAAAATGCTCAGCTTCGGGTAATTGGGTTTCAGATTTAGAGTTTAGGGTTTTACTGTTTAAATTTTTATTGTTGCAAAATGCGCAACTTGGGGTAGTTGGGTTTCAGATTTAGGGTTTATGGTGGATTCAAATTGCTGAGTTTAGGGTACTTGGGTTTATGGTGGATTATTTAAACTTTTTATCATAGCGAATTACTCAGGTTCGGGTGGTTGGGTCTAGGGTTTACAGTTTTAGAACTACCTATTTTGGTTTATAAATACCCGTTAGAATATACCCTGGGTTTATGGGTTTTAGGTTTATAGAGTTTGGGTTTATTGATTTAGAGGTTTTGGATTTATGTGTTTTGAAAATATGGTTTAGGGTTTATGGGTCTATAATGCCTTTACTGTAGTGTAAAATTTATGTTTTTATTGTACACTCGATGTGGAAAATTTCTGGTCGAATGCGTTTGATCCTCCAATGAGCTTAGCAAAAAGTTATGTTCGATCCAATGAGACCCAATGAAATTGCAGTATTTCAAAAAAATTCAAACGCATTCGACCAGAGATTTCCCGCATCGAGTGCTTATAAAGTTTTATTTTTAATTTTTATGTTGATGTCCCTAGTGTAGTTGGGTTTAAGGCTCGTGAATTTATTATTTAAACATTTATTGTTAATAGAAAATTGCTGTACTTGCGGTGTTTAGATTTATGGGTTATGATGCTATTATCTTATCATTTATTTTTAATTAAAAAAAAAATTACGCTTTATTTAGTTAATTAATATCGTATTTCGTTTATCACAGTTTTAATTTACCGCCCGTTGTGACGTCACATTGACCGGTCGCATTTATTGGCTGATCAATTTCCACACCTTGTTTCTTACACCATGTAGGTACTGAAATAGTATTTATTGTAAACAAAGCAACTCCAAAGATATGTAATGTAGAATATAACATTGTTTGTATTTATAGTGGTATTTAGGTGTAATGTGTAAATAGGTATGATAATAAGAAATTAATACAATGTAATAGGTATCTGTATATAATACACTATATTATGGTGATAAGCGGACACAATGTAAAAAGATTTAATGTAAATCTAACATGGAATAAATAAATAAATAAATAAATAAATATAATTATAATATTTTATATTGAGAAAATATTGTAATTATAAATTAATAAGATTTCATTTACTTTTTACTATACTAAATATTATTTGTTTCAAAAAGAAATTGGACCCACATTGAAACCACAAAGGCTCACAGTTTATTAGATAAATATATATGATAATAATATGTGTATAACGGAATGCGAACCAAATGCCAAGAAGATACTACGCAGAATTTAATAGATAGGGGAATCCCTCAATTTTATACTTATATGTTGATATTGGTCTGGACCTGAACCAAAGCACCATTACTATATCTAGTGTGAAGATGACTGTAGACATGGACAGATATGTGGAGCTCCTCCATAAATTTCAGGGGATTTCGCAAGCATACATTGGCTGTGAGACACTTGAAAAGTTGAAAGAAGAGTACAAAGATAAAATACATTCTAAACGAGTGTTAGAGACAATTGTTGATATTAATAGTTTATTAAAAGTGTTAGAGAAACGGGGAGTTTTACAATACGATGAAATTAGTGTCTTGCGACACATAGCGGAACAGTTTGTGCAAGATGCATCCATTACTGAACTGATCTCAGCTTATGAACAATGGTTTAATGAAAATTCTTCTGAGCTAAACAATTTATACAGTCGTGGTAAGTTACAAAATTTATTAAATAACAGCGATCACAATATGCCTAAAATATCGAAGACTACAAACCCCTGTGATATTCTTCATGAATATGTGCCAAATCATGAATCTGAAGAACAATGTAATGAAAGTCTATTATTAAAAGTATCTTGTACAAATATTAACTCACCACAATTTATAGATAAAAGAAAATGTTTTTCCACGATATTTATTCAAAAATGTTCAGAAAGATATAAACAGAAAAAATATATTTTTGTACTCGTCGTTATACTGTTATTGCTTATTTTAATAATAAGTGTCATTGTAATTTTGGTCAAAATATCTTATGAATCTACAGCTATAGTGCCAAAGGCAGAACCAGTCATAGAAACACATATAGGCCAATTTGAATCCAAAATGCCTTACTACGTGTCAAATGTCAACCTAGGATTTTCAACCGAATCAAGATTTGCAATGAATCATGCACAATCGTATACAACTATACCAACGCCTGCTGTAGATCGTGAAAAGGAACTGCAAGATTTAGGTAAATATTTTCAGCAAAACATTTTTAATTTTTATTTTATTTAAGTTATCCTTTTACTTATTTAATGTCATTAAATAAGATTACTTATAAAGTTTGTTCATAGTTATTATCAACTTTTTAATGAATGTTTTTAAAGTAATGTAATAAAATCAGTTAAGGGGACGCCGGATATCTCTGTCCTTATCTAATTGAGTTTTCATTCATAATTTTAAGAGAAATAATTTTTTTGAAAAAATAATAGTTGTCCCCGCTTTGTTTTATAGTAATCTAAATATATCGACGCTCCGTACGAAGACTAGCACAACTCAGAATTCTCAAAAAACAACAGTTTTAATCAAAATCCTCCTACAAAACTAGGAATTTTCAGGTTCTCAGACAAAAACTATCACCTTTTCAAAGGTTCTGAGAAAATAGTATTTATGAGAGAATCTAAAAAGTGCTAGTTTTATAATAAGTCTTGGAAAAGAACTAACTGTTTTTGAGAATTCTGAGCTGTGCTAGTCTTCGTACGGAGCGTCGATATGTCCTAGCTGGTTTCATACGATTGTTTTGCTTTCGAGAAAACTTTAACAAACTTAGTATGTAAAGGTTAATCTCCAAGTAGTTGGCCCTCATAGTGTGTCATTCTCGAAAACAAAACAATCATATAAACCCACCTTGGACATATATTTACATTACTATAAAAGGAAGCAGGGACAACTATTATTTTCAGAAAAATTATTTCTCCTAAAATTATGAATGAAAACTCAATTAGACAAGGACAGATATCCGGCGTCCCCTAAGGTGGTTCTGTCACGAGAATCGACCTTGAATATAAAAATTTATAAAATAATTTTTTTACATATTACAATACGAGAAACGTTATAATATGAAAAAATGGTACATACTAAAACAAAAAAAAATTTATTATGAAAATTTTGATATTGCAAAATTAGATTTTGTGTCAGTTACAGAATAATTTGACAAAAAATCCGAATCTTTTTTATTTTTTATCAGATTTTAATTTGGAAGGTATCATTTTGTTCTTTGAAAGATTTCAAGGGGATTTAGGTACCAATATAAAAATTGAAAAAAATCAAAAAACCTGCAAAGTTATAGGCAATAGTTTATATTTGTACATGTACGAACTTACAAAACACAAGTATAGACTTATAAACAATTGGTTATTATAACTTTGCAAGTTTTTCAATTTTTTTCAATTTTCATATTCATATTTTATTTTTTTTCACATCATATTCGGATCTTTTGTCAAATCATTCTCTAGTTTACACAATATCTAATTTACAATATCGAAATTTTTAACAAAAAAAAATCTTTATTATTTAAAATACCTTTTTTTATAATATAATATTTCTCATATTGTAATAAGTAAACAAATTATTGTATATATTTTTATATTTACACATTTCTAATATAAATAAATTTATCTTTTAGTTATAAACAAAATAAGCAAAAAAATAGGTAAATTTTGGCGGGATGTATGCAGAAGATTAAATATTCAAGAGTCTAATATTGAAGAAATTGAAAGTAGATATCAAAGGGAAACTTTAAGTTACGAAAAAATGTTCAAACAAGTAAGTTTCATACAAAAACGAAATAAATATTTTTTTCATATTTAAAATTTATCTATTTTTCAGGCCCTTAATTTATATTTTTCGGAACCTCGGCCTAGGTGGAAAACCGATTTAATGCGAGCATTAGAAGCTTCAAGGCGAAAAGATTTAAAAGAAATGGTTGAGGACACATTACATTAACATGCTGTTTGCTAAGATTTTTCAAAATGTAAAATTTCTATTTAGTCAAGAGGTGTACTTACTAAATAGAGATTAATTTATTGCAAACTTTATTGTTACAAAACGGTTCATAATATTTTTAGTTGGAAACTGAAAAAAGATTTTCATATTTGTATATTGTTTTTATAAAACAAAAAAATAATAATGACAATTATTTATACAAAGAAGTATATTTATTCGCACTACTTTCAAATATACCTTACATAGAAAACTGAATTACATAAGTTTTATGAAAATGGATGTTTAGTACATCTACTCAGTAATGTAGTATGCGAACGACGATAGAATGGGCAGATTGCTGTATTCTTTTATAATTAACTATTAGAGAAAACGTAGAAAGCAAACTTAAAATCAAACTAAAACATCTTCTGTTATCCATATCTGACAGGGTTGATAATACAGCAACCTACACTTATCTCACCAAACATACTCAAATATATCGTACATATTACATATCCGTACATCTTTTATATTAATCCATCATTCAGCAATCATTTTTAATAACTTCAGTTTTTATTAAACTTTACTCGACACTTTTTCAAAAAGTTTAATTGGTAACGACAGAAAAAATTCCACTCGATTTCTGAATTTTTATCTGTCAGCATCTGATTCCAGCCAGTAATTAGATCTCATTTGAAGATCCACGAAGAAAACAGTACAAATAAGGTTGTGATGATAGTTGCACTCTCACCTTAGATCACATATGTGTTCTTGGTCATACTTCCTACCTTCACCATAGTATCTCTGTGTACTTGATATCCTATAACCATTTTGGGTGTAATCCTTAGTCGGTCTTTCAATTTTCGTCTAAAAGAATAAATAAATTAATTAATTGCATATTTTAAATTAGATCTATTAATTACAACAAAAAAAAAAACTTTAAATCAGTGCGCAAAGTACCAGTGTTTTGCACTGCTTACTTTAAATGCGATAATCGGGCATTTCTTACATGCCAGAAAAAATCGAGTTTCCCACACTCATTTACAAGAATAAAGTACGCAACGCGTGCGCAAAGTTAGCGATCCTCGCGTGGGTATTTATGTAAACTACACCCATGTGCATTAATATTTTAATTTATTATTGAATTATTGCACATTGATTTAAAAGAAAATCACTACGTATATAATATCATCTCCAATCTCTTAAAAATTACCTTATAGATTCATCATTCATGACTTTAAATAAAATTGTAATTTAAATCTTCTATAATGAAGAGGGTTTATGAACTTCTTTCATTATTAAAATCTTTAGGTGAAGCCTCATAGTTGAGCTTCTTGTTATACAAGTAAATTCTTAATACCTCTACTGTTAACTTTATACATACCCAATTTCCATAACACTCGCTTGAGTACCAGCGTCCCCTGTCCAAACTGCAATTTTGTCTGCTCTTGGCCTAATGTTAACTACTGCTCCGCAGACGTCATCTGAATATTCATTGAATCCTTCACCAATCATACAAAGTAGTATTTCTAACCAAAAACGATCTAAATCAGTTCCTCTTTGTTTCTTATCCAAGTTAATTAGCCATCTGCCTCCATTCTTATTAGCATCATCTTCCCACATAGGCCGAACACCTTGTTTGAACATACTGTAATCGCAGCCTTGCCTTAGCTCTGACGCTTGTTTGATGTGGTTGTACAAACTAAAAAGAAATAAAATTTAAAATTAATGCTATAAACACCTTTACAATACAGATAATTCAACAAAAAATAACATCTATGAAATTGATTTAAAGTATTTAGATTCATGTAAGATTCTCAATAAAATTGTAGCTACTTGTATTAGTGAAAATTCTATCTTATAATAAAATTTATTACTTTTCCAATGCAAATTAAGAATTGCATTGATTTTGTCTACTAAAAATTTGAAAAATAAAGTAAATATTAACATCAACCTTAATAACTATAATTATATAAATATGTTTCATAAAGAAACATCAACATTAGTATCATTTAAAAATGATCGATCAAAAAGTTTATGTTAAAAGTCTAAGTAAAAATTTAATGTAAACAAATTTTCAAACTATTTTTATCAAGGAAAGTTAGCTAAATTAAAGAGCCACTTTCAAAGAGAAATTATCCAACCAATTTATTATAGGTTAGGTTTTTATCACCATATGTAATTTACACTTCAGGTGACGCTGACTATAGACAGAATATTTCTTAGACTTTTCAACTTGTACATAAAAAAGAAATCCTCGTTCATGTAACATGCAACAATCGTTCATTTTACTAATGTAATTTAACATTCCAACTGTATACGAAGTATCGACAGTGCACCAATTTTCATACAGGACGTCCCAAATTATGAATGAAAAAGTGAAAGGCAACTCTTACCTCCAGAAATCTTCTGCCGTATCGAAGCTGGTGATTTCCCGCTGACTTTCCTCCCATGACTTATTTTTGTCCTGCTCGTAATACCACAGAGTCCATGTGTTTTGCAACGGATGCTTGATCAAAAGCTCAGGTGGGAACTCCTCCAAGCTAGGAGTATCTTGCTCTTTTTTCTCAACTTCCTACAACACAATAAATCCAGAAAATGTAGCAACAATAAAACCAATCAATATTATACTCCCCTATGGTCAGCCCTCCCAAAATATACAAATCCACCCAAAACTCGAACGAACGCTCAATGCCAAATCGAATTCCATTCGAACGACTGCCCAATTTTACATAAGCCCACATAAAACAAAAATAAACCCCGATTTCTCATACCCCACAAAAGTAGAATTAGAAAAAGAAAAAAGAAGATATCGAGGACATGTACCACTTGACAAACTATCGCAGTCTCCATAGTCTGCACGGCGAGCATTTCTCCCAACTCCGGATCTCCGAATTGTCAATGAAAGAAAAAAAAAAAAAAAAAAAGTCAGTCACGGCTCGCTAGGGCGAAGCAGCAGCCAGCAGTAACCAACAGCACAGTGTGTAGCAGCAGCAGCAGCACTATAGCACCACAGTCCGAAAAAACGTGTTCCAGATTCTCTCTCTTTCTCTTCTCTCGGCGCTCCCGAAAACGCCAAATCCAACAGACAGCTTCGTGCTATTATATTATCCGCACTTTTCGCGCGTTTGTTCTCGGAATAGACGAGTGCGTTGCTGTGGGAGGTTCACTTTGCTCCTCGCGTCAGCTGCGCGAAGCCTTCTTCTCCGACTGTAGTTTCAAATGCGTGTGCTACTGCGGTGTGGAGTGTGCGCTGGCGAGCGAGAGACTAGAGAGGGTTATAGTTATATGCCCATTTGGAGGCAAGCCTCCGTGCAGCGAGCGAGCGAGTCTGCTGCTGCTGCGGCTGCTATGCCTACGGCCGCTGTAATCGTCTTCAATGGGCGGTGGAAGCGGCGTAAAGTACGTACAATGTACGCGGGGTATTTTACTTTGGACAGGCACCTATTTTCATTTTACTTGCAGAAAGTAACAAAGACCAGATGACAAATCAGGTGATTCGCCAGGTAACGTTTTGGGCTGATGTGAAATGATTTCAATGAGCACCTTATTTAAATATTTTTTTGTGTTAATATGTTAAGACAATAAATCAACTTATGATATTTAAACCATGCAAAATGGCACCTTATGTTTTGCTTACTACAAGCAGAGTCCAAATAAATTTTGCGATTAAAATGGAAATAGAAAAAATTGCATTAGTTGCACTTATGTGAGAATAGAAATTGATTATTTAGAAAATTATAAGTAGGAATTATTAGGTACATGTATTAATAAAATTTGATTTTCCAAAATAAGTTTTTGATATAATTATAAAACTTTTAAATATTGATACATTATGGGATATAAATTATTTTCCAATTTATTTAGGGCTTAGGTTTACAAAGAAAACTTTTTGCTTTCTCTTTCAAGCTCATCTCTAATTTCATGAAGAATTTATAACTAAAATCTTATAACTTGTCATTGATATAAAGCTCATGTGGGTCCAATACACTATAACAACTTTTCAAAGTCCTTTGTATCATATTGGGATTCAAAGAGTGCCGGTACCTCGGCCCTCGTGTATGAAAATCAAACCCGAGTAAAGCAGTCATTTGGCATTTGTTTATATGGGGATGAGTCAATTATTATTGAAAATTAAGCTATTTAATGAATAAAATTGTAATTTTGTCATGTGTATACTTTCCTGTCGTAATTATATTGAAGGAAAAATATTTTGAACCCAGGGCATGTTTTATATTGTGAGAAAATTCAATATTTTTAGATTTTTTTAGATAGAATCTTTATTTGTTGCGTGTCGTAATTTTCTGATAAAATCAAGTTATAGAAGCAAAATTAAAGTTAAAGAAAAAATGAAAATTTGAACTTTCATGACAATATGAAACATGCTTTGAGTTTAAAATATTTTCTTCTTTAATATAATCACGATAGGATAAATAAAATGACTGCTTTGCACCACCGGTACTCTGCAAAATTATACGGTAGAAGAAAAACATTTTTTAAATCATTTGAAACCCTAATACTATGCTTTCAAGACTCACTTTGGCATTCCAAAACAGGTGGTTAGCATCTACGTAAGGTAATATTGGAGTTTTGTTTTTTGTTTGTATTATCCGGCATTATCTTCGTTTTTAAATTCTTCGACGTTATTCCTAGTCATCCGCAGACAGTATCTAAATCATATTAGTTTTTATATTTCAGAAAAACATTCAGTCGGAAAGCTCTTAACTACCTTTTTGGAGCTCTGATTCCCGTGTTTATGCTTTAAAAGTTGTAATTACTAAGTATGATAAAATAGTATATTACACAATTAATGCGCAAAATAAGTGATTCCCGCACGAGTGAAGCGAAGCGAGGGTGACAAAAACACAAGTACGGGAATCACCTATGTGCACGAGTTGGGTACATTATTGTTCCTAACTGACAAAGAGAGTGCCATACCTCTGCGACATGAATTTTGATGAAACTTTGGGAGGTGCTTTCTGTATACGTTATTTTAGTGAAAAAAGGTATCTCTTCGAAGGCATACGAAGTTGACTCTTATAAATTCAGGAGAAATAATGCAGGCTAGGGTATAAATCGACAATCTTAACTCATTCGCTGTTTATATTTCTTTTTTGAGCTAGTTACGATTTTGATTAATCCTGTAAGACCCGAATTCTTATTTAAAAACTTCGGAAAAGTGTTTAATAATATATATCTCGCCCCATTTAAAGGAATTTTTGCAATAAACGTAGATTTTGTTCAAATATAGCAACAATGTTCGCAACCCTGTCACAAAACAGGTGATTTTCGACGAGTGATAATTTTGGGACAATCACACGAATCGTATATCACCTGAGCGTATCCGTTATAAATACAATTTTTTAAAATAAGATGTGAGATGTTCTATTACGAGATTCAGGTGAATATGAGCGAAAATAAAGTTGTTTAATTAAGGTTTGGAGGAAGGTTAAGGTCCAGGGGGACTTTTACCGAAGCGTGCGAGAAACCGGTTTTTCTTCGCTTCGAAAAATGTGCATAAATCGGGCACTTCTCGCACGCAATTCGAGCATGAAAAATCGAGCTTCTCACAAGGCGTTTCAAAAAATTGGTTTTTAATATTTCAAGTTTCCTTGGTTTCTATGCGGTTAAAAATGACTTATGGTCGATTACCAGATTCACTCACTCACTTAGATTGGAAATGGCCCACTTTATCTGATCCATATATTTAGAATTGATAGTTTAATAGAAAATGTATGAAAATATAAAAAATTGCATGGGACTCCCCACTATTCTTTAAGAATTTTCTTTTAATTTATTTTCATAATTCTTTAAGAGTTCGTAAAGAGCCTATCATATTTTTTTGCTGTCTGAAATTGTTCACTATAATGGGTAATTTAAACCTCTTAATAACGAATCAAATTTCTACAAAAACAAAGTGCAAATTCATTCATCACGTCGACTCATTAATTGCAAACAAATCTTTACATACTATAATTCAGAACTTTAGTTTTTCCACCCATGACACATCGATACACAATAACGCACTAAAAGTAAAGTTGCTATCCCATTGAACTCCGTATACACAACTCCGCAAACATTCGTACACTCGATGCACTCCGCTGCAGACGGACCAAAAGTATCAATCACAAGCATGCGTAATATTCCCCAAGCTTGCGGGTAAAATACATTCTCTACATCTCTCCACCACACACCGTATATACACACATACACCGTCACCGGGGTGGGAGAAGCCGAAAGCAAGCGAGCGAGAGAGAGAGAGAGAGAGAGAGAGAGACGCTATAATACGAGCTACGCGCGCATGCTGGCCGTGCATGCATGCCTGCAGGCAGCCAAAACCGGATCGGCGTCGGTTTGATTTTCCCCTTCCTGAATCCAAACCTGGTAGCCCTACGACGCCTTCCTCGAGAAGCCCAGCCAGTGGTTAACGTACCTGGATGTCCTCAGCGCTGCTGCTCGTGGCCATGGCGAGAAATCGTCGTCTCGGCGAAATAGAACCCGACGATGAAGACAGACACTGCAGAGAGAGAGAGAGAGAAAGAGAGAGAGAGAAAGGGAGAGAAAGAGACAGGGAGAAACGCACACGCAGACTCGTGCACACGAGACTTTTCCGACACTGGACGTGTAAAAAGCCGTACGGTACGGTATTCCCCCGGTGTGGCTATATAGTATAAGCCCCCGCACCGCGCACTCTCGGGACATCTGCCGACGGGCCACGAAATTCCTAACTCCACTTTCATATATATGTATATACATATACGTATGCCCATTTGTATGTTGCGGAGCCCGGTGGATGTATATCTATAGACAGATTTTCCGCGGGTTTGTTGTAGAGGTGGGATGGTGATTTGACCGTATGTTGGACGCCGTTAAGCGCTTGATTGTAGGTCACTTTTTTAAAAATGTTAATAAACTTGTGCCAGTTTTGCTGTTTATTTAGTTTTTTTTTAAAAGGAGTTGAAATAGAGTCATGATCTCTCGTTTAATTGTCGGAAATATAACAAGAGGGGCATTTTCAGTTGTAATATAATATGTAGTAGATTAGAATTATTATTATTGCAGTGGCCTCTTGTTATTAACTACCGACAATAATAACAAAAGTCCACTGTAATAATTAGACTTATGACTTTAACTTTAATTATAATACAATGTTTAATCTGTCCCGTTCCGCACGTGAATAAGTAGTGTAATGTATAAACCTAAAACAGCAAAAAGGTTCATTTTAATTTTCGATACTTTTTGTAAAAGAAACAATAGAGAGCAAAATTGAAATTTAGGTATTTAATTACTATGAAAAATGTTTACACTTTTCCAACATATCTTTGACGGTCACATAACGTAATTAGGTTACAGTTTTCCACTTTATTTTTGTCATCTCATGCTATCTCACGTTTTTCTTTTTGTCAAATACATAAGTCCACTTTTTTTGAAAATTGAGCTTTGAGCTATTTTGGTATCCTTACTGACTATATTTTCAGATAAAAATGCAAAAGAATTATAAAAGTGTAAAAATAAGGGATTAAAAAATTATGTTAAAAGCATTCATAAATACTAGGGACGCATATCTAGTGTTTATGAATTTTTTTTAACATAATTTTAAATATAAACGAAAAACTTAAACTTTAATATCTCAAAAACACAAAAAGTGGACTTATGCCGTCATGTCTTTCACCCACAGAAATCTATGCCGTATTTCCTTACTTTTCTAGGCTACACATTTACGATTTGCTTGATATTTTTCGAGCGCTCAAGAAAGATGTTATACATGAAATGACCTGAAAATTGAGCGCGCTCGCAAGCGAGATTTTTGTAAGCTCGGAAGCTTTTTGCAGAGAACGTCTAGATTATTGGATACGCGGAAGTTGATATCAATTAAAATGAAAAGAGAAATACTTGTAAGGTAACTGTAATTATAAACAGTATAATATACTAAACGATTCGAAATGGTCAGTACAAATGAATTTTGTCATTTTGGTCAATATCCTACTGTACCGAGAAAAATGATTTGCTATAAGTATACCATAATTTTATGGTGTATAAAGTTTCTATGTAGACGTAAATTTTAAAAATATATAAAGAAAAAATTCGGTAATGGTTATTCCGAATATTAATTAAATTTCATTTATTTCGCTTTTGCTGATGCTATTGCAATTATAGTAACGTAAAACTAACCTACTAGTAACATATGAAATATTCAGGTTTGAATTGTTCAATTGCCTTTTAAACCTATGCACGGCCACCAAGAGCATTATTTAAAAAAATATTACCGGTGGGTAAACCTAAATTGACCATCCGTTAAAAAGAAAAACTACTGCAAACGCATAATATAGATATCGAGCTCTAACAGAGGTAAACTGTTTTATCAAAATTATATTTTTAAACGTAAGAACTCATTTTTTAAATTACTTTTAGCGCATATTACACATAAATACTAACAACTTTTTATATTTTTCTCGGCGGACGTGCTAAACTCTTAGATCAAAATTTTACTTCAGAATGAGTAACTTTCATTACTGATGCTAAAGCCACCTGTCACCGACAAATACAAGGATCCACTTTTCTTATTTCATTTTCAATTTTGAATAATTAACTCTATGGAAAGTTGTTATCCCAATCAAAAAGAACAACTTTCCATAGAGATATTTTCTTAAGATTGAAAAATGAATGAAAAAAATGGTTCCCCGTATTTAACAGTAACACGGGGTTTAACATCACCTTAAGCATGTGTACACCATTTTATCCTCTTAAATAGGAGATCAGCTAACCTAATTCAAATAAATATAATTTCATTAAAAAATTATATTACTATATTGAGAAAAATGGTACCTGTACATTACAAGTATTATTTACGGGTATTCGAAAACTGATCAGGTTTATACCCGAGAAAATCGGCATGCCCGAAAAGTGATGGGGTTATCCAAGAAAATTAGGCTATGCAAAAAATTATAAGGTTAAAAAGTTATTATAAGGTTTAAATTGTAATTTAAACAACAAAATGTGGATTATATTGTAATAAATTCCACTACCAAGTAATTTAATCCGTTATTTATTTTTAATTATCTCTGGATGTACGTACGGAAAATTATAAAATTTAAATTCACAGAATAACAAATACAAATAAATTATGAATAGGCAGAGATAGGCAAAAAAGTAATTTTGTCTTTTGGTTTTAAGTACAAGGAAAAATACTTCACTAAGAGAAAAATATAGTAACGATCACTATACATATAGTAAATTGAAAACAATGAGTCGAGTTCGTAAGCAGTGCTATACAAATTGAAACTCAGTACTCAAATAATTAGTAATCGGTATACACAATCCTTAATTTGTATAGTACTTATTACCAACTCGACTCATCATTACTAATTTACTATACATGTACAGTAATCGTTACTATATTTTGCTCTCCGTGTCGAATGAAAGGGTACAAGTATGAGTAGATGTAATTTAGCCTGCTCGAAATTTTGCCTACTATCCTTAAGGGGAGGTCGGAGCGAACTTTACCATTGTGACCTCCACCTCGCGCCGTATTTTTCATTATACGTCTAAAATTCACATAGTAACATCAAAATCGAGGTTGATAATAGTTTGTTATTATGTAAAGAACACCGGACAACAGCAATTTTGTTTAGTAGTAACCTCAAAAGTTTTATATTATGAAATATTGTTACAATTGACGAATGGAAAACGGTAAAAGTGATGGTCATCCTACCGTTTCTTAGCCTTACCGATAGCTTCACCTCGCGCCGTATTTTTCATTATTTTACGAAATTGTACGCAATTATGTACGCTTGAAGCTTTATAAACATTTATTATTATGACAAGAACACCGGACAACCGCATTTTTGTACCATAAAAGACCACAAATTTTTATTTTTATGATATTAATTTTTGAGGTTAGGTAAAATCTGCACCAATCAGGATAGCTCCGACCTCCTCTTAAGTCATGTATTGTAACAATAAATTCTATATATAAAATATATTTACTAATATATAAATCAAATATATAGAATATATAGAATAAGTAGAACATATATTTACTATATAAATATATATTCTACTGTATTTTATCTTCCTTCCACCATGGTAGGCAAAATATCGAGTAAGCTAAATTACGTCTACCCCAAGTACTTGATAATTAAGGGGATGCCGGATACCGACATTCCAGTTTTTCGTTTATTCAATGAATAAATGAGATTTTCAAATTTCGCGAGCGTACGCACAATCTATTTATCACTAAGAATGTACGTTATACGTTCATAAAATTTTAATTAAAATAAAAGTTAACTGCGTAAAACGAAAAATGAATAATGTCGGTAACTGAGTATGAGGTATAGGACTCCGACCTCCACTTAAGCAGTCATTAATATTGTACTTGTACTAAAATGATGCTTTTTTAGTACTATACGATCAAATAGATTATCTAAAAATCACTTCTTACTAATGGTATAACATTAATGCATACTTAATTGCCAAGTACTTGAATCCTTACATTCAAGTACATTTCCTTGTACTTGAAATAAGAATTTAAAAGTACTTTTTTAATCCGGTTTAATCCGGAAGAAGTAAAGGCTCGAGTAAAGGGAAACTTTAAAAAATTAGATCAAATTAGATAAATTAAGTGAAAAGATCAAGATTTTATCAGACATTCAATAGTAAAAATTGAGTAACTACACTTCTTTTTGTGTTTTTTACCTTATGCATAAAGACCTCATGTGTGACCTTATGTTTTTTACCTTATGCGTAGGTTATACACAACGTGTATTTTAAGCTATAGGGAGTAAATTAAACTATTTTATATTAATTGCAGGATTCATTTGGTAATAACATTTATCTACATAAAAATATAAAGAATCCAATGGTCAGCAATTGTGAAATTCTATTAATTGTATTTTATGAATACAGCTTATTTATTGTTACCATATTTTTTCACACTTTTATGAAACTCAACAGTTATTTCTTTCTTAGAATATCTAAATTACAAAACAAAATTCAAAATTTTTGAGAAATTTTTTAATACATTATTTTACTAAGTTATCAATTCTGCGAAATGCTACATAATAACCAACCTAAGAATCAAAGTTAGGTTACAAAATTGTCATATTTCTATAATAATTTAATATATAAATAAAATAAATAATTAAAATATAATTATACCATTCAAACCACGAAATTTCAGAGATTTTACACTGTCAACAATAAATTTGATAAGATTAAATGAATATTGTGTATACACCAAGACGAAGACGAAAATCGTAAGGAGAGCAACGTCGAACTGTACCATGCAGTTCGTCTAGAAAAAATCAGGATATATCGCTAGAAAAGGGCTTGGATCACGTAATTAATATCTCATGGAATAAGTCCTTGATTTTTCTCTCAGTGATGAACTCGGGCAGTCTGATTTTTGTGGGTAGCCCGCATTCAATTGTTAAAAAAGGATACCAAAATGCTATTTTCTTAAACAAATAGTGAAAGAAAAAACAATTTCTTTTAGACCATTTTATAATTACAAAAAATACCCTTTTTATTATACACAGAGATAATTTTCCGATAAAAATTACCGTAAAAATCATTGTAAACCTGGGACAATCTGAGTTCAGGAAATAAATTACATTACTGAACGGTAAAAATTGCCATGATTCATGATAAAATTAACCATACAGAATGGTAAAAATTATAATGAATAATGTTAATTATTGCCATTCGTCGAGGAAATTTTTCCCCTGAAGTCAGGATGTCCCACGTTTATAATGATTTTTACGGTAATTTTTATCAGAAAATTCTCTCTGTATACTTTTTTTTGTATTTACGCATTGAACTACATACGTTATAAATTATTAAGATAATACTAATAATAATAAGTAATATTGCTATAGAGTTGAATAAGAAAACAAAATTACATACAAAAGACTCTTATTACTAGGCTTTAGATGTTTTGAAGGAGTCAAAAAATCAACTCTCTTTTTCTTGAAAAAACTATTCCTTGAAGCTCACTTTATACGTTAAAAAGTTCCAAATTATTTTTTAAAGCATACTATAAGATTTTTTAATATTTCTATAGTATTTAATTACATTGGATTATATGCAATTTGCAATCTTTTAAATCCTTTTTCTCAGCACTTTATTTTTGGCCTTAAAAATGCTCCTTGGATTATCGTTTCTTATATTATACACATATTGTCAGAGCAATCTTTTATATAACCCTCGTATATACACATTTTCCACACGAACTTATGAAATATAATCATGTATTACATTTTAATTTATGTGAGTAATATTTATATACGTGGGTTATATGAAAAATAGCTCTGACAATGTGTTTATAATATAATAAACAATAATCCTGTGAAGTTTCAAATCAATTCACCGCGCACATTTGTGCAAGGAGCATATTTTTAAGGACAAGAATGAAGTGTTAAGAAAAAGGATTTAAAAGATTGCTAATGGCATATAAGCCAATGTAATTAAATATTATAAAAATATTCAAAAAACTTATAGGATGCTTTAAAATGCAATTTGGAGCTTTTTAACGTATAAAGTGAGTTCAAGGAACACTTTTTTGAAGAAAAAAAGTTGATTTTCTTACCCCTTCAAGTGTACTCTAGCCTTAACTGTTTGGACGAAAGTTTTAAACATTTCCTGAATAATTATTCTTCTTTAATAAATTAGTTATCTATACCAAAATAATTCTCTAAAAATTTGTTAAATCCATTTAATTGTTTAAACTCATTTGAACTACCGGTTTTCAAGAGATTAATATTAAGATATCTGTAAAATGAGATTATTTATTTTAAACTCTTTTCATAGTGATACGTTCGGTCTATGTAGTCTATATTGAAGTAGTATTTTTAACAATAAATTATTAAATTTATTAAACATTAAATTTGAACAGTCTTTTAATTTTACCCGATGGTTTTGTACTATTACATTTTAAAGTATCTGAATTATAAAATATTTTGTTTATTTAAAGGGCCAACCACTGAAGTAAAAATAAGCAATAAATCTACGAACGTAATATATTGAATATTACGTGATTCAGGTAAGTTATACAAAATTAATATTCATAACAGATGAACGGGCGTAATCGAGTTACACATTTGACATACATTTTAAAAAGAAATTTCAGTTGTACTAATTCATAAGTATTCTTATTTGAATTATCTAAATGAATAATAATATTAATTGAAGCAAATCATTTTGCAATAATTATTGAATTACCCAGCTAATTTTCCTAATTTCTCATGAAGAAAGTAGAGTAAAAATATTTATATAAAATATAAAAAACTTAAATTTGATACCTGCGCGACGATCACAATTCACGCTTTTTTTCGTCGCATTTCGAAATAAACGAGTTTGCGCCGTGGCGGTAAAATAAAAGGACACGCGCGGGGGGTTGAATTTCATTCTTACGAAAACGGCCGAAGTCGGCCGAGCCCTGGCCGAGCCGCGTTGGTGGCATCCCTGCTGCGCGTCGGCGGTGGTGGTGGTGGTGGCGACAACGACTTTACCCCTATTGCGTTGTTGTTGTTGTCCGCGCATCTTCTTCATGATGGTTGTATTCGTGCGAATCTAATATTTACGCGTATGTAGCAGTTTGCGCAGTGAGATATAAGCGAAAAAGAAGCGCGAAAACAAAGGGAAAAGGAGAGAAGCTGGACTCGGCGGTATATAATTCGTCAGTATGCAGCGATCGGTAAGCGTTGAATTTTCCTACGATTGGAGCGAGACTGAGCGTCCTTTAAATAGCGGGCGCGCGGGCACTTGATTATTTTACGTGCTTTTCCCTTTAAATTTAGGTTAGTTTTCCGTCGCGTCGTCCGTGTCGCCTTGTTTTTGTTAAAAATTTTAAGCGTCCCGTAGTGCACGGCCGTCAACTCGATCGAGGGCAGTTTGTTTTCATCCTCGGAGCTTTCGAAACCGTCGACTACATTCATGACTTTGAGAAAACAGCTGCAACGACGGCAAGGTATAAACAAACAATGGTGGCTGATGTTTACGGCGTGTGTTTCAGATGGTTGAGGAGAACGGAGAGGTAAAAGGATCGTCCTACGTCAAACAAGAGGCTGTCAGCTATGGATATGACACGTCGTATATCAATTATTCGACCTCCACGTCAACCCCCACATCGCTCAATCAGCCGTTGCCCGGACAGCCACCCTTGCCACCGATGCCACCACCTCAAGGGGCTGTTCCGCCTCCTCCTAGTGTATTTGGGCCCGTTCCGACTCAAGTCACCCAGATTCATGCCTGGCCGCACGCTCCCACCTGGCAATGGATAACTCCCCAAGCAACCCCCCTACATCCACAGTCGCCCAGAGACCTTGCTGCAGCAGCGGCATTTCAAAGAGAAATGCCTATGAGGAATAATTATGTGAAACGAGAGAGGTTTAATCACAATCGAAATAATTCATACCAGCAGAGAGGGAATTTTCATAGAAAGAATCGAAGACGCTACGAGCAGCAGGCTCAGAATCAGTTCGATCAAGCATCGTATTTCGGAGCAGCTTTGACAAACAGTCTTGGAATAGACTGGCAGAGAAGCAATGAAGCTTTGATGGGCCATATGCAATTACCAATGCAGAATCAACTACCTCACATGACGGCAGCAGTTGCCAGCGCGAGAAGGCCAGAAGAATCTGCAGATCAGGATATTAAGGTACTTACTGCAAACTTTGTAAAACTTTTCCGCTCATTTTCTGTTATTAATAGTGTATGTTAATATTTGTAGGAAGAAATAGTAGTTAAGAAAAACAAGCAGCGAAAACCAATGTCACAAAGTTACCCAAGCCGTCCGTGGAATCGTGATGATGCAGAAAGAGCTCTCACTATAGAAAATGAGTACAACAAGACAGTGAAAGCACAGAGTTTAATAATTAAATTTCCCGATCCTGATTTAAATAAAGACATAGTCAGAGAATTTCATCCAGGAATTCAAAACATACATTTTCAGAGCCCAAGTGGGCCTAGGTATTGTTTCATACAAATGGCAGAAAACATTAATATAGATCAAGCCATCAAAGAATTAGAGCAAATTCCATTCGGTGTCGGACATTTAAAAGTAGAGAGAAAATCCTTAAGGGATGAGGATAATCCTACTCCAGAAGAAATTGATCCCTATACATTGTATATAGGTAACTTACCAGAATCGGTTAATGTAAATGAAGTTAAAGGCAGATTTCCTTCAGCAGCTAGAGTTGATGTAGGATATGCTCAAAAAATGCGAAATACTAGGTAAATATTAAAATTTATAAAAAATTTATCATCAAAGTAAATTACGATTTTAATTAAAATAATCAATATAAATTATGTTTTCTTACAGATATGCTTTCATAAGATATAATAGTGTAGATGAATCGATATCTGCTTATAAACAAGCACATGATTTAATGTGGGATACCAGAAGTATTATTGTTAGATTTAGGAGACAACGAGGCAATACTTGTCTTCCTGGAGAACCAAAATCAAATCCAAAGAAAACTAAAGAAGAACCATCTAAAATTATATCACCTACTAATAAAGAAACAGCAAATGAAAAGCAATCAAGTGAAAAAAAAGAAAAGAATCATATCACATCTTTAAGTAATGACCGATTAGAGTCAAAAACAACAGAAGTTAAGGACTCAACGAAAAGCAGTGATTCAATTAAGGTTACTGAATCATCAACGGCAGTCACGAGTTCTGTTACACCTACAAAAAGTACTCAACAGCAGTCTAGTACACCACTAGAATCTGTAGTGAACATAGAAGAAGAGGACACATCTCTTATAACAGAGATAAAAGCAGAGCCAATAGATTATGATGAAATGAATGAAATCTCTATGGAAGAAGATGACGATGACGACGAAGGAGAAATATACAATCAAGATGCCGAAGAAGATGATGAGGATAGTGATTACGATGATGATTTGAGTAATGTAAAACCACCATTGAGTGAAAATTGCAGACAAGCAACATTAAAAGATGACATTCCATCAGATGTAAGTATTTTAAAAATTTGCAAAATTTACTTCCAATGCAAAATAATTGTATTAATTGCTATTGTATTTTTTTCAGCATCTCGACAAAATGTTCAGTGATTTAGAAAATATTGCTGGTGATATTGAATTTTAATTAATACATTATTAATAAGTACAATTTTTTGCAATTGTCTTGTCCCTGATAAAACCAAATTTTATGATAATTTTAGTATAATTTGTAAATAGTATTTGCAAATGTATTATATGAATGGTCATATACACTTCGATATTGTGAAATATTGACTCATAATAGTGAGTCTCGTAGATGTTCAAACGACTTTTATAAAGTACCTTATATTTTAATCGCAATGTATACTTATATACGCTCCTCGTATACATTAATAATGTACAAGTCTAGATACTTATCATGAATAAATTTTTTATTTTATATATTACTTAATGTGTAGATTCATTGAATATAATTTAAGAACTATTTTTCTATCTGTATTCATGGCAGAAACACACAATTTTAAAATATGTTTTGTACAAAGAATATCTTAAAAAGTTTTTTTTTCCAGCAAAACGAAAGTGATATAATATTTTTATTAGATTAAAAATTATAATAAAAAATTGTACGAGCTTTTATTTCATAAGTTCAGTTATTAATTTATATATTTTGACTAATCTTTGTAGTCTTTCACGTACTTTAAATTCTTCTCTTAATGAAATAAGTCGAATTAGTCTTTTGTTGAATTACCTTAGAATTCTTGAGTCTTCTTTTGTTTTGCTTTCTATCTTGTCTTTTTAGATGCATATTGGAAATAAATCTGCTTACAGTCTAATATCACAATTGTCATTAATGAATAATACCTAAGTGTATAAACTAAATACACACAATGCAACGTCGTAACTTTTGCTTTCCTCACGATCCCGAACAAATTAATTTTGCAACTTCAGCCTAACCTATGAAAGTCGCAACTCGTCAAAAACCCAACTAAAAAATTTTTTCCAAATTCGAATATTTCCCGTACAAAACAAAACACAAACATGGCCAACCCCTCCGCGACTTCCTCGAACCACCGTACCGCGCCATCTACATCCTGCCCGGCGCGATATAACAATCTCGCGCGCGAAAAGACTCGAGACTCGAAGTGCGAGCGCGGGCTTTTCTCCCTCCCAAACTGCGCATTTCGAGGCGGCGAAAAGCGACCGGCTATAGTTCGGCACTTGTTGCACGTTGCTCCGCAACTCCGTGTCTCGTCTTTGAACGTTTTCTCCGAAGAACCGTTAACAAATTCCAGGACAAAACAAAACAAACACAGACACAAGATGTTCGAGGCACGACTGTCCCAGAGCGCGATCCTGAAGAAGGTGCTGGAGGCGGTGAAGGACCTACTGACCGAGGCGACCTTCGATTGCTCGGACTCCGGAATCCAGGTCCAGGCCATGGACAATGCCCACGTCTCCCTTGTGTCGCTCAATCTCCGGAGCGACGGCTTCGACAAGTACAGATGCGACAGGAACTTGTCCATGGGCATGAACATCGGGACGTAAGTTGGATCTTTTCTTTTTTCTACGAGGTTATAAATCTGCTATCTAAGTATTGTGAGGAGTTGTCTGTGTTACTGTGGTTTTTCAAAGTGATTTTTTGCAATGATTTGGGCTTTTGTTGGCTTTCAGGATGACGAAGATCCTGAGATGTGCCAGCTCCGAAGACACAGTGACCCTGAGGGCGTGGGACAACCCCGACAACATCATCTTTATCTTCGAGTCGCAGAACAAAGAGAAACTGGCTGAGTACGAAATGAAGCTTATTAATATGGACCAAGAGCATCTTGGAATTCCAGTGAGTTTTCTTGGTTCAATATGTCTCTACGAGTTCGTTGTTAAATTTATGTGTTTTTGTAGAATAAAGGCGGTTTTTCTATCTTTTTAGGAAACTACCTACTCCTGTATCGTGAAAATGCCCTCCCAAGAATTCTCCAGAATATGCAGGGATCTGAGTCAGTTTGGTGAAGCCATTACGATTGCATGCTCCAAAGAGGGAATCAAATTCTCTGCGGCTGGAGATTATGGCAATGGTGAGTAAAATATTATATGTACATACCCTAAATCCATAGTTTGTAGTCAAACGTGTAACTTGCAGCATTTTGAATGTTAGACCTTTCAAGTTCAAAAGACGGTCTTAAACTGATCAGAAAGTGTGATTTCCTTGAAAGCCAGATGGCGTTCAATGATTCTGCAGATCAAAAAAGTTGTTGACACTAGAAACTTTGGGTATCCGAGTTGAAATTTCGTATATGTTTGACCTTGAGGAGACTTTCTGTTGTGGTGTATGTACTATTAAATACATGCTATCTTCTAACTCAGAGTTCATTTAGAAATAATTATCTTAATTTTTGTATCTAAAATTTTGATGCCTTAGCATTTTTATTGAAATAATTTTAATTACAATAAGCAACAAATTTTAAAATTAATAGTTTTATTTTAAAAAATATACTTTTTTTAACAGTAAATATCTAAAATTGGAATTGTAATAATAATTAGAATAATAACAAGAATGAAAATAAAAAATCTAGAATAACTATTATATTTTCAAAAATTACTATTTAAATAAAAACTATTTAAACATTTTAATGACTTTTAAAAATGGTTATTTTAACGATAAGAAAAGATAATATTGGTAATGTTTTTGTGCTGCAAGATTATCTATTCTATGCACTGTGTATTGCTAACAACATTAGAAAATGTGTTTTATAAATTAATAATTTATAAAAGCTCTTGAACTATATTTGGAGTGATGAATATTTAAAACTAAAATTTTATAAAAATATTTTTTTCTTTGTTTTCACTTAATTAATGTTATTCAAATGTATAATCTGTATATACATAGGAAACAAAACAAATATGTTCCAAAAATAAATTCATTTTTTTTAACACTTTTGCGGCAGCATGGTTCATATATTGGTCATGAATTTATGAAAATTTTGTTACATTTTATATCATTACATAAAGTAGTCATGACAAGGATTCTCTGGAATTTCTATTTTTCTATCTTTTAAAAAATAAAAAAATTGTCTTTTACATTAGTCGCCATGAAAGTGTTAATACTTTCAAAGTCTTTATTCAAAAACATTTTACTTGACTTCAAATAATATAAATGCTAATATTATTGATATTCTTGAAAACAAATTTATAACATTTAATTTTTCTTTTGCACAGCTAATATCAAACTGGCACAGACTGCAGAAGCAGATAAAGAGGAAGAAGCTGTTATTATAGATATGCAGGAACCAGTCAAATTAACATTTGCTTGCCGCTATCTCAATTCCTTTGTGAAAGCCACACCACTTTGTGCCCAAGTAAAACTATCAATGTCCGGTGATGTGCCTTTAGTGTGTGAATATCAAATTGGAGATATTGGTCACATCAGATACTACCTCGCGCCGAAAATCGATGATGAAGAAGAGAACTGAGAATAATTTTCGTCTGTATTGTAATTTCCCTCATCATCAAAACGGCCATGTTTTCTTTTATATTTATTTATTCTAAAAGCAGGAACTTGTTCTCTCATGTTAAATACCAGTTTGTTAAATGTAATTTACACCATGAAGTCATGCTTTTAAAATTATATAAGGTTTAGTTATAGAAATAAAAACAACATTTTTACAAGTAGTTCGAAGATAATATATTGAAATTTTACATTTAAAAGTCATTTGGCTTGTCACAGTATTAGCGCAATACAGAATTGACACTAACTTCGTAGTAGGATGACATAATTACGATTAATAAGTTAAAACGATGTACATTCTCACTGCATGATTGACTGTGACCATGTTTTTTTTGTTTTATTATTAGTTTTTGATAGTATCGCATTTGTAATGTATAAGAACTCAATATATATTTTCAAAATTTTTGATAAATTTCGAATATACTTCATTCTTGCATCCTATCCTAATCAAAGTTCAAAATTTCTTATAGAATAGTAATCGTCACGTATCTTTAGACTTAAGTTCTAAATGTATAAGCTACTTTAATATAAAAATACATAATTAGCTTACGAACTGCGGGAATAAGTGGGCTACCACGGATGGAATAGCCTAGAAGTATACAGTTAAATCTTACATATTTGGATCTCGAATAATCGCTAAGTAAATTTTTCATTGAATGAGTGTTTAATCTAAAAATTATTTTACACGCAAGTACTTACGTAGACTTATAGGTACTTTAAAATCACTCGTCTTTGCTCAGTATCACACTCACACTCGACTTACATATCTATCCGAGATAAATAGATTTTTTGGTATTAGTACGTTCATCAAAGAATTTTTTATGTAGCAACAAAATCAAATACTTTGGCAATATTTGTCAGACTCCTTGATTTTAAAGCCTCGGTATTGTTTTCAATAATCGGCAATTGAAATTTGCGTTGGAAAAATTCTTATTGAACGTAAAAGGAAAACTTAGAATTATAATACCGCACTATTTGATTCACGTGTCGAAACAAATCGGCGCTCATAAACCATAACCATTTGTAAATCATACAAACGAAAAAAAATTGCTTTCATAATGCAATTCTAAAAAACAAATATGCGTTCATATACCATGATTCATTCACAAATGAAAAGTAAATAAATAATAAATGCAAACAAAAATTCTATCAATACCTTGGCTTACGATAAAAGCTTACAAATTTGATTCTATTTGAAAGCATCAGACCACTGATTCCTTTTTTTTTTACAACTCGATATTTTGACGTACATTGCATCGATTGCCTCGATCACTGCCTTACGATATTGAGCTTCTCTCTCTCTCTCTTTAGTTTTCTCATCTCTTTTTAAAAAGAAAAATATATTACTTCGGTTTATACTTTATACTGGAGGGTGTGTTCTCTGTTCTCTCTTTAAGCATTTTTGTTTCCGTTGCTGCCGTAGAGGCTCGGGTGCACGAACTTGTCGTGCAGCGTCCGCAGGTGCCTCAGGAGATTGCTCTTGACGTTGAAGCCCTTCTTGCAGTAGGAACAGAGAAAGGGCCGCTCGCCCGTGTGCGTCCTCTGGTGTATCACCATGGATGCGTGACTGGGAAAGACCTTCTGGCAGATGTTGCAAAGTTTCTGGTGGCTGTGGACGCGCTTGGGCTTGGGCGGCGCCGAGTTGTTCATCAGGGCGAGCTGTTCCTCGGTGTGTTCGGTCTGTATGTGGCGCACCCATTCCTGCGGCGTCGGGTACATGTTGCCGCACAGGTCGCACTTCAATGGTGGAAAGTCCTTGCCGTCGTCGTCCGAGTCGCCCTGTAAATGGATATTAAAGAAATATTATTTTGCGATAAGAGTCGAGATCATTTTAAGCTGTGCAATGGCATATCATTGTTTTATTTTTGTCAAACACTATTGATAGATTTTTGTAATATTTTTAGAATCTTTTTCTTGGCTTAGGTGTTTTGGTCTATGTGTGTGTTTGTGTATCTGGACGATATCTTGAAAATATATCTTTTAGACTAAAACGAACAATAGAGAACAACAAACATTGTTAAAGAAAAAACAAATTTTTCGTATGTACGTACACACTCGACGTGAATAAATTTTGGTCGAATGTTTTGAAATTGTGCCCCCTTTTTGGTTAATTCCTGTGAATCGGAAAATCTCATTGGAGCATTTCAAAAACGTTCGACCAGAATATTTTCACGTCGAGTGCATACAAAAACGGAAAAATAAAAAATCGATGATAAACAAATTCGTTCTCTAATTTTTATAATCGATTTTGGTTTTGCGTTAACATGCTGGTGTTAACAAGCTACTTATTAACTTTATCGATTTAATTGAAATCATTGCATAATGTTTGGTTTCGACAACAACAGCATTTGAAAAGAAATAAAATTGATTCTTGAAAATTCCGATGATCGGAGCTTTTCTTACTTACAATATTTGATTAATTGATTAACAATATTTCGCAGAATTAATTTTGTGTTTATTTCTCTTTTAAGTGTTGACATTGACGGAACCAAAAATTGTGCAACAGATTCAATTGAATCGAGAAAGTATGTAAGTCAAAACCACAATAAATATTACCGAATTTTTAGAACAATTTTGTTCCCACTTTTCTTAATTTTTTCTATTTTTTGTCCACTGGAAATTTTTATTTTCAAAGCTTTTACTCAAATTTTTATTTAAATAGTATTTATGTCTAGAGTTCCAAATTATATTTTACTATTCGCGAAAAATTAGATAAAAATAACAATTCAGTAGATTGTTATACCTTTCGTTTTCTTCTTCTATTTTCCGTCATATCAGCATGCGTGAATTCTATGTGACGAACCCAATCGGAAGGTTTGTTGAAAGTTTGACTGCACATGTCACATGTAAGAGGTGTATACTCCTCTTCTTCCATATCACCATCTTCATCCGCACTATGCACTATTTCCTAAAAAATATTATTTAATAAGTAACAGTATAAGAAAACCATTAGAAATAGTTTTCTATATTTTTCTGATTAGACCATTCTTAGCTAATAAAAATAAAATAGCATAATTATCACCCTTTTTATAAAGTTTGTTAAAATACTAATATAAAGCATACACTTGTTTTTAAGAGTGTCAGTTAGTTAAAAGTTCAAATCTTACCAATTGAATGCTAAATAATAAGCTGTAATTAAATGCGTATGTAAATCAAATTATGTAAAATCATGACCTCATTCCTCTTCTTTCGATAATAATGCAACATTGCTCAAAATTACAAAAATAAAATATTTTAGCGCTAATTCTATGAATGTTATCTGAATAAAATCTTCAGGCTGCATTCTTGATAATTTATTCAAATGATATTCATAAAAAATATTGAATTATTTACTTTCAATTTTGTATAATGGTACATTATTAATACATAAAGAAGGGCATTGATTCACTGGTTTTGCATAAATCAATCTATAATTTATTTAAACAGTCAAATATTCATTTTTCGATCGGTAAGATTCAAGGCGAGAAATTTCAATTTCAAATTGACTTAAAACACCCTATAAACTAAATAATTCCTATACTTACTGGTTTTATGTCAATTTCATGGTCTATAGTTAACGCATCAGATGGATCGATCGTTTCCTCCCAATTGATCGGCTCCTCCTTCACCAGCATCTCCAGATTCAACTCGGTCTACAAAAACAAACAAACGTACAATTAAAAGAAAAAAACCCCATCTTTCTCTCTCTCTCTCTCTCCCACTCTAAAAAATCCCCAATAATGCCACTCACGCTCTCCCCGACGTCGCTCTTCGACTTGATCGACTCGGCGTCGCTGCTCGTGCTTTTCCGCTTTTTGCTGTTCGCCTCCACGTTCTCCTTGTTCTTGGCGAGCTCGTTGCTGCTCTTGGCCTGCATCAGTGCCACCTCGTCCGAGCCCTTCTTGCCGCCGCTGCATTCCGACTCCGTCGACGCCGCCGCCGCCGTCGACGTCCTCGTCGTCGTCGTGGCGGTGGTCGTCGCCAGAGCCTCGGCCTCCGAATCGCCGCCCTTATCCTCCTTGTCCAAGGCCGAGCTCGCGGCCTTGTCGGCCGAGCTGCTCTTCTTCTCGTACGTCTTTGGGCAGGGGTACACAGACTTTTAATTTTTGTTATAATGAAGGAGCGAAGTTTTCTTTTTTAACTTTGGCTGGGCTGGTTTTGTTGTATAGAAGGAGAAAGAGTAGGATGAATTTCGCTATAATAATAGCAAAACGTACAAAATTACTGTACTTTCTAGCAAGACATTCGGTGCTTAGACTGCTATAGTTTTTAGTGAAACTTTGAAGATTACTTGTAAAATTTTTTTCTATACAGTTTTTCCTTGATAGATGTCATGATAAAATCATGAAATGATGGTGATAGCACTTTTACTACATAATACAAAATTAAAACATTTCCTATCCTCAAGATAATTAAAATTTGTTCATTCTGCCAATTTTAAATTAAAGTAAATTAAAAGAAAATATACTTCAAGAGGATCTGAAAGTCAGTTTATCGACTGAACCTTTGACATTATTCAACATTATTGACTTCATAAACTAAAGTACTTCAATTTATGTTAACTTCAAACTAACTTACGCTTCATCGAGCAATAATAGATCTCTGTAAGAAATTTCAGACGTCAAGACCAGCGTTGGTAAAACTTTATGCAGAGGTCCATTATTATTCAAATTGAACTTAATTCACTGAAATGAATTAAGTTTTGCAATGAATTGAGGTTTTTTCTGAATATGAGTATTTTTATAATTAAGTAATCAATTAATCACTTCTCAGCCGATAAAATTTAAATCAGGAAATTGGAAAACTTAATTAACTTTCATAATTTTTTTAATAAAACGGATTTCCAGGTAGATTGTTCTAGTCAGCTCAAACAAGATTGTTAGATTTATTTTCAGCTGTAAATCCAGGTCTTATTGTTTTTTATGTAATAAACGATTTTTTACATTCAGCTGGAATAAAGAATTGAATTTTCATCTGGAAATCAAATAAAATCCAGCTGGAAATCGATCTAGAAATCCAACTTAGCCTGGAATCCAAACTAAGAGAAAGATTTTTACCATTAAATACGATTTTTTATAGCACACTAACCTCAAAATGCCAACTTTATTGTCGATTTTGAGGTTGTTGTGCTATAAAATATCGTATGAGACTGTTGTGGGAGGTGTTTTTCTACCTTGCTCGATTTTCTCACTCGCTTCGCTCGTGCGAAAACCCTCGAGCAAGGTAGAAAACCATCTCCCACAACAGTGTCATAATATACTATTATAACTATGAAGACGTACGACTTTTGATATGGACAAATACGCAGTTCAAACAGTTAAAACGCAGTTCTTTATGTTTAAGAATTCATTCATTCATATTAGCTACGGTTCATTTGTATGAAATATCTGTCGATTTAATAGTTAAGAATTAACTGATAATTTAACTGGGAATATAGGTACCTAAATTCCAGACAAATTCAGTTGAAATCAAATCCGCAAGGATTTTCAGCGGGATTTTGGATAGATTTTCAGGTAAATTTTGAATGGGTTTTCCGCTGGAATTTGGATGGACTTCCAGTTGGTATAAGTGTATATCTTAACCAAGAGCAAGGTCCATCAATCTACACCCTCACCTTCAGCGGCGTCTGACATGAGTTCTGCACCACGGAGCTGCTCGTCGACGATGAGGACGACGACTCGAGCACCTGGTGATTCTGCGCCAGGGGCTCGACGATCCTCTCCGAGGCCGGCTGCACGAGTTTGATCTTCTGGATTTGACCGACGCCACCGCCTCCGGCCCCCAGTGGTGGCTGCTCGCCCCGCTTCTCGGCCCTCGCGACCTTTTGATTGTTCGACTGGATGTTCTCCTTCTTGCTGCCGGCCGAGTTCGAGCGCCACAGGCCACGCACCCGCAGGATGTCACCGGCCTTGAGGACGCCCTCCAGCTGGTCGTTCGTCACCGTCGTCTCGCCGCTGTACATGTACTGGATCAGGATTTTGAGCGTCCGGTAGCCGATTTCCGTCGGGAGTACCTGGAAATTGTTTCAAAGAGGATTAGAATTAGTGCACGCGTGGAGGCTTCACGGGAGTGCACCCCGTTTTCGTTTTAGAATGCATTGAGCTCTTAGTATTGTATTTTCGATGCATCATATGCTTTCTTGAACATAATGTTAAAAACACTCACGCGTATAATTATAGATGCAAATTATTGCGCAAAGAATATTTTAGATAATCATGCTTTTCAAACCAGTAATGCTTGTGTTATGTACGTTTATCAAATAACGTTCAAAAAGATTGCTACAAATCATACCAAAAATGCACAATAAAATTTAGACTATAATGTAAAATAAACAAAATAAAATTTAACTTCGTCGTACTTTCTTTTTAATTCATTGTTAAATTATGTAAACAATTTTCATTTCATATTACATGCTAAACTAAAAAGTACAGAAATATAATTTATCATGTAACAACAAATTTTTCAAAATTTACTACCCGAGTAAAAATGACTTTATATATAATTATATATAACTATATATAAGTATATATAGGGATATATAATCAGATACGAGCTTAGAAAAACAATATTATATATAATTTTATATAATTTTATATACTAAAAATTGTATTTTTAATGTTCATTTTGAACATTTAACAATAAATAACAATAAATAACAATTAATAATTAATAAAAATACAAAATATGGCAATAAATCACATAATTTTATAGAGAAAATTTGGAGATTTACAAATGTAATTACCAACCCGAACTAACAGTTTCACAATATATTCTTATGTCTGGAAAGTTAATAACTGGTACACGTTCTTCATTGATTAGTAAAATATTCGAAAGTCTTGCCATGGTTTCATGATGAAAAATAATGTGGTTTTGTTCAATCCCAAATGACTGAAGGTACATGTATGAACTTTGATTTTGTATAAAATAAAATTTGACTTCTTTGTATAGTGCATTATGGTCTTTTAATACTACATTGCAATTTTTGTATACAAAGCATGTCTCATTAAAGGAATTATCAACGTTAATAAAATACTGCGAAATAAAAAGAAATATCTTCTATTTTACTAACTATCAGTGATATTACTTCTAAAATCACGTTGCACGTTACATCAGCAGTGCAAATATCAAATCCGAATACAAATGCCACGAAAATGACATTCGTCCAGTTGAAATGAAATCAGAATCGATCGAATCCAAGCGCGAATATACTCACAACGATGATCGGTGCATTCGTGTTAGCGCCGAAGTGACAGGTCTGGAAAATGTGGCTGAGATAGGACGAGCAGGCGGCCAAAACAAATCGATGGGCCGCCACATGCCTACCGCACGACGTAGCCAGCAGAACGTCGGCGAAGGACTCGGAGTGCAGCAGCGTCGCCACCGAGCTGTGAAGGTGGGCCCCATAACTGTGCCACTTCAGTTGAAAGTTCTCCGACGCCGGGATGCCAATCTTTTCCGTGACGATATCTGCAATGAGAAAAATGAGAATTCGACTGGTGAGTCGTGGGCAAAACGTCTAATGTACTTGTTTTGAATTTGCTCTCTCCGTTTCTCGAAATGTCTATTAACACTTTCATTCGAAAATTATTTTCTAATAATCGGGTTTTCTCTATGAAAAACTTATTATAATAGAAACATTTCATTAAAAACATTTTCTCTAGTAAAATGTGTTATGTGAATGTACAAGGGTACAACAAAGTTCAGCAAATTTTGTATATAGATTACATAGAAATCTCATAAATGTACCTAATATATTCTTTAGACGCCAAATGTACCGTATGGCTACAATGGGAATAAAAGGATTAAAGTTTAGTGAGTTAAATCTCAAAATTGAACAACTTCTTTGAAGTTATAAAGATATTAAAATAAATATCTTCAAGAGTATCTTAAAAGTTAATGAAACCAATTAGCTTATTTAGTTAGCTAACATTTGTCTGAATTATTACTGTATCTAAATCAAAGATTTATAACATCGACGTTCACTAGCCACGCGTTTGTGAAATCAATTTTTAACGAATCGATCTTAAGCTTTCAGCGAATCTTCACAAATTTCAGCTTTCCGATAAAGACACTATTTCATTTTACTTGTATAACAAAAAATAATTTGGAAGATTCAAAACTATATCAACGTATTCACTCTATCGATATGTTTCAGTTTTGTACTTTACTGGAATTTTTCTTTGTTTTTTTTTATCAATTTTTCACCTCATGAAAACTAGACGTTATTTCAAAAAGCTGAAATCGGTTAGTCTTCGTATGAGGCGCCGTCATGTGAAGCGTTTATATCCATAGCGGAAAATGTCCAATTTCGAAATTTAGTAAACATAACTTTTTATAAATCGTGTCATGATTTATCTGATTTAAACTTTGCAATTGATAAATAGCATATTCAAGTTTTAATTGCAGTGATAAAATAAATTTATGTTACTAGTTTTTAAATATTTGTGATTTTAAATTTGAAGCTAGCTGAATTTAAACAGTTATACATAATGTAATACACGTAATAAATATTTTTTGAAAGTTTTAGATCAATTTACCAAAAATTAAATTGTATTTAAAAAAAATGATTTCACTACGCACAGCCGGTGAATAATTAAAAAAGTATGAGTTATAACTATATGAAATAATTGATCCTAACTTAAAATACTCATAAAGTATCATATTTTAACCCTTTCAGACCTGAAATAGTATATTTTGACTTCTTATGGTGTAAATAGGAAATCTGAGTTAAAAAAATTCAATATATTCATTTAATTCATGTATATTATCTATGTGTATATACATGTGTACACATATGTAAGTATTTACATACATTTCGAAGACTCGGTATGTCAAAAAGGATCCATCAAGTCCAGGTAAAAGAACTGTTGCGACCGATAAAAAAATTATTTTTACATTTACCGACTATGTTTATTTAAATGGACAGGACAACTGAAAAGGTTAAAGTGGGTTAAATTTAATTTTCGAGATTTAAATTTTGTCTCGGTTCATTAAAATAACAGATGTAGGTATGTAATAAAAGGTCAGTAATATTTTCTTTAAATTCGTACGCGTAGTAATTATTCATAGAACTAATTAAGCAAGTTGTCTACAGTTCATAATTAAAATTTAACAAGATTTCTACTAATTATTTTTCTAAATCTCTTAAGTAGCTAGTAAATCACCATCGCATTAATTTCACACTGTTATAACATAATTGCAAAATCTTATTAATGATATTGAGAAGATATAATTGGAATAGTAGTTTTTGTAACAAGGGCGTAAAGTTTTACACCAGCTTGTTCGCTTGTTGTCTTGATCGCCGTGCACGAAGCACGAAGGTCGGCGAAGCCGGCAGTGATTCAGCATCACACAAGGGTGTCAAACTTTACGCCGGTATTGTAAACATTATTTTTTGATGCAGTGGGCGTGTCATTGCAACTTGAAGAATTTATGAAACGTATAAAGTGCAACTTTACGCACACTTTATCCAAAAAGATAATAATGAAACATGTATTTTATCAACTATTGATATTCACGGTTCCAAACTTTATTCGTTGAGTTTTTAAATTTGTAAATTCGAAGAATAAAGTTCGGAACCGCAATTTTTGCTTCGTATCCCAGTACGGCCTCCTCTTAAATAACAGTGTAACAAACTTATTCAAATCGCAATTCTTTTTAAATTCGCTTTTACAAATTAGATCTCCAATAAACTAATCTAATCTTTCAAAGAAATAAGTTAATTGTTTAACAAGTATTGTTCCAAAACAAAGTTCTCTATTCGCTGCCTCATTGCGGAAAACGCCGTGCACACGCGAACAAGAGCCGAGAAAAGGACGAAATATCGAACTGATCGATAATACAACGAAAGAAGAGGGAGAGTCGCGCGTCAACATCCCCTAACAGCTCGCAACACGCCACAGCCACAGCAGCACCACCACTACCACCACTATACCAGCATAGCTAATGCGATTACGCCGAATGAATACAGAAATTCACGTATACAACATGTATGCATTGATAATAAAAAATCTCCTTTATACGCACTGAGCTGCTGAAGAAACTTTAATGCGTATGTATTTGTGTTTCTCGACTTTGGCTTGTTTTAATAAAACTTTCATATTTAAATATATGGGCAAATCCGCCGAACTTTCAACCCTTGCTGTCCCAACCTACAAAGAGTTACAACTTAACTTCCTGGCTAGGCTCAGACTTCTATTATAGGTCTCAAATTGTTTATTTTAACTTGTGACTTCTATTAACTACCCACACATAACATCAAAATTGACGGCGAAACGTGAAGAAAACAATTAAATAAGACCCTAAAAATCACGCAAGAAGAATTAATGTCTCATATTCAAATCTATACTGAGGGAACGCCGTTCTATGAATCGTCACATAAAGTTTGTAACATTTTCTTCATACCAATACGAAAAATTAAGACCTTTTAGAATAATGTGCTATATGCGTATAATATGCTTACAAGGAAAATGTACGAAATGCGCTATTTTTTAGCGAAAAAGTGATACCTCTAAATAACCCAAAAGTAGGTAAAACTAGAACGAAATAGCTTTAAGTTCCGCTTTATTTCATATAAAAAACTCAATCTCTTGTAAAATTATTAATTGTTTAAGAAAGAGATAAAAAATACAAAAAAATTGAAAATTTTAATTTTATTTTAAACCACTGATTTTCTATACATTTCTTATTACTTTTTTTGATAGTTAATAACTTTGTAAGAGATTAATATTTGTATACGAAACAAAGTGGAAATTAAAGCTCTTTCGTTCTAGTTTTACCTACTTTTGGATTATTTTTTCTGAGTAAAAACTTGCGGAGTCATAATCTGAAGTAGAGGTACCATTTTTTCACTAAAAAACGGGCATTTGGGACATAATTGGCTATATTTCGATAACAGGGGTTCGTTAGCCAAAACGACGAGTGCTGGGGTTCATTTATGCACCAAAAAACAGCTCTCAAAGCCTCATCAAAATTCGCGACCCGCACTTCGTACACTCTCCTTGTTAGTTAGCGAGAAATAAAATTTTTAAATTCGATACTTTTCTACATGTCCAAATAACTCAAGAAAATTAACGGTTTTCAACATCCTTTTTCTGGCAAACTAAGGATAGAGCATCATTCTAAGGAATCCTAATTTTTGCATTTTGAAATGAAGATTGATTTGATCTTTCAGTATAGATTTGAATTTAAAACATTCATTTTTCTGCGTTATGTTTAGGGACTTTTTTTAATAGTTTACTTGACGTTTATTCCACGCCGTCAATTTTAATACTATATAAGGTTAGTTAATTGAAGTCACACTTTAAAATATAAACCATTTGAAACCTAATAGAAGTCTGTGCCTTGTCTGCAAAGTTGAGTTGTGGCTCTTTTTAGGTTGAGACAGCAAACGTCAAAAGTTTGGCAGATTTACCCATATTTGTTTTATATAGTCGGTACTTCGTATTGATAATTTCGAACATGTAGATATAATTTGAATTTTTCAATAACTCGAAGTTTTTTCCCGATCCCTGTTTATTTTCTATCTTATTTCAATGTTAAATAAACTTGATGATTTGAAGTACATTTTCAATAATCTCGTACATTTAAATATCCACGAATTTTATGAATTTTAGTCTTGTTAAGATAAATACGAATTACGTAGCCTCTTAAAATTAAAGTTAGCCTTTTAGAAATTAAAATCGTCGATTATTCGAATTTCTTATTATTTAAGGCCGATAATCGAAACTTCATTATTGGAATTGTTTCACGGTGCTTTCAATTTTGAATTACCGAGTGTTGACTGTATTTGAGGAGTGGCGGAACAAATTCGGATAATTTACACTTTTTATAATTCCAAACGAATAACGAAAAACTGTAACATTTTATTATTGGCTTGAATGGAATATACATAATCCATTTTTAGGTACTCTTTTCATGGCTTAATTTTAAGTTTAGGAATAACAAAATAACGTCACATAAAATCAATTTTTATCAAAAGTTGAATTATCCACTGTTTTTCCGCCACTCCTCATATTATACAACCGAAACTGTAAAATTTGTAGGTAACCAATTATTAAAAATCAGTGCAAATTCATATACTGAAAATTGCAAATATCAATTATTTAGTTGCATTCTCTAATATGATTCATTTACAACTGTATACGTGTAAACATTTTCATTTATATCTTCGGCCTTTTAAGGGGGCAGGATTGGGTTAAACCCAAAAAACAATTTGTTTTTACTAGTCCAGGGAACTTTTTTTGTTCAAAAGCAATTATTCTGAAAATATTTGTGCTATATATACTTAGTAATATCTTACAATCACTATTTACAATACCATTTTTATTAAAGTTACTGTGTTCCTCACACGATTGCAGGTGACATGATGAACGAAAATTCTTCTTTAGACGGTTATTCGATTCCTTTTGACATGTAGTACAAAAAGAGCGAAACACTTTTTTATTAAATTTTTTTTATTATTTTTTTCAGAGATCTAACCGGATTATTGAAAAATTTTTATTTTATTTTTTTTTAAATTGGTTGGGTCTCCGAAAAAAAATAATGAAACAAATTTTAACGAAAAGTATTTTGCTCTTTTGTACTACATGTCAAAATGTGTCTAATAACCGTTGAAAAGAAAATTTTCGTCCATCATGTCACCTGCAATCGTGCGAGGAACCCAGTAACTTTAATAAATATGGTAATGAAAATAGTGATTTGTTGTGACGTGTAGGATCAAGATTTTAAGGCTTTACAACGGTAAAATGTAAGACATTACTAAGTATATATAGCACAAATATTTTCAGAATAACTGCTTTTAAACATAAAAAGATTTCCTGGACTAGTAAAAAAATTCTATTTTTGGATTTAACCCTGCCCCTTAAGTGTTTTGATTTATTATTCAGGAAATGAATGATGTTTTCTCGAAAAATATCACTTTCTCTAAGGCGTTAATCGATAGTTTGTTCGAAAAGTACAATTCATCGTAAAATAATCTCGAATAACATCCCTGTATTACCATTTGTATTAAGAAATCAAATCATTTCCCTGGCTAATAAAGACCGATCGACACAAAGAATCCTACATATCGCCTCAATTACACATCTGCACACAACTGCCACCCATACAACACAATAAGCCCTCTTATCTCTCCATCAAACCAACTAATCAAAACATTAGTATCTAAGATCACCACCGTTGCAGTATAATTTGGTCAAATCCGGTCTTCCGGGACTTCAAATCCACCCCCTCTCGCAAACTACAGTCGCTGCTGCATCATCGCATAATATCGACTGCTTGTATTCGCGCGCGCTTTCTCTCTCTCTCTCTCTCTCTCTCTCTCTCTCTCTCTCTCTCTCTCTCTCTCCCTCCGATCAATCTCACCCCCGCGCGCGTAGTCTCGACCCCGGATAATCCCGCATGCCCTCGCGTCTCTCCGCGTGTGCCAGCGCGCGGAGACCTTTGTTGTGTATACACTAGAACTTGCCCGGCTTTTAATGAAGCTGAAGGAAGGTATTGTTACTTGGACTTGGGATTTGATTAGGAGAGAGAGGGGGGTGAGATGTAGGGAGGTTTATCGGGCTTTTTTAGGTGAGCTGTGAGCCGTCGTTGTTAATGAAATTGGGTGATTTTTTTGGAGTCGTTAATTATTATGTATGGGAAATTTGCATTTGCATGAGACTTTAAAAGAATAATTTAATTTTATCGACAAATATTTCGAGTTGATGTAATGTTTGTGGAATAAAATGCGTTAAAGTCAAATTCAAGATTATGACACGAAATGCTACGTGCAGGAGTCGATTTGGATCTCAGATTTATTTCTTAAAAAACAAAAGTAAAAAAAGGAAAATTGTGTAACTAGGCTAACTCATAAGAATGTCATATAATAGATTTCAAATCTATTTGAAGTCAAATTTTATATTTTTAATTGGCGCAACCACAATGGTGTTCCTGTCAAGAGAAGCCTTGCTATTCATTTTGTTTACGAAAGAAAGTGGAAAATCGTACGTACAATGAAATTAATTTTTTTTGTGGCTTTAGATGTTGAATTCAAATTCAAAGTGAAATTTGTAAAATAAAATTGTTTAAACAATGTGTTTAAATCAACTATTACAAAAATCCAGTTTTAGCGCCACCGGAAGCCACTTCAATCCAATTCATACGTAGAAATTACCTACTTCCGTTCATGATGCATGAAAGGATTAATAGTTTTGTCTTATTGGCATAACTGCCATGGTACCTAGTACTGAAGTTTTTTGAAAATTTTGACCAGACTCGAAATCTACGCTTTTGAAAAATAAACTTTATTCCTGACTCAACCGTATTGACCTGAAAAGCGGAACAAAAGTAGCATACGATTCCCGCAAATCTTATTCTTTTTTTTATTTCCCGCAAATGCTTTCTCTCTTTTCTTTTAAATTTTGAGCTATTTCTTTCTCTTTCCGTGGGTCCCACTTATTAAATCAATAAAGTAGCCACAGTTAAGTCGGAAATAAAATTCTATATACAGCACGGGGATAAAGTCTACTTTATTCCCTTATTGCATAATGTACTATTATTTAGCCCCGACCCTTAAAGAATTGGAGACAACTTTGGAAAAGTATTTAAACATGTTGTAGCCCTTAACTAAAGGATTTTTGTAATCAATTTCTTTTAATTTTTCGAGTATTTTAGGGTTGTATACGATTAAAAATTACTTAATCTTCCACTGCGAGATCGTAAATGGTCTACTTTGATCTAATCCATAAATTAAGTGTGCATAATGTTGAGTATATTACGTAGACATTTTAAGAGAACGAAGAAAAAATTGTGTACCCTTCAGGACATATACGGCGATAACGGCTTAACACTAATGACTATATCGATAAGACAATTTATTTTGAGGTATTCACGAAGTCATTTATTATAATGCAATGTTAACGTTGACTGTAATTTATTTTGACTATTTGGTTTATGAACTCTAATGTACCTATTCTCAAAGAAACTATATTTATTAGGTCACTTCGCGTGTATTCTGCTGCATATGATAACATTAACGTTTTCAGACAACAGTAATATAGTTATAATAAAAACTCATCTATGAGTTATATAAATGCTCTTTTTATAATTACATTTACAACTGCATTGCATAAATTGTAAGACATTAATCAACATAGAAGCTTTTTAAAGAAAAAAAACTCTTAAATCATGCGTATTTATTGCATTTTATCGTAATAAGAACATTTTGAGACTTAGAATTAAGTTATGGTCAGTCAACAAGTGAAACAACGTACATCAGATATCATACTAAATTTAAGGGTAGTTACATATTCGGAAAGATAAAATTGCATAAAAGTAAAATTCAGAAAGATATTTTATGGAAAATGGAAACTTCTGAAAAGTTAAATTTGGAAAGAAAAAAATAGGAAAATATTAGTATTGAATATAGAAATATTGAAAAAGAAATTGTAAGGATGAAAATATGGAAAATATAAATTCGTAGAGCCAAAATATTGAATTCAATAATTTTATAGATTAAATATTGAAAATTTGATATGTAACTCACTAACTTGGTAAGGGCAGTAATACCCGTATATTAAAAACGAAAGCAAAATAACAATTTTCAATATTTTAATCTATAAAATTATAGATTTTCAATATTTTGGTCCTATGAACTTTTATTTTCCATATTTTCACCCTTACGTTTTTTTCTATGCTTTGGTCTTTCAATATTTCTATATTCAATACTAATATGTACTGAATTTTTCTTTCCAAGTTTAACTTTTCAGAATTTTCCATTTTCCATAAAATATCTTTCCGAATTTTACTTTTATGCAATTTTATCTTTACGAATATTTAACTACCCCCCTAAATTTTATGTTTTCCAGAACTCTCTAATTTAATAAACACACATGTAACAATTATTCAGTCGGATTGAATCAGTATTGTCGTTTAAATTACATTACGATCGATTATACTCAAATTACATAATTTAATTATTTTAATTATTTTAATTGATTAAAACCGCGAATAGCATGAATTTTTTCTGAACTCTCCTTTAATTAATAAAGCATCACATAAAGCGGAAGAAAAGCTAATCCCAGAGGTATGCCAGCAAATTTTAAGGTATATACTTTTTAATATATACTCTGCGGTTAATAATAGTTTGGAAAAACTTTTGAACATTTTTACAACTGATTCTTGCGAATATTTCAACGATACACACACCCCGATGATTATGACTTACTAGAATTCTATGATTTCTAATACTACCACGTATTATTGATTTTTTTATAACTCCAAATAGCTCGAGGGTTGATCGAGAAAAGAAACATTATACATTTTTAGACACGATTGGTTTTGTAGGTAAAGATTGCGTGGAAAATTTGAAGGTAGGTCGTCAAACTCAATATCGAGAGGAAAATCGCAATATTAGATGTTTTGATATTATGTTTCTAGGAAACAAAAAAACCTCGATCAGATGTTTAGTACGTCGAGTGTACATATTAGGTACATGCACTACCTATATGTTACAAATTTTTATGATTCATGAACTTATGTATGAAATATTTCAAATTGTATTATACTATCAAATTGTTATACGATTGGGTTACTACCAGACTTTTTTAAATATCATTACTGAGAAAACCATATAATAAAATATAACGATATCAATTTTCTCAGTGATACTTTGATTTTGATATATTATAGTAGAATTTTCTTGTGAACTTCTCGAATTTTTGCAATACATCCAAATGAAGAAACGAATAACTCTATGAAAATTCTCGAGATGTCATCTTCCAGTGACGGTGTCTTTGAAGTTTCATGAACCATGACGTCACAAAAAAATTTGTGTTAAAATTTGTTTTGCATAGAACTACAACTAAAATTAAAATTATCATAATCGAATAAAGACTAAAGTGCTACTCATTTAAATTCATAAAGTAATATGATAATCTCACCCAGCGAAAAGGATAATTTTTCCCCAACTTGTTGATGCTGTTGAGTAGGGGCAAGATAGTCATTTGCAACGTTTCGGATACCTAGTTCTCTTTTGATATAAAGTATTTTAGAGATTGTACACTTATGTGGTAGTTAACTCTCGGTAACCATAAATGAGGTGATAGTAATGCTTCGAAAGTGTTAGTTTTTCTTAAAACGAAATTATAACTTTTTTGAGGAGGGTTTATCGCTAGATATAGGACAAAAAACAAATATTATATAAGAGTTTATATAGATCCTATGCTAAAATTAATGATATGTGCTTAATAATACTCCATAACTACATGAAAAACAATTGTTCCAAAAAAAATCGTGACGTCACAAGTGTAAATATTGTCAATTTAAAAAATATTTAGTTAAACCCCAATTTTCTTTTATTTTTTAATCACTTTTAATGTTTTGGGGGTTATATTCTTTTCTTTAAATATTTATCTACAAAATTAGCGAAAGAAATTTATAAAATAATATATCTGTGATCAGAGATAGTAAATTGTTTATAAAATTTTACGCGTTTACTTATAAATAATTAGCTTTCTCTTATTACAGATATATTATTTTATAATTTTCTTCCGTTAATTTTGTAGAGAAATGTTTAAGGAAAAAATAAGCACCGAAACATAAAAATTGGTTAAGAAATTGGGGTTTAATTAAATAGTTTTTAAATTTACAATATTTACACTTGTGACGTCACATTTTTTGTGGTACAATTATTTTTTTTATGTAGTTATGGAGTATTATTAAGTACATTTCACAAGTTATATCATAGGACCTTCATAAACTCTCATATAATTTTTTTGTATTATGTTCTATATCTAGCGAAAGACCCTCCTAAAGTCAAAAATATCTATCTTACTCCGTAAAGAGACTATTTTGCTCCGCTCTTCCCTAATTAAATCAAACAAAATATTTGGGACACCTTAACCACTAACCCACCTTCAAATTAAATATCGATTATTAATGAATTCTAACTATTATTTATGTAGATTTGAATATATTTTATCAATTTATAAAAAAAAGAGAAAAACAGTAACATTATATGACGTAAAGTTTAGTGTCACCTAAAAATATATAATCAAATAATGTTTAATTTTAAGGTAGTCTGGTATGTCCTTGCAATCTTAAAATCCGCCCCTACATACGTCAAGTCATTTTAATTCAATTCGTAACTTAATCCAATCTAACCCAATCCAATTCCATTCCATCTTACTAAATCTTAATAAAAAAAAAAAGAAATCCAATACAATAAGTCGTCAAAACAATATCCAGGCCGGCACTCGGCACCATCACACCCTCCCCCTCTCTCTCTCTCTCCCTTTCGTCTGCGTCCACCCGCTTCTTCCTCACAGACTACATAGGGGATGGTGGGGCAGTACGGGCACCCTAACTTCAAAAGAATCCTGTACTTTCTATTTTGTACCAATACAAATTATTAAAAGTGCTTCTTAAAGTAGAATATCTCAAGATTTAGATACATTATTTTTTATTATAAAATATATATTGCATTGTTTTTTATAATGCAAAGTACAATACCGCTAAAACTGCCCATTTTCCCCACCCGTGGGGCACGATTGGCATGGAGGTGGGGCACGATTGGCACGGTGAATTAATCAAAAATTTATTTAAAAAAAAATATTGGACGTTACTATTAAATTTGCATTTTATAGGATTGAGGATCAAAACTAAAAACCAGACCATTTCATTAACACTGACTCTTTCACCAACATCTAAGACTCCGACTCCGAAATGTTAAAGGCGCAAAAGTAAGGTTAAGAAAATCAGCTGTTAAACTCGGCGGATATAAATTGACGACTCACGTATGCCAATCGTGCCCCGCTAGTGGTGCCAGTCGTGCCCCATTTTAGAGTATTTTTATATGTAATATTACTTTTTTCCTAAGCATCAGAGATCATCAATCAAAAATGCTATTAAAAATTTAAGATTTAAACTGTAAAAATAATTCCCTTTCGAAGCTCATATGATTTATTTGTTCTTGAGAAATAGATTAGAATTATGGAAAAAACAACGTTTTGAAGTCCTCAATTTCTAATAATTCTCATGCGATTTGTATTAATTTTTTTCATTTAGGATTTGCAGAGGGAAAAAGTAAAAGCTATTTACAACATATAAAAAATACAATCATGTTAGAATATTCATTTATTTAGTGAACATTTGAATGCCCAATCCACCCGCCAAACCCATCGTGCCCCACCGTCCCCTACGAGACAACCCCCGAACGCAGTGCTGTAGCGTTGCGGCGCGAGCGCTCAATCCAATTTACAAATATCGAACGAATGATTAGAGAGGTCTCGCGCCGCGTGTATAATACACACACGGCGCGTGCTTCCTCGGCACGGGAGGGAAAATTTCAAATTCGCCGCAGCGCTCTCTCTCTCTCTCTCTCTCTCTCTCTCTCTCTCTCTCTCTCTCTCTCTCTCTCCTCCTTCTCTCCCTCTTCGCGCGCGCGCTCCACTTGATCGATAACTCCCCAACGGCCGACAATAAGACGATAAACGGCGGATTAAACAAAGTGACGAAAAGAAAGAGAACGGAGCAGCGCGCGCTTTTTGTGTTTCTTAAATTTTGAAATTTTGAAGAAAAAAATATAGATATCGGTAAATAATGATCTCGACAACCATAACAAGCGTATGTAGTGCGGACACAGGAGGTACATACTCGCAGGAACAAAGGGATGTATCGAATAAGCGAGGGCGAGTAGAGGCGGGCGGCGCGAGCGCCAGGCCAGGACGATCAATCGTGAATTTCCTCGCGATTATCGACGTATTCGGGGCCGTCGTCGCGGCGCGGCGCCGAGCGGAGAGAGAGAGAGAGAGCAGCCACCCCAGCACGGACCAACACACACGCACACCGACTTTCTCTCCCTCTCTCTATCCCTTTATCTCGGATGTTTCTGTCTTTTGGCTAATAAACGATGTATAGCTATACGATTCTTGTGTGTTTGTTTAAAGAAGCAACGTCGAGGCATGTTGGGTGTGTTTATGGTAAACCGGAGCAATCGTAAACACGCGTATTAAACTTCAACCCTTATCGAAGTAACGTCGAGCTGAATTTTGAGCGTTATCGAAGTTGTGCATTATTAAACATCAGTTACACCCAATTTAAGTATTATTATCTATAACGTAATATGTTAAATAAACTATGAAAGCAGTTCAATGTATAAGTCAGCGCTTCTTACGAAGACTTATATAGCATTTCAGGTTTTTTTAAAAAAGCACCTAGTACTTTTTAGAGGCTTCTTACAAAACCTATAATCACTTATTACACATTGTCTCATAAATACTAGCATTTTCTTAGAACCTTTGAAAAAGTCGCAGTGTTTATCCGAAAATCTTAGAATCGCTATAGAGTCCATAAACTCGACTCCTGAAAAGATCTAGTGTAACCCTTGATAAATCCGGAATGTGCTAGTCTGGAATCATCACCTACACGCAATCAGCGATAAAATTGCGATCAATATAATAGCCAGCTATTGCAAAAAAAGGATTATCCGAGCTTTGGGACGTATCCGGCAACTGGTATACACCTTCGCCCCTCACTTTGTCACTTGCGAACCGAAAGAGCACAGGAGACGAGAGATTGTTGTGGATACATACAACGTATATACATAAGGTGCAGCAGTGTGCGACGAGAGCCGGTAAATTGGAGCATGAACAAATAGATCAATGCGTCTCTGTGTATCACGCGACACACGACCACCACCACTGCTGCTGCACTATCAATACATCCCCCGCGCGTTATTTGTTATTTTTTTTCTTGTATCGCTGCTCCGTTATGTACACGGTAGTTTGTTTAAACAAACAAACAGCTGGCTGTAAGGTTAAGTTGCTCGTCTGGATTTTCCGGGGATCGACACATGGTGCAGCTGCTCTACACACACACACATACACGGGGGTAGAAACGGAGTACGGACTACCGCAGAGTCTGAATCAATGATTTCGTAGATCTTTCGGGAAGCACACACACACACACGTAATACATAGAACGCCGGGCTCACGCTCCGCTGTAAAGGAAGGAAGGGAAGTGCACGAAACGTGATGATGTAGAACTAGAACTCCGTTATCGACGAAATTTGACGTACAGCTTATATACGCGTGTGCTCTCTGGGTCGAAAAATCAATGATTTTGACGTGGAGAGGAAGGAGCGAGCGAACGAACGCGCGCGAGTACAATAAAGATCACGCGATGTTTTATAATAATATAGGCGAACCGCACCGTAGTCCCAGGCAAAAGAGTAGGTTGGCGCGTTACAATGTAAAACAACAAGAGGGTGGAGTTGATACGCGCAATGATCGAGTATAATCTCCTCGTGGCGCGGTGCTCCTCGTTTCATTTACCTGACGACATGGCTCCAGCTTGATTATTCACCGCCCAGTCCACTCCAATATTCTCCTCCAATCTCCTATACTGATTTTCACTCCTCCAACGCACAAGTATGGTACAACAAGAAGCACACCGCGGTCAACGATTTTCCAAAAAATCGACACACTGCATCGACAACAACGGAAGAATAAACAGCAGCACTGCAGTTACGAGATAAAACAAATACACTCGCGCGCGCACCTCCGTCGAACAATTTGGCGCACTCTCCACCGTAAACAACTCTCCGATAAACAATCTACACGCGTGCGATAACGAAAAATACGGCAAAGGAATCCTGCGCGGAGCTTCTATGCGGCAAAATGCGTGTGGTGTTGGTTCTTTCGTTTCGCACGGTGCGTCTCGCGCGCGCGCGTCCCGCTACACTAGTCGGAGTGTGTTTTGAAAGGCGGCATCGAGCTGCTGCCGCCGCTGCCGCTGCTCCGCTCCGCTCGGCTCCGCTCAGCTCCGAGGCGGCGCTCTCGCTCCGTCTCACTCTAGCCCCCCCGACTGTACACTATATATATATATATATACACGGTGGATATGAGCATCGAACCGCGGCGCGCGTTAGGGGCCTAAAAATCGATATTTCGGTCTTTGCTCCATCCGAGCGCCGCACGCCGCCTGTCCTTTTCGCTCCGTCTATCGCTGTCTCGCTCGCTCGCGCGCGCGCTCTTTACTCCCTCCATCGAGCTATTGCTCTGCCGTCTGCTGTAGGTTCGCGCGTGTGTGAGTACGCGTGTGTGTGGATAGAGGGGCTGCTTGCTCCAGGTGAAAATTTTTCTCGATCTTTATTGTTGCGTGCGCGCGCGCTGTCTCGCTTTAGCTCTCTTTTTCGCTCTTTTGGAATGTCGATCGCTTTTGGGTTATAAACAAACGTAGAGAAGACCAAGGGCACGTCTAGAGGATTATGGCGACACCGAGCGCGACCTTTACTACTGCGTCTTTTAGAAATACAAATAGATACTTTTAACTTTTTAAAAGCGATGTAAATTTTAAAAATTAATTTTAAATTAAAAGGATTTTAATGAAAGAAGGCACAAAAATCAGGAAAGTCACACTTCATTTACAAAGTAAATAAAGGATAAGTTAGAAAAACACAGTGGTCGATCCTACCCTCTGAGTCTCTCTCTCTAATACTTTTGCGCAGCGTTAGCGCATGCGAGAGAGCCAATATACGGCAACATATACACGTGCACGCGGTTCTACACGTGCGCACACACGTGAGAGAGATACAGGATACGTGCATTCGGAGGCGAACGCCGCCCCGCGCCCGCGCTCTCTCTCTCTCTCTCTCTCTTGTGTAAAACGGCCGACGCTCCGATATATGTAGACGCGCGTGTTGGTGCCGCGGAGAGCGCTGGTTCACACACATACATCAAGGGTTTGCTTTGCCCCCCTGTTCGTCATCGATTTTCCCGGCTACCAATCGCACGCATCCATTTATCGCATCGATCGCGCACCGCGCTCTAGCCGAGCTGATTTTAGAGAGAGACGGCAAACTCTCTCTCTCTCTCTCTCTCTCTCTGTGTCGCTCCCTCCCTTCTTTCGCCTCCCTCTCGATCTCTTTGGGCGCGCAGCGCGGTTTTTTCTTTCTTTCGTTGCTACCCTCTCGCTCGCTCGTTCTGCACGGTCTTGACTGTGTTTCTTTTCTTGACGACGATTCGCGATTTATTATCCTGGTGGAGCGAGAGAGAGAAAGAGAGGGAGATAGAGAGGGATAGATGGATAGATGGAGAGAAGGGGGATGAATGTATGAAGATGGAAGGGGAAGAGAGAGAGAGAGGGAAAGTGGTCTTATTCATAATGGTAGTGCGCGGTGGCTGCTGCTGCTTGGCTTTTATATTTTTTCGAATCGGATATGTAAGTGAGAGAGAAAGAGAGAGACCCGGGCGAGGGAGCAGACTTTTAGCTGTGCGCACCCGCGCTCGCCGGGTCACGTCGAGGCTGTCTCTGATGCTGCTACTTGCTTTGCTTGCATATAGTGTTATATACACAAACTTAGCGCGCGCATGCTGTCTGTGTATATAGGTACTTTCCATGTTGATTTCACTACTTCCGCCCGATCGGGTTTCTATAAAATCAATATTTTTGGAGCTCTTTTGGAAACTTTGAAAAAAGTTATATTATTAAGAAAGTACGGGGATTCCCATAATTTTGTAATTACATATTCTGAACTTGCAATTGATAATATAATGAAATTCTATCTCTTGAAGAAGCGAAGATTTCAATACCTGTAGTTCAAAGGTCATAAATAACGAATAGGGTTCGAAAAAATTGACTTATAGAAAAATATCTATTTATCACGAGAGGATGTTTTCTCAAAATAGATACCTAGAGGAATTTCATTCATGGGGAACAGAATCCTCTTGTGGAAAAAGTGATAATTTTTAAACAAAATTAATTTCAATTTCCTTATACTAGATGCCTTCTTTATCCACAAGGTGATTCTGTTCTCCGCAAATGGAATTCCTATAGAGGTATGTACACTCGCCTGTAAGATATTCGCGTCGAACGTTTTTGAAATGCTTCAATGAGATTTTCCGTTTTACAGGATTAACTAATAAGGTCGCTCCATTTCAAAAACGTTCGACGTGAATATTTTACCGGCGAGTTTACATATCTATTTTGAGAAGGCATCCTCATAGGACAAAATAATCATTTTCTAAGTGTTTAACCCTTTTGGGCACCAGTTCCTTTTCAAAGGATATTAAATTTTTCACCAATTTAAAATGAAAAAAAATTTGGTCATTTTGTGAGTCAATGGTTAAAAGAACATAATTATAAATTATAATTTGCTTTTGAAACTTAATTTTTATATAGGGGAGAATCGTGCAGTATAAACAAGATTCCAGTAAGAACATTTTTTAAGTCTGAGCTACTGTCGCGAGTTGACGGTGCCTTACCACGTGGATTCGATGTATGTTTGAGTTCTATATTAAACATAATTCTTGGTCAATATTATAAATTTACGGCTGCTAAAATTGTAAATCATTTAGACCTTAAGGGGCAGGCCTGGGTTAAACCCAAAAAAGACTTTTTTTAAAGTCCAGAAAACACTTTATGTTTAAAAGCAATCATTCTGAAAAATTTTATGCTATCAAAACATTAGATTACTGGAAAAAATAATACAAAAAAATTTAACGAAAAAGTTCTCCGCTCTTTTTGTAATACATGTCAAAATGAGTCGATTATCCGTAAAAAAAATTTATTGTTCATCGTGTCACCCCGAATCGTGTGAGGATCAAAGTTCCTTTAATAAATATGGTATTGAAAACAGTGATTCATTATGACGTGTTGGGTCAAGATTTTGAGATTTTATAACGGTAAAAATTAGGATATTATTGTTTTGATAGCATACAAATTTTCACAATGATTTCTTTTAAACATAAAAAGTTTTCTGGACTCGTGAAAAAAAGTCTTTTTTTGGATTTAATCCAGGCATGCCCCCTTAATATCAACTAAATATTATTAATAGTCATACTATACGACAGATTTTAGAAATTACGAAATCGTCACTTTAACATTTGTTTTTCATTTATTTAGATGCTGGGATTTGATCCTATATCAAATTTTTTTCTTTTTTTACAGGACTATTCAAGGATCAAATCCCTTTTTTAAATTTTAATTTTCATCAAGTCAATAAAAAGTTGTGCCGAAAATATGGGTGTTCATACTGTACGACTCTCCCCTATCTTCATAAAATTATAATATCAGGTTGAATATATATGTTCTAATGTCTGCATACGTGAATTAGAAATTCAAAAAGAGGCATACTATACCGAAATAGTGAAATTCTTCTAATAAAGGTTGGCAAACCAAACCTTACACCAAAACTCTAGTTTAAATCTGCGGTGAACCGCGGAAACGACTTAAGTCCGCTTTCTTCAATTTCGGGTTTACACTAGATTTTACCATTATAAGTAGCCCCCATTCACGTGAAAGTGGTAAAAATTGCCGTAGCATAGCTATGATAGTCGAAAATAGCACGTTACATAACGACTTAAGTCCATTCAATAAAATCTTTCACCGATATATGATTTAAATCCATCTGTATGTGGATCGATCAGAGCGTGTATAAGTGACTTTATTTAATTTTAGTACGTAATTAAATTTTATTATGTAAACTATAGTGTATACACATAAAACAATATATGGTTTTCAAAAAATAGTTGAGATGATTCCCGAAAATACGACTTAAGTTCACTTTTGCTTAACATTGAGTTAATATGCGTTAGATCTCATTATTATAAATACTCCTTTTTCTATTAAAAATTAACGACATTTGCCAAAGTATAGCTTCGCATGTAGTCCTAAACTGCACAATGCATAATGATTTAAGTCGATTTAATAAAAGTTTTGTTTAAAATACGACTTAAATTCATCTTTACATGGATCAGAACACGTTGATTTTATTTTATTTATATTAATCCATTTTACTATACGGTACATACTGAACTGTTTGTATTAGTTACTTATATATCGCAATCATTGGTCAGCTAGTTTTATTTTGCATAAGTTTTTACTGATTCTTTTAATACAAAAACAGTATAAGAGGATAAACTAATGAACGATATCTAATAACCTAGCGTCACTTACATGCCACCCAGCACACGGTATTCAAATTATGCTTATTACAACTCGCTACGACAGTCGCCGGCGTATTTTCTAGTGGTAAGGGAAGAGGGGGAGAGAGAGTTAATAGTACATTATGCATCAAGGGAGTAAAGTGGGCAATGTACGCACTGTGTGACGTTGCCGACCGAGCGAAGCGAGGTCGGCATTTCACGCAGTGCATGCTTGCCTACTGTACTCCAGAGGTGCGTATACTACTTTTCACCACATCCCCGTAAAGAAATGACTGTACGCATCTCAGCAGGCCGTACAGTACCCCATGCTCTGCCTAGAAGTAAAGTGACTTGTGTACGCGCGACGCGCTGTTTTACCGCTCGAGACGCAGTCGAGAGCGGAAAAAGGCGCATCGCGCATGCGCAAGTCACTTTATTCCCTAGGCAGTCCATGCGGTACTGTACGGCCTGCTGAGAGGGCGTACAGTCAGCACTTTACGCGCAGTGTGGTGAAAAAATTGTTTTTTATACTATTGCTAATAGATAGTATATTTCTAATCGTGAATAAAAATTCAAATTTAAAAAAAATTCCAGACCGACTTAAGTCCACATTTCCTGGAAAAATAACTAAACTCTTTTGTAAAGTTGCTCGAAAAATAAAAAGTATTTCTTATGTGTAATTACTATGATTAGAGTAATATTTGACACTTTATTTAAGAAATATAATTTGGCTGCATATATCTTATGTTTGGATCTGGCATATTAGCAAACATTAAAACGTTAATATCTCGAAAACGCGAGTAATGGACTGGTCGTTTTTCCGGTTCGCCACAGAAATATACTTTCAACCTCGCTTTCAATTTACCAAATAACCTATACTTAAATTCTGAGAATAAAAGAATCGTAACTAAAAGGGTTTAGTAAAGTAATTTATAAGTATCGAAATAAGTTATTTCAAGGGGTGGTTACTACTTTACAATACTAAGTTTGTAAATTTATAGATTTTAGATTTAAATTTATATAAGATTCAAGTAGAATTATTAATTTGATCAAACAGTTTATATACATAAATCAATCGCAGTATCGAAAATAATGTAATTATAAGAAAACAGATATTTTATTATAAGTGTAAAAAAATCCCATGCCCAGGTAAAAATGAAGTTTAAAAAAGAATCGTGACAACCTAAGAGTAAAATACCAAACCCATCCCTTTTACTGTATGCAAAATATCATTTTCACACAGAAAAATAACATCTCGCATTAAAACGCGGAATTCGCATTGGTTTTTCGAGCAGCTCTCCTCCGACCTCACAGAAAACAACAGACTATACGCATACCACTTCCGGCAACTGTTTCTTTCCTCCTCACACTTCTTTTCTTAATTCCCATTTGGGAGTTGGCTTTTGTAAGACTCGCGCATACACATATAACATACACGCAACTGCAACGCTCCCGCACTCACCCTCTGTTTTGCCGCTGGCTCCTGGCTGCTCTGTATGTATTACAAGCCGTGGCTTCCTCGAGGCTTCCTTCTTGTAATTTTCAATTGTCCTCGCGGAAAGGAGATTGCACCATTGCGCTCTGTATAACTTGCTTTACTCTTGCACGGCGTTGTACCGCGTTGAGAGATCGCCATTTCGCAACATTTCATCGAATGAAAAGGAAATTATTTTTTGCACGGATGGATATTTTTACGCTGGATTCGTGGGTATTTTAATCGTTAATATTGTTGTTTAATAATGAGATTGTCAGCATATGTACGGCCTGAGTACTTGGGTGGCGTAATTATAACGATCGATTATCGATATCAATTTCTTTATTAAATTATTAATTTCGCTTTGTTATTATTATATCATCAGATTATATGGTAAGTGACATAAGTATTGATTGAGGAATCTAAATTTATACGCCCTGCGACTATAAATTATTAGAAAACATCGTATTATATGATATGAATTATCACGTATGAACCCTTTGAGACCTGTACTTCAGGAATTTTTACCATCTTATAAATAATCATTTTATAATAAAACAATAAATCAAAGTTAATAATTAATCTTCTATTTTTAGAAGTTTTTTTCATGTAGTAAATATTTAATAGCATTATCATTATCTAAGCATTTGATGTTAGATTTTTCAAATTTTAACCTTCTTGTCACAAACAAAGAGAAGAGATACTATGAGTTTATTTTCACAACTACGAGTTTTGATAGGGGAATTGTAATGCTATAGTTCTATAAAATGTACATTATATGATATAAAGTTTCATATATATCAAAAGTTTTCTTAAATAATGAATTTTCATTTATTTAATAATATCGACGTATAGTTTTAAAAGTATATCTGTGTGGATAAAGTTGTATAAAAGATAATTTTGTTATCACTCATTTATAGAAACATTATTCTACCAATACAAAACTAATACAATGAAGAAATCGATCTCATTAATATTTAGTCAGTGATGAGGTGAGATTGATGAGATCGACTTCTACTACGATATTTGCATAATTGATCCTCAAAGAGTAAGCCAATCTATATTTCCACACAGCCCATAAATCCCTAATAACTTTTCATTCTCCTTCAAGAAGCGTACAACATTTTGACAACCATCAACATCCTCGAGCCCTCTCTATTTTTTTCCATCCCCGCATCTACCAACCACACGCGTGTATACACACACATCGCGCATTACAATTGCAAAATCGAGCCATCCGCTTCAGGCAACGACTCTCTCCTTTAACCCTCCCTCGCCCTCTCCTCTCGATACTCGCAGTACATATATACGCGCAGGGTTGTAACAAAGTCTCGCCCCTTGTACACGCAGACAGAGAGGCTCAGAGAGAGAGCGAGAAAGCGCCTTATCGCCCTGGCAAAAATGCCCCGTCATGCTGCAATTCTACGCACGTCTGTGCGAAAAAGTCGAAAGAGTGTGTGTGCGTGTGGGGGCGTAAGCAGAAGGAGGGCGATAATCGCACGCGCAAGCGCGACGATCCCTACTCTCTCTCTCTCTCTCTCTTTGCGCGAAAAATTCGATTGCTCCCGACGCGCTATAAAGATTTTCGGATGCGCGATGCGTGTATACGAGAGGGAGGCAAGAGAAGACCCGACGAGGATTTGAGGGTGTGTATGTGTGTGTGGGGGGGGGGGGGGGGTATACAGGGGTATTATTATGAGCGACGAGGAACACGACGCAGTTTCCTAGCAGGCTTCATTCATTTGCTTGCGATTAAAATCTGCAGTATTCTTTTATTTCGTCTAAAATAATTTTGATAGAATTAAATCATGTATAATATAAATATTTATGTTATACACTGAAAGAAAAACAAATTTTGTATATCTAAGTAAATATCTATTTTTAATATTAAGGGGATATCGCAGCCAAATGCAGATTCCTACATCGTATTTTTCGTTACTTCAACTTAACTTTTTGTCTTCATTAATAATTTCGGTCATCCGGTGTTTGTAATACCTCCGGGAACACCGGATGACAGAGATAATGAATAAAAATTAAAAATGGAACAATAATAATGGAAAATACGAAAATGTCGGTAAGTACATAACAGCATACTAGCACCGACAGCCCCGTTAACGCTGAGCACCTTAAAAACAATTGAAAAGAACTTCACGAAATTATTTAAAAATGTACTTTAGTCCTTAACTAGACGATTTTTTCTATAATAGTATATTAAGCAACAAGGACGTAAAGTTACTTCACGCATGAGTCACCGCGAAGAGTGCATAATAGCGATTTTACGCACAAGTTGCCAATGAACAGTACGCAAAAAAATTTAATCACCGCTAGCGGTGCGAAAAAACTTTTTTACGCCTTGTTCATCGGCGATGAGTGTGTTGGATTGCTTATATGCACGATTCGTCGATGGCGAGTAAGTGAAATTATGCGCCTGTGTTGCTTACGCAATTTTTTGTGATTCCTGAGCGTAAAGTTCAAACGGGACTAAACAGTAATAGTATCGATCGCACGAGTGTGTAAAACGTACGCACGAGTTGCATAGGATATTTTTTGCAATACAATGCGTAAAATGCATCACTAAAGTACTGCATAAAGTATGTACCTTCTCGACAATTAGATGTATTTATTTAATTTGAGATACAGGACGGGTATAGGGCGGTATGCAAGGGCGGAAGTGCTATGGGTGAAGAGTTAGAAGGGGGGCGAAAGGGACGTGGTCCAGGGGCGGAGTCTCTGGTGGGGTCGCAGTGAGCGAAGCTTATAAGTCATTAAAATAATAAATTTAAAAAATTATACCAGAATTTAAAAAAGAAAAATTAAATTTAATTACTATATTTTTCAAAATTTTACAGTTTTTTGAAAATTGTCTTCAAGTTTTTCAGAATTTTAATATGCTAAAAATTTTCTTCAATTTTATCAAAACTTTCTTCAATTTTATCAAAACTTTCTTCAATTTTATCAAAATTGTCTTCTATTTTATCCACATTTACTTCAATTTATACAATATTTTCAATTGTATCTAAATTGTTTTGATTTATACAAATTCTTTTGAAAACAGCTGTGACCTTCAGTGATACTGCGGAGAGTCTTCATTGGCACTATAGAGAGCAAAATTCAAAATATTGAAAAACTTACCGTAAACCAATGTGTAAAATGTTTTACGCATTTATATCAGTGCGTAAATATTTTACGTACTGTGTGCCAGTGTGTAAAGTAACTATGGTGTAGAATCGCGTTTATGAACTAAAAACGATTTCGAAAAGTACTTTACGCACTAACTTTATGCACAGAATCACAACAAAATTATTTAATGTATCGGTAGTATAAATTAGGTAGGAGATAGGGAAGAATTAGGCTAGCGTATACAGTTTTTTCAATATTCTTTTTCTATAACTTTCTTATAAAATTTACTGTTTCTGCGCGGAACAATATAAAAACAACATAATTGACCTGATTGTTTAAAGTTTTCCAAAGTTTGACTATATGTATGTTTCGTAGTTCGACAAGTATATTTTCAAATGAGTTTTTTAGTTTAATAAAGAGTTTGAAAAAAAGTTTTATAAATAAAACTTTATCGAATCTTTATTTTGTTGTTTATATCCACTTACAAGGAAGGTGCGGGGGAAGAGTGCATTATATGTGCGCTAGATACGGTTGTAGGGCTCAACGCCCGTTGGTCAGCGTACCTACACCGAGAAAGTTATATCGTAACGACAACGATATGTATCGTAAAGTAACAATATCATATTGTATAGAATATATATAATACTAGAAGAGTTTATAGCGTATTTTTTCACTTATAACGATTAGATTATTTTTATACTAAATTTAAATTTCGTGTTCCAACGCAGCGACCAATCAAACAACGTTTAAAGTTACAAGATGGTACAATCTCCTTTTAAGGATATAGTATCACTGAAAAAAATGTATTAATCGAGTATCCAGAACTGAACGTATTGCTTCTGCAACAATACTTTGTTATTGCTCTCACAGCAATATTATTTTGCTGAGACAACCATACAATATAAGCGATAACTATAATATAGCTACGACAGTAATATATACGGTTACCCGAGCAATACCAGTAGATATCATATAAATATAAAAGTATTGGCAACTTTTTACGATATCAATATATTTTAATATTTTATCATATCGTTTTCTCCGTGTACACTCGACGGACACATATTCGAATGGAACGTTTGGAAACCGTGCCATCTTATTGATTAATTCTTGTGAATCGGTCAATCTCATTGGAGCATTTTAAAATCGTTCGATCCGAATATGTATCCGTCGAGTGTACCTATCTTTCTTCAGTCCTAGTGCGGGTGAATCTTTCGTCCCAAGAGTCAGAGGGAGGAAGGTTCAACTGAAGACGATATGTATCGATTGTATAAAAAATATATCTCATATTTGCAGTAACATAAGAAAAAATTATCTGAAAAAATTTCTGACGAAAGTATCCGTGGATATTCGAGATTTTTTAAGCAAAAAATAAAATTATACCACAATGTACGAAATGATGTCATTATTTTATCAAACTGTTCCACGTCTGCGCTAAGTTGTGTCAATTACTATGAGATGTCTCAAAAGCTGTAGAAAATTATGACAAATACGCCAACTTGATTTGTTTCGTGTGATTTAGCAATTAAGTTATTATGCTAATTTTCGATTCTGTTAATAATTCGAGTATTCCGCTATGTATTTTACGTAATCACAAGTTACCCTTAAAAGGAAACTTGATTCTGATGCGTATTTTTTTAGTAAAACGCAATTTTTTGATGTATTTATCGGCGAGTAAAGTAGGTCTGATTGCATCCCCTTAACGAGGTATAAAACAAATCTACATCTTATACAATCAACTTATTGTTATACATTATAGATGTGAGAACTTACTTAAAGCATGCATGTGTTTTATATATAAGTAAATTAATCGTGCATTATTCTAATTATGTTTCGTTCGAATACTAATGCAAAGCATTTGTTCTGTCCGTATTTGATGAAACTAAATAAATTAAAATTCTTTGAAAGATGCAAATTACACTGATTATATAATCCGACAATAAATTAATATAATCATACGATTGTACCGATGTATACAGTAGAACGAGTCGAGTATGGCAAGACAACTGAATCATTACATATTCAATCATTACCCTGGTAGAAAGTTAGCTAGAATGGCTGGTTAGCTTATTCATTATTAGCCAGATTAATAAGCTATTAATAAGTCAAATTATAGCTAATATCTGGCTAGAATCTGCTTAAGACTATGATTTAAGCAAGAACGTATTTTGTTTGCCAATCTAACCTATTTATATTTTGTTTTGAAAAATATACATTATTATACTTTATTGAATGTTCAATATAGTATGCCGCCAAAATAAATATTATTATCAACAAATAACAACTTACGAGATTATAGAAATATGTATATGCAATACTAAAAGTATTTGATAACTAATAATTTCCTTTCCGAAAATCATAACTTAGTCAACAAAAATTTTGTGATTGATGTCGAAAATAAAATTTTGTAATAAAACTTCATTGTAAAACTACAAATATTTGTTTATCAATTCTCCAAATTTCGTCATAACTTACATAATTCTTTTTAGATTGTTTTTATTGTTATTTTTAAAATAACAATAATTATATGACTACATGCATTTTATTATTTATAACATAAATTTCTTTAATAAAGACACTTAAATTTTACACGGGGCTTTGGTACTTTTTGTGTAAATAATACTTTGTAAATGCACGCGTTGTTATGTAAACAAATATCCTAACCTCCATTACTACTAGACATTTAAAATACAATTTTAACTTTAATTTAGTAAGATACTTAATGTAGTATGATTAAAATTGCGTATTAGTTTGATTATTATAAGACTGTTATTATTTCCATTATTAATTAATACATAAATTACTTAGTTTATCAATTTTCTATTAACTAGAATATTAAGCAGAATCTAGTTAGAAATTAGCTAAAAAGCATGTCGTTTTCAACTGATTTCTAGCTAATTTCTTAACCAGAATTAACGCAGATTTAGAAAATCTAGCTAATATCTGGCTGGAAAACAGCTTTGATTTCTACCAGGGTAATTTAACTAATCAACTTTAACCATCACCTGTTAGATATCTCAAAATCTGGGATTAAATCTTATGTTTTAAAGATATTTTTAACGTTTGCTTAAGAACTATCTTTTAGGGATTTAAAAAATTCTTATTTTTAAAGTGTCTATATATACCTTTTCACTGCAAAAGATAGAGTTTCATATTTAGAGATTCAAATAAAATGAAAATACACTACCTATAAGGAAATAAGCCACTGTTAAAGTCCAAGAAAACATAAAAATTCATTTGTTAACAAATGTTCTTGACTGTAAATAGGCTTTTTCAAATTCTTCGCACGTGAAATCTGGTACGATCAAGGTTAATAGAGCAACTAAACTTATTTATCACCTCATACATCCTGGCTGTCTATGGCTGATTTTCACATAAAATTGAAAATAACGACCACACATACTTTAGTTCTCAGAGTTTAAAGTAGTAAAGCGTAAAATAAGAACGATCCTACGGAGCTTTCATACTCGATACTTAAGTCCCCCTTGTTGTTCCAAAAGATTGATAATTCTATTCTAATTTATTTATCATAATTTCAGTGCATATAAACTAAGGATACAGATATATAAAAACAAGATATCTTTTATGTATTATTTATGTAAGTCTCATAAAATGTGTAAATTCGAAGTATAACAATGAAAATCAACCATACCTATCCATAAAGTACGAAGCTCGTTTTTAACCGAGATTTATTTTTTAATACGCGATTTTAAGACTTTCAAAATATTAAGCATAATAGAGTTATACTTGAAAAACTTACTAGACTTGAAAGACTTTCCATACATAAAAGAAGGATGTTTTAAGCCCTACCAATATAATTAACTACCTTGACCGTTATTTATAGCTATTAAACCAGTGATAAAACATTTTATAAAATCTTCCTGTGCAACAATTTTTTGGAAATGCAAAGAAAACTAATAACATATGATATATTATAACAGTATTGAAAAATGTACAAAGAGAAAAAATTTTCTTATCAATTTATATTTATTATTACTGATGTTTGAGATTTATTAAACAATTTTTGCAATAAATTAGCTCATATTTTAGTTAGAAATGTCATAAATTAACCTTTATATATTTGTTTTCGTGAAATATCTCTCTGTAGTTTTGTTCAAAATGTATCAAAATAGACGTGTACAGAATTTTCAGACCGATTCATTAAAAATTGATGCGCAGGAATTATTTTCAATTTTCAAAATTTTAGTTTAGAATAAAATGCATTCTAAAAATTAGTAATAACGAATGTAAGAATTTACGTTTTTCTTGAAATAAATTGTTTTAAGAAGGTTTAAAAACTATAAAAATTATACATCTTTAATTATTAGCATTTGAGCGTGCATCGTATAATGTAAAATTAATAGTCCTCTTTTGGTTGGATAGTTCTCCGATTCTCACTTTTCCTCTTTTGTTCCGTTTAAAAATAAACTATGACATGATTAGGAATTTGAATGAGTTCTAATAACACGTGTTTTAAATACTTACCATCATGTAGAACTGTTTAAAAAATTGAAAAAAGAAGAATTTCCAAAAATCGGTATACTGTTCCCTTAAAAAAAGAGTGTTCCGATAGGCATAAGAATGCATTGGTAATGAATTCTAAAATTAAGTCAATCGAGTAAAAGTATTTTTACATTTTTAAATTCTTAACATACTTCTATAACACATCAAACAGAATCCTTTACTCATATCACGTTATTGGCTCACATGCGCAGCACTCTCAAAATTAGATATACGAAAGCATCAGGATCATCCTCCCGCATTCCGTTTCCTATACTCGCAACCCCGCTAAATCCTAATCCCGTGATCCTACGAAATCCACGGAAAACAAATATCAACCCGATCCACCAAAAAAAGAAACACTCCTATATAATCTTCTTTCCCGCATCACCGCTAAACCGTTTTCCGTTTTCCGCTCTCGTTTATACCACAGTTCACAGAGAGTGCAAGAATCACATCGGCATCAACGAATATATAAGATGAGTATAGAAGGGTTTTTCTACGTTAACAAGTTATGAATTTCTTATGGGATCTAGTGTTATCCACGGGTTAAATTATCCTATCTGAAGTGTTCTTATATATGAATAGTTTCTCCAACTTCGTTCTTCAGCATTATATCATGCAATAATATTAAAAGAATTTGTTAATAAAATCATTTAACATGAGCTATGTCATGGATATTTGCAAAATATTTCAGCTAACTAATGTTGAGAATATCCCTGGTAGAAAATAGACCAACCGAAATGGCCTATTCGTCAACGGTTCGCCAATGACGTTGGCTAATACTTACTGCTGTAATTGACCAATGGTTCGCCAACGACTGCTCCATTTATGATTCTAAAATTTTATTTTCAAATTATAAATTGAATCATTACCCTGGTAGAAACGTTGACTAACTATTCGCCATATAATGCCTAATTTTATGGTGTGTGGTCAATTTATGGCCTATATTATGGTCAATAACCCAACTTATGGCCGACGGTTTATGGCCAAAAGATGGTGTAATTTATAGAATTATTTATAAATAAAATTTAATGATCCTAAAATAATTCAATACGAATTAGATATTTAAAAGAGAACAAATAATTAAAAAATTATTCTAGTATGTTTCACACCGAGCCTATATGCTGAAAATATTCAAACCTAATCTACAAATATTTTTTCTTATATTTCTTTGAAGATATGTACGGTAAATTTTAGTTTAACTTAATCGTCTGTATTAATAAATATATATTAATTAACAAATAAATACATAAATTGGAACAAATACTGCTTATTTATTTGCGTTGAATTTGTCGAACTGCTCTAGCTCAACGACTTAAGTAAATTTTATTTAGTGGTTAAGTAACATTTACTTGATTCTATTGGGCACATTTTACTCAGCAATCCTGCTCAACCTTTTAAGCACAATCTGCTAAACTGTTCACAACGCAAAACTAAGTTTTTCTTTATATGTTTCAAACAGATAAGGGTCTGCTCTCTCCCTAGACTTCAAGCTGTCAACACACCGTGAATGTATGCATGTCTGCATGCGTGTTGGGACACATAAGCATATATATATATATATATACCAAACAATGTTATTCTAATGTTTATGCTTATTGTATATACGATAAATAAGATGAATACAAACTTATTTCTCTTGTATCTGTATGTTTCTGGTGTACCTATATATATATATATATATATATATATATATATACTAATCAATGTTATTCTTGCGTCTTATGTTCTTATATGCTCTTAGCGTACAAACAACCTATAAGCGCCCGACGCCTTTCGCGTGCGCATGGACTTATACTATACTATACTGAGCATCATGGGCATATATTTGACGTATAGAATCAGAGTTAAAATTTCTAGAATGTATGGAAATACTGCAACTTCGCTTATATATCTCCTCGCATCAGTAATCTAAATTTTATATTGTAAATTCGTTTAAACCAAAAAACATTGTGCGAATTTCAACTTTTATACATGTATTTGAGGTTATAGTACATTTATCTTTACTCATATTATGGTCAACTTATGGTGTAAATGTCGGCTACAAATTGACCACGGAAGTTGGTCAATAGATAGCGAACAGGCCATAAATGATGGTCAATTTTTTACCAGGGTAAATGTACGTCACTAAACGAATATTTTACAATAAACCACTGAATGATAAAAATAATAGCGCATATGCTGTCATGAAGTTGTAAAGTATAATTAAATTTTTATTTAAAGTAGAGTTATGGTTACGAATGGTTCAATGTATAAATGTATATTGTGCCTACCCACGCTTCTCGCGCAAACTAAGAGCGCGTCTTGAGTTGCGGAGCATGCAAATATCTCTCGCAACTACTAGTTTTGGTATAATTTTTTACCATCCATCCAACTTTCCATGTTTTCATATTATAAGATAGAATTGATAAAAAGTATTTTTTATGTTATACTTAATTCTTAATTATAATAGTAACTTATAATGTATTGCCTTAGTGGAAATGGTTTGCATGTCTAAGTTTGCCAAAGTTTGCCAAAGTTTACTAAAGTTTGACAAAGGTTGCCAGTGTACGCCAAATGTCTTCCAATTGGCCCTTGTGGGACATATATGACAAATTTTATCACACTTTTGGAAAACTTTGGCAAATTTCAACAAACTTAAATAACTCACATACTTTGGCATACAAGATTTCTTCCACTAGGGTAGTAAACTAAATCATCAATTTACTACACCTAAACTCAAATTTGAATTAAGTGTACATATATTTAAATGTGAATTTTTTAAGTAAACTATATAATTATGCTCATATAATGACTTTTTATTGATTGCATAATATACCATAACACTTTGCATAGCTTGCTTAAGCAGTATTTAGTGCTTTTCGCCGTTTTCATATCTTCAGCATTCGTTGGCCAACGACGGGCGGAAAAGTGTTTCAAAATAAGTGGGTTCTTTGGCGAATGGTTGGTAAACTACTGGCCAACCTTAGTAAAATTGGTCAACGATTTGCGAATCATTGGTGAACGTTTCTACCAAAGATACTTCAAACAATGTATCCCAAAAGTTTAATCAAGATCGATTATTTTGGTATGCGTCAACAACATTTTGAAGACTGAAAACTTAAATTATGAAAAAATAGCAATTGATAAAAAATAATGAAAAATGTAGCTTTATTTTATAATACGTTAATACAAATTTACCAAACTATATTGTATTTATAAAAATAAATAAAAAGCTTCTAGAAGAAAGTATAGATCATTTTTAACCTAAAAAAAATTTAAAAAAAACTTTCTTTTATTTAATTTTCACAGCCGTTAAGCGATCGAAATTAGACAAAATAACGTGAATTTGCAATAAATAGCGTTGACTGAACTATGAAACTTTTTAGCTTAAAATGTAAAATATTATTATGTTGCTGTTGCTACCTGTTAAGGAAATAGTTGAACCAACTTTTAAAAGATAAAAAAAGCGAAACTTTTAAATAAAAAAAATGATGTAACGATTTGTTCTCATATTATACGATAATATGAGAAACAATATAACATGAAAGTAGAACACTAAAGTAATGAAAATAAATTTCATGTTATTCGAACTATGGTGATTGCTCAAACCTAATGTGAACCATATTAGGTACAATTGACTTATAAAATTATATGAAAGTAGATTAAGCTCGGCCAATATAATATCCTTATTTTAAGAGTTCTATACAGCGTCATACGAAAGAAAAAATGAGTATAGTTTTGGAGGTATCATCTAAATTGTAATACCTTCCTATCTGGACGTTATTCTTTTCATCAAAAGGTTATCCTTTATAATTAAAAAATTCTGTAAAAATAATGCTTCTTCGAAGTACTTCAGTATCTAAGTAATCCTCATACAGTTGCTCTTGAGGCATATTTCCGGGGTATAATTTGTACTTCATATAAAAAAATAAAAAAATAAATATTTTTGCATTTAGACATGCTTAGAATGGTCTCAAACTTACGATTCTGACAGCTTATTAAAGTAAGACTAAGCTCTAAATATGATTTTTAGAGATGGCCTTTAAAACGGCTATACGTCCTCCTGGACATTAATTAATTAAATTTGAATATATTACACGGTTAGTTTGCGTATTCTTATACAAGTATCCATCAAGAATTACCAAAAAATGTGTTTTTCATTTATTTTTATGGAAAAATCTGCATCACCATGCGTATTGCTTTTTCTCCATGTGCATGTGCATTGCTTTGTTATTATGCCATTATCACCATTATGAAATTTGCGACAGGCAATTGAGATCTTTTTCTATTGTACTTGTATTATAGGATTGCTCTCCATCCAAACAAAGCATTCACATATTTTAAAAACCTTTTTCATTGAATATCGATGTTTTATCAGGTCCCAAACATGCGTGCGCTATATAGGGCGTATATGCCTTAAGGGGAGGCCGGAGCGAACTTTACCATTGTGACCTCCACCTCGCGCCGTATTTTTCATTATACGTCTAAAATTCACATAGTAACATCAAAATCAAGGTTGATAATAGTTTGTTATTATGTAAAGAACACCGGACAACAGCAATTTTGTTTATTAGTAGCCTCAAAAGTTTTTTATTATGAAATATTGTTAAAATTGACGAATGGAAAACGGTAAAAGTGATGGTCATCCTACCGTTTCTTAGCCTTACCGATAGCTTCACCTCGCGCCGTATTTTTCATTATTTTACGAAATTGTACGCAATTATGTACGCTTGAAGCTTTATAAACATTTATTATTATGACAAGAACACCGGACAACCGCATTTTTGTACCATAAATGACCACAAATTTTAATTTTTATGATATTAATTTTTGAGGTTAGGTAAAATCTGCACCAATCAGGATAGCTCCGACCTCCTCTTAAAGGGTTTAAACGGGCCTGATAGGATGCTCGATTAGGGCCTGACTCCTAATAATAATTCTCAAGCATCATATCCGAGCCTAATTTCAACCACATAGTACACTGAGAATACTACAAAATTGCTTAATATAAATTTCTTTTAAAAATACCGTAAACTTACATTCCACATTAAATTATAACATTTTGATGATCTTTTATTTTCATGATATTTTATATCCTAAATTTGTATGAAATTCATTCCAACTTACAAAACAATATAGCGTTCAGTTACACGATATTTGTTTTTCGCTACCCAACGGCGCGCGAGCGCTTCGATTTTCAAGATTTTCCCGCTCGCGAGCCCTGTGTAGGTGTGTACGTGTGTGTGTGTGTGCATGCATGCAGCAGCAGCAGCAGTCATACTGCATTGCGTCGGGCGACCTGATTCTGCGAGCGCGGGAGTAGAGGGCCCGCGCGCGATAACTTGCACGCGCCCAGCCCAACTCTCTCGCGCTCCCTGTGTACGTTGAATAATCAATTCCGCGGCCGCGGCTCCCGCTGCTCGATCGCGATTCGCGAGGTATAGGTATATATAGGTATTGCATGGGGAGGAGACACGTGCTGCTGATGTTGCTGGTGTACCGTGCTGGCGACCTCTCGCCCTTATCCGAGCTTATCTTTCGATCTGAGGGGACTGGGTGGGGTTGATTATTGCTGGTTGTTGTTTATAAGGGTGGAGGGACACTTTACTGCTTTAGCGGGAACAAGGTGGTGTTCTTTTACTTTCAAGAAAAGAGTGATGCCGATGGCGGGTTTCGAATTTTCATGAAACTTTGAGGATACTTTCCTAATACATAACATTCTAGCCCAGCATTCGTAGTTTGATAAATAAACCCTAGATGACCAGATATGTATGTATGTATGTATATATGTATGTATGTATGTTTTTTGCAGATATAGGTCTTAGTATCAAAGATGTGCGTTATTGTGTTATAAATTCACACTTAATATATAATCACAAATTTACAAATAAATATTCTAAAAATAACTGAAAAATGAAAGTATATAGACATAAAGATAAAATCTTAATTTGGTTCAAAGTTGTACGCTAAATTAACCCTGACTAAATTAACCCAGATGTCTATGTGTATATTTCTATGTACCAGGGAAGGATCCCCAAAGTTTCACAAAAATTTAGGACCCGCATCCCTGACCATGTTCTTGTTAGTGTAGTAAGGGTGTATATACTCTAGCGTAATAGGCATTTCTGTTTTCCTCTTTTGCAGATTTTTTAAAAAGAAAGCGATAGATGCGTTTTTGGCATCAGCCGTTTTTCTTTATTTTTATTAATATTTTAAGAGTAATTATGTATCTTTTAATCGAAAATAATTGAAAAAAGACTGTCGTAGAGCATTCAGAAATCATATATGAAAAACACCCTAGTATCAGAGATTAAGCCCGTTCTGCTTTTCTTAAAATAAAGCATTCAAAATAATTTTACTGCGCTTTTGGCTGTTTATGTTCCATGCACAATGAAAGAAAATAATATGTTCTTTATTTTAATATTTTACAGCGTTTTAAAGATAAAACAAATGTTTGAACAAATATTAGTACCTAATTCCCAATGCTGCTATTTGTTGCATTTTATATTATATATCTATTTTTCATTATGATATCTGCTATAGCCAAACTCGTGATAATTAAGAAATTTCGCTTTAGATAATGAAAAAAAAAACAGGCAAACTCATAGACACTATTATAATATGAACTATCTTTTTTCTCAAATATGATGTCAGAATTCTCTACTCCAGTCAATTTCGATTATTTATAATTGCAAAGTAATTACTTTTTAAATTTTATGTTATTTAATGTTAATGAATAAATAGAGAAAAGGCTGATGCTAATAAAATTTTTTGGTTGTCCTACAAATTCAATTATTTTTGTTATATGTTAACTAGCATAATGTATGGCAATAAAAATATAAAAAGTAGTAACGCAACAAACGCATTCATTTAAATCACTTCCTTTCTTTGACGTATAATCTATATTTAAGCAATTTCTTATCTTACATCTAAAGCGCTTGTTTTAAAACTGTTATTAAAATGCATGAAAAATCTATACTGTTAAGTCAGATTCGAGTTTGAAATAAATCTTAAAAAGTAAAAATAAAAGGATTTTAAATGTTCTTGAAAAACGTGAGAGGTTGTATAAAAATAGTGTATTATCAAGATTTAAATCTATGCTATAATACAACAGATGGATTGATATATCAGGAAAGTTTATTTTTACTTGAAAACTATATACCCTACCGTTGCAACAATACTTGCATGTACAAAGTATTTAAAGTACTTTAAATAATTATTTTCTTTAAAAAAAATCAATTGTATAATAAAGTTTACTTAAAATTATCGTCCACTTTTCATGCATCTTTTATTATTCGACATCTATATAGATGCAAATGCAGTTGACCCGTATATCACCAGCGACTTTTTCATCGCAAATCTGTATCTATCAGCTGAATGAATGCATTATGTTCTATCCGCTGCGCACTCGATTCTTCTATTCTCCGCATATACCGCTATATGCACACATTTATAGATCGACGCAACGCAGCCCCAATACGCTATATCGATCGTTTCGATTTTCGAACCCCACACTGCACCCGACCTCCCTTTTTTTTAAACACGGACATACAAATGTGTTGTGTTCTACAGCGAGAGAAATATTCAAGCTCGCCCGTGTTATGCGGGACCATGAGAAATACGATATGTATTATACAATATAATCTGCACCATGCCATGTGTATCTATAGGGGAGAAGAAGGGAAGGAGAAGTTAATCTGAACACTTTTTTATCATGATTTTTGTATTCTAGAATTTGTTCAAGTTTAATACTTCTGTGCACAGTCGTCAAGCTTATGGTCTTAAATACCTGTGTAAATCTTTTCAAAAGTCCATTTTTTAAATTGTTATTTCGAATTTTCATCTATTTTAAACAAACGATTTTTGCCAGAAGCAGTGCTGATTTAAACTCACGTGTAATTTAAATGCAAAACTGCAGTCATTTTCTTGTTTATAAAATGTTTTCTTAAATATTACCTTACTTTGTATACATTTAAAATACTTAATAGCAATAATTGTCATAAAATAATTTTGTGGTCCACTAATGACTGAAGTCCATTTTGAAATGTCAAGATATTAAGGTTTGAGATTTAAATTGCCCTTTAAACCTGTCTATAAGAAATGCATAAATTATGAAAAAAGAAAAGTAATAAATGAACGTTTGCAACTTTTAGCTTTTTTATATGAAAATATACCACGCATAGATACCAAAAATACTAAAAACGCAATTATAAAAGAAAAGTTAATTTAAGAATTTAGTCTGTATCGTCTGCAGAACAGCATACTGAAAATGGATTTATACTTTTTGATGCAAAACAAGCTACGAAATCTTCATAAATTAGTGCACTATGAGGACACATTAAAGAACTGTTATAAATAATTGGAGCGTTCAATAAGAACTAAAGCACAGCAAATTAATTATAGAAATTTTGAAAGCTGTCACTAACGTTTCAACATTTGAGACATAAGAAAAGTCAAATTTGATTAATTATGTGAGTTCAATTCATACTCTAATATGTTATTCATCAAATACATAATTTAAATGAATTCGATAATGAAGTATTTATACAAAAATTCAAGATTTTAATGCGCAATTTAAAAACAATTTTAAATTTACTTATGGTTCTGAAAACTTTAGCGAATGAATAATTTGACTTAATTATCTTATTAAAATTTTGAATTGAAACCTTTATACAGTAAAAATAAAAAAGGAAAAACTGTCGTTTAAAAATAGCGTAATTTACTTATGACTTTTAAGAATTTTGAGAAAACGTAGTTATATACTGTAAACTACAGTTTATTTAAATAAACTTGATATATAAGAGAGTTCTCTGAAAACTATTATAGTATTATAGAGATAATTGTGTATTAAAAAGCGGATAAAATTATCGTTCTCCAAATTATAAAATAAAAAATTTACGACTGTCATTCGGGGTTGTAAGATGTGGCCACAATCAAAATTGGCTATATTTCTTCAACGCTGACGTAAGATATTGGTAATTCATAAAACTCTTCGAGTTTAGTTTGAATTTATAATTTCATGACTTTACAAGTAATTGAGTACTCTAAATTCAAGAATTATTATCAAAATTTATATCTGTGAATTTCTAGAAAATCAACTTTAAGTACATTTTTCGTGTTTTCGAGATATTAAGATTTTAATTTTGAAAATAATATAATACCAAAATCCATTTCTACGACTAATTTAATTCAGTTATAAAGAAACTTTCTATATTATTTTAATAATCACCAAAAAATCTCCTAAAATAAAAAAGACCACTATAAACTACTAAGAGCCATTTAAAAAAGAAAGAAGAATCAAATTCATATTTCGATAAACCACGGACACGTTACAGAAGCGCTGATTTTGAGGATACGCGCATACACCTCCAACACGCTCGATTGCCAATAAGTCAATAAACAAGCATTTAGACTTGAGATATACTCTCTCAGTCCAAGTTAGCCCCATCGCGCTTCGATTCCCGTATATGCGGCGAGCTGCACTTCGATCCACGCGCGTGTAATGCGGATCGGGGCCGCCCCCGCGTTGCCGCGTGCCCCCATCGTATATATCGATCCAGGGCTTATTAAAATCGAGATTCTCGCATTATACAAGCCCGGCGCGCGCTCTGCGACGCCACCTCGCACACCCTTTTTGTGTTTTCTGCATTTGTATGTATATGTGTGTGTAGTGTGCAGCCGAGGTGCATATTCGCCTTCTGCGCTCTGTGTTTTATTGAATTGTTGGATATTAATGCGCTTATTCTCGAAAGTTTTTATGTAGAATATGTTTTTTAATTTAGAAAATATTATATAGTTCTAGAAATTAAATGGGATTTGGTTTTTATTGTGATTACTTTATCGACATCGTGCCATTATCACAATAAAAATATGTATTAAACGTGTTCAGAGAAAAAATTATTGGCGTGATTTCAGTGTGGGAGTTAAATTACTATGTGGCGCTATCGCACCACTATAGATAGTACAATTTTAAATAGATCTTAGTAATGTTATTATAAAAATTATAACTGAACTGAATGTTGTCCTCTTCGTGTTCATCGGTACTTATTAACAAATGTTTACTTATTAAATTAAATCATTTGAGAAATAGTTATTTAAGTGTTTATATAAAAAAAGGTTTTGATGTATCTTTTAATTAAAAATATTTTAGTTCTATAGTTATTTTGGACTAGAATATAGTGTAGCTATAGTAGGAAACTGCTTGTCGATATTTCACATAATCTTATCTCATAAAAAATGTATAGAATAGTTATTTAAAAAATTGAATTAAAAAAATTGAAAATAAATATAGTAACATACTTAAATATCTCTGTAAGAACCTTTGAAAACTTTTTATATACTATAAATTATTGTTACAATAGCTGCTTTTGTTTTATTTTAGTGTAACTTGCTTTTCGAATGTTTTTTTGGATGAATATGAATTTGAAGACAAAATTTGAGAAATTTTAAAATTCAAGTTATTTAATCGAAATCAGCGATCTGAAGCCATCTGAGTATTTATTTGTATCCTAATATTTTTAATAGATCGCTCATTTTTTTTCAAAACCTCTTTGAAAAGTTGAGTGCATTTTAAATACGTAGCTGCAATTTCATGTGTTGTTAGAATTGCAAAGCATTCACATTGAACTGAATATCTGGGATCCCGGAAAACCGACTTAAGTACATTTTTTTGAAAATTGAGTTTCGAGAGGTTTTAATACCCTTACATAGTATATTTTCAAATAAAAATGCAAAAAATAAAAAAAAGTGTAAAAAAGTGACCATATCTACTATTTATAATTTTTTTTAACATTAGTTTAAATGGAAAATAAAAACTTTAAACCTTATAATCTCAAAAATATAAAAAGTGGACTTAAGTCGTTTCTCCGAGAATCCACAGATATACAGAATTACATTTTACAGACACACCGCAGACCCCCGTCGTCGATTAGCACCATATGGGAGCACAAATATGGCGACGTCAAAAAAAAAGAATTACATTAATCTTCAGTATCCTTTTCGCAAAAGAGGTAATCACTGTCATACTTTGTTCATACAACAATTTTTGAATTTAGGAAATATATTCTCCAGCATCCTTCTTACGCTCGGCTAGATAAAAGAGACCGAGTCACACTGCCAAAACAAAAAATCGCTGCGAATTCATTGGCACTTAGCTTCATTAAACTAAATTAATTGCTCCAATATGAAATTCTTTGTTCTAATAAACTTATTTTAAATTGCTATATCTCTTTCTAAATAAAACCTCAAAAAGGATGTGCCTTTTTATCATTGATGGTTTGACAAAAGATAATTTTTTACTAAAATTACAGAACGATAGGTAATAATCTTTATCACAGCAATTTTTTCTCTGTACGTAATTTATTAAAATTATTTAAATATTTAAATTACCTGTAATCAGATGTTAGTACGTAGATTCACTGAATTCCTAATCATCTAAAATTTTGTGAACGATTTGCCATCATAGATTTTCGAGATATAACCGTTTAAACGAAATATGAATAGGTAATTATATGCTCTGTTTAATGCATTTACACTAAATTGATCATAATATTTCTAACATACCAAAAAACTCGAAAAACAAAAACTCAAAAAACAAAAAATCGAAAAATGGTTATAAAGAAAACGAGTCGATAAATCTTTAAATTTCTTTTCAATTTCGAATCTTCATTAAGAAACGAAAAGAATGAGCCCGGTTTGGCAAAAATGACCGTGTCATTTTCGCGATATAAGCGATCAAAAAGAAAATTTTTAAAATATATAACCTTAAATATTTTTAAATATAAATGTTGTTGTGATCTGGGCAAAGAACTCGTTCAAGAGATAGTAAAGAGCTACCATTTTGAAAAGTTTCAGATCAAATGCTGCCGATATACTCCAGTATTCGCTACTGAATAAAAATCGATTTCTTTTACAAAAATATTCTTTTCCCTTCAAAAGAAAAATTAAAGCCTCAAAAATTTTACAGAATATTTTTATCCATATTCCTAATCATTCTATGATATAAAAAAAACCAAGAAACTAAAACTCAAAAATCGAAAAACCGCTAAAAAACATAAATGCATCGAAAAACAAAAAAGATTTTTGAGCCTCTGTCCCCAAGGAAAAACAAAAAAATGAGTCCCAAACATTAATTTTCACCGCATATATTCACACACACACATACCCACACACCCACCCACACACACACACACATACAGATATTTTCTAAAAATAGTGTATTTTGATTTCCAGTATCTCAAAACATGTTTCTAGCAAAACTTCTTTTTACCATCACAAAGCTTCCTCTACGAGTAAAAGCCTCCTTTTACTTGAATCTTAACATTGTATTAAAATACATTCTCAGCATTTTTAAACTAATTTTCGAAATGTATAATGAACGGTTTATATTTTCGTATGAGCTGTTGTGTGTACAAAAATTAAGTTGAATACATGTTGAATTATCAACACTTTCACTGACGGTGCGATATAAAATCAATAAATTCGGGTATAAAGGTTTTTTAAAACAATTTCCTAACAATAAAAAGACAATATTAATCAATATGCGTTATCAATACATCTCAGTATGCTTAAAAATTATTCATAACCAAAATTTGCCCATTTCTTGAATAGAACATTAACCCTCGAACAGCCACCGTCATCAACAATCAAACTTTCGCGCCCAAAGAGTCACGTGCTCCCTGCGCTCTCATCACGTGTTGCGCAGTCCACCACCGCGCAACCGCTGAGCGCGTAACCTCAAAATCCCACCATCAGCTGGCGCTCTGTCCTCCCTCAGCTAAATTTCACACTGTGCTTATACTTTATATACTTATGAGCAGTGCGTTTGTGTGCGCGCAGAGGCCACTTGTGTTGGTCACTCACCTTTACATTTCCACGCTGAGTCGCTGCTGACTCTCCCGTCCGTACGCGCCGCGTCCATCTCCATCCCCACCCGGAGCTCCGTGTGCAAATGTAAATAAGCTGTATCTCCGCGCCAGCGATATCCATCTTTATCTTTACTACGCTCTCTCGTATCGTCTATAATACGTGTGTGCCCGTGCGTATACGCGATACGCATCGCGCGCTCGAAGAAAGATCGTCTCCCTCCTCCTCCGCAAGTATACAACGAGCCTGCAGCGAACACCAGTCAGTGAGTTACTCGCGTTAACCGCGAGTTGTCAAGTGTGCTGCTGCCAGGCCGTCTCTCTCGATAAAAAGAAACCCGTTCGACTCTCTGTCTCCGAGGACTCCGAGTCCGGAATCGCGCGTGCGAGAGCTGTACGAGTGTGCACAAAGATACACGCGACGGCCGTGCGTACAATCGCACACCTATACACACGGGGCCACGGGGAATTCGAGGAATGACTCGCACGGAAGCGCATAGTTTCCAGACATCGCGCTGACACTCTTTCAGCTCTCCTCCATCGGTGGTACACCTTTTCCGCGAGTGTCTCCTCTTTTTTGTTCATCGTCGTCACCGGTTCTGGATGGGGGCTCCTCGATGAGGGCCATCACCGAACTCGAACGCCACAGCACGCAGCTGACCCAGTTCTCGGCGTGAGAGGCAGAGGCGGCGGCGGCGGCGGCGTTGGCGATGGATTATCGGGCGGCGGCACCTCCCGGTGGGCCTGCAGTCGACGTCGACCGCGGCATCCGGATCGACCGCGAGCAGCAGCCGCGAGGATAATACCACCCAGCGGACCGTTACAGCCAACGGCTGTATAGAGTCTGTGCCAGTGCGAGTGTGCGTGTGGCTCGAGAGGTGGAGGTGGAGGTGCTGGACGACGAGGATGATGTCGGAGTCGCGGAGAACTAGGTTAAGTTGACGACGCCGAGGAGAAGAGAGAGACTGAGAGAGATAGAGAGGAGATCGTCGAGGAGAGGACACACGCGCACAAGGAGGAAGAGCAATAAAGAAGGAGGACGTACGTGGATATTAGATAGATAATATATACGTGAGTGTGCGATTTCTTTTATTTTATTGTTTATTTCTTGGCTTGCGCTCCCCCTGTCTGCAGGTTTGCTTTTTGTTTTCGAGACGTTGTGCGGGTGTGCGCCTTTTTCTCTCGACGTCACTATATTTACAGTTATACAGGCTGGAATAATAATTGGCATTGGAGCGATAAAGAAAAAAAGAAAAAGAAAATTGTCGATGCGCGCTCGTTTGCAAGTAACGAAGATATAACACGGGTATGATGTGTGTGTAAGAAATCGCGATTCTCAGCTTTGCATTGTTATGTTGCCTTTGGCTTTAATTGATATGTGCATTGGATTATACTGCTTTTTTTTTGCATGCCTTATAACGATTCGACGATGACTAAGAACTAAACTGAGAATAAAAAGCGATCGGTATAAAAAGCGAGGGACACAATCGTTTCCATTGATTCCCGATCACATGTTTGCTCGTTCTTTTTTGTTTCTTTTTTTATTTATTCTTCGATATAATTGTCGCAGATAAGGAAAGACGGTGCGCGCGGGCGACGCCTAAAAATCTTTTCGCGCGCGCCCTCGAGAACACGATGTACAATACAATAATTCACAATGACTTAATTCACGTTTGTGCAAGGCTCGCGCGCAAGTGGTCAGACGTGTTGCTTTTCTTTTCTCTCTCGCTCCGTCTCGTCGCTCCGTTTTTTTTTCTCTTTCGTCCACTTCAATTGTCTCCGTCTCCGTCGCGGTCTTCCTTGAGAACAATTACATACCGTCTTCTCGCTCGCTCTCGGCAAGAAAGTCAGTGGCTCACACTTGTTGATTGTATATAGTTACGTTGAACACACACGCGAAGGGAGCATCGTCGTATGGTCGATTTCGTAATTTGTTTCCGAAATTGTGTGCATATGTATATGTACACGCGCGTGGCTGTGTTGTATTATATAGTATACGCTAGTGGCGATATGAAAGTCTCGCACCCGAGGCGTTCTTCGGGATGACTTGAGTGTTTATTCAGTCGATTTGTCAATTTCTGAATAAATAGAGGAGGACTGGAATTGCCTTTATAGTTTTATTGAAAAATTATTTATTCCGGAATCGTTGGTGATGAGCTTTGCTGAGCGTGGGCAGGTTTAAGAGGTTCAGCGCTAAGCCAATTGTATAAGCAAATTTTTACGTTTTTTTACGATCGATGATTAATTGAACTTTTAAACATTTTATGATAACTTTGCATTTTTTTATTCAGTTTCAAGTTCATAAAAGTTGGAAAAAACCAGTTGTTGAAGTAGTTTTATCAATTTTTAATTCAGTAGTGATAGAAATGTCAAATAAATATGCAATAATTCATGGCTCATGTAGCGCTCAACTTGTTGAAATTATAGTTGAAAAATGGTCTGTTTTGATATTAATTTATGTAGTCATCATTTTATTAATAAAAGCAGTGTAGGATTATTATTCGTTGCAATTTCTTATCAATAGTACTTTATCAATGACAATGACTAAATTCAATGATTGTTTGATTCAGACCATGTTATCAGAATTGCATAAGGAATGTAACAATCTTTTTGAATCACATAAGTATTGTCATATGCATATGAATTTAAAAGTTTAATAATTATTAAATTTCAAACTAGTCTTTGAAAGAATTTTAATTTACTGCAAATCAAGTGATATATTGTAATAGATTTCATACTTTATGAATTATTAATTTTTTTATTGAATTATACCTGAGTCAATAAAAAAAAATATAAATATCTAAATTGTTGTTGTATATTATTATGTTATGTAATGTAATAGTATTAAAAATATACTTATAATTGATTTATCGGCAACATAAAAAAGTTTCCAATAAACTGATATTTTATTTCATCAAAGTATTTATATTTTTTAAATTTATTATGCTGCTAATATTCTTTAATATCTTTTACACATAACATTTATTCAACTCTTTAGCAAAAATGTTAGTAAAAACGTTTGCTCTATCACTAATAATACTAATAATATATAATAGTAACAGTAGTTTTTATTCTTTTTACTCTCTTATTCAAGTTTATGTTACTTATTAAAAAGTAAAATATAATTTTTCAAAACAGTTTGTAGCAACACAATTATAATTGTGATAGCTAATTCTTTTTAACATTTTATAAAGTATACACAGAATTTTCTTATTGAAATAAGTTTTTTTCTGCAGAAAGAAAACTTGATTGAATGCAAATTATAAATAAAGGAAAAAAGATGTACTTTTTATTATTCATTTCTGTATAACTAGTTCGAATTGTTTTTCTTTTTTTATTCCAATTATTGTATTATAACATTGCTACTGTACTATAAATGAATATTTGTAAAATTACTTATAATGTGAATACTAAAATCATTTTCTTTTTCTTACAGATGATCTATTAAATAAATATAGTTAATTAAAAATGCCTCGAATCACTAGGAAGTGGGAGCTATTCCCAGGCAGAAATCGTTTCTGCTGTGATGGGAGAGTGATGATGGCACCTCAAACCGGTGTATTTTACGTTACAGTTTGCTTGATTGCTGGAACAAGCGGACTATTTTTTGCCTTTGAGTAAGAATATTTTGTTAAATTTATTTCTACTATACTGAAAATATCACATAAAAAGTCATCATTTGGAAATGAATCATGATTTTCTTGAGTCCATAAATATAATTCTATGAGTTTCCAACATAAAGATATAAGTCCACTTTTCTTTTAATTGAGTTTTAAGCATTTTTGGTACAAAAATTTACATGTACATAGTATATTTGGTTAAATGGAAAATAAAAATTTTGAACCTTAATATCTCAAAAACATCAAAAGTGAACATATCTCGTCATTCAGGCGTTATTTGGGTTATGCCTTTAACCCAAAGAATTTCGGACAAAAAATTTTAAAGTTAATTTTAGATACATAATAAACATTATAAACAAAATTTGTTTTATTATCATATACAAGTATTTGATTAGATTGGAAACAGTTTTTAAGTTTTACCTGTTCTTAGAAATCTTTTGATGCAAAAATAAAGAAAGCTGTCAAAACATTGAACCTGGCAGCTACTGAAATAATATTTCTTTGCCCAAATCATGCTTATTTTTGTGATATCTAAATTTAAATCTTGGTTTAATTTAAGAGATAATAATTTAGATATAATGCTTTTCAGCTGTCCATTTTTAGCAGAGAATATAACTCCTGCAATACCAGTCATAGGCGGATTGTTGTTTATCTTTGTAATGTCCGCTCTTTTTCGGACTAGTTTTAGTGATCCTGGTGTGATACCTCGTGCGACGCCCGATGAAGCAGCGTACATCGAAAAACAAATAGGTAACTTATTATCATTAGTAAGAATGCATTAATTTTAAGGGTCCTGTGTTTAATTACGAAACTTTGTTTCAGAAGTGCCAAATAATGGTAACTCACCAACCTACAGACCACCTCCGAGAACAAAAGAGGTACTGGTAAGGGGGCAACCAGTAAAGTTAAAATACTGCTTCACATGTAAAATATTTAGACCTCCTAGAGCGTCGCATTGTAGTTTGTGTGATAATTGTGTAGGTAAGTAATCAATCATTGAAAAATATAATTTTAATCAAAATCGGTAATTATTGTTTTTACTTTGAAATAAATTGAAACATTTATTTATGTTTTGAGTGTTTTTAAATTGCCAATTTTTTTGCAACCTTAACTATAACAACTGTTATGACAAATACAATCATAAAACATACCTAAAGTTTGGCCTTACTCTTATTCTAAAAACGTTTATTTATGAATCAGCAAAAGAATTTATGTATATATTATATTACAGAAGCACATTAGACTCATTATTAAAGTTACATAAATCGCTAAGAAGAGCTTATTTTAAAGTAACAAACTTTACCGACTTCTGCGGTGTAAACCGTTCTTTTACAAGACGTTATATAATGTTAACTTTAAAACTTACAGAAAGATTCGACCACCATTGTCCATGGGTAGGGAACTGCGTAGGACGTAGGAATTACCGCTACTTCTATGCATTTATAGTATCTTTAGCATTTTTATGCGTTTTTATATTTGCGTGCGCAGTAACGCATCTTATAATGTGTGAGTATCTTGATAAAATTGTCGATCTTCCGGGGTGACGCATCCTTTTTGATACAATGTCTTTTGTTTTTGTCATTTATAGTAACAAGAGATGATAAGCCTTTCCTAGAAGCTGTAAAATTGTCTCCAGGTAGTGTAGTCGTTGGCGTTATATGTTTCTTTTCTGTTTGGAGTATTTTAGGATTGGCTGGATTTCACACATACCTCACAACAAGTAATCAAACCACTAATGAAGATGTAAGTTATATTACTCTGTTTTCATTTTGATATATTAATGATATATTAATATACCACTACAATAAGTAGAAGCAATTAAATTCAATTGGCATTTAATTAACTTTAATGTCATGTTTGCTAAGAGCAATAAAATAATAACGATTATAATTACAATCTATAATTAATTTTTTATTTAATATTTATTGTTAGATTAAAGGTTCCTTTACAAGTAAGAGAGGAGCAGAAAGCTTTAATCCATACAGTCAAGGAAACATTTGCGGAAATTGTTTCTATGTACTTTGTGGCCCAGCACCTCCTAGCCTTATTGGTATTTAATAATTTATAGTACTGTAAATGGATTTAATTTATTGTTAGTTTTACATAATTATCTTTTTTACTACAGATCGGAGAGGCGTCGTTACGCCTGAGTATCGAGCTGAACAAGAGAGAGTCAGTGAAGATTGTGTAATAACCAATAATAAGACTTATGGAACTGTGAAACTTGTACAGCCACAGGTAATTGCATTTTTACAAATTAATTAAATAAGTAATATGAAAATATATCAATTGACCTGAATTTTCTATTACATTCTATTTATTTTTGGTATATAAAAGGCCATAGAAAAACCTAAATATAAAATTGTAAAAACACAACCAAATTTCACAAAACGAAAACACACTCTGAACACACAACAAGTGTCATAACTAGGTAAATTCACAGTCTTTTAATTTTCGTTTTAGTTAAATTTTATAGTAGATTTTTTTTTATTAGGCACTTAAATGTTGTAAAATTATAATAAAAAATAAACAGTCTTATAAAAACTATAATTCATATTCATGTAAAAATTGTTATATTAATGCAAGAAAATGACTGAAAATTAGATTTCATTGTATTGGTAGGCTTTGCTTTTAATATTATTAATTAATATATTTTTTGCTTTTGTATTTTTCTTATAAAACAATTTATTTATCATGTGATCTTTTTTTCTTTTTATTTATAAGTATGAGTGTTATATTTCGAGAATGTATAGTATGATGCTTCAGTTAAATCAAAACACTTACAATATAATGAAATACTCACCCAATAAAAAAAGCGCATGTTTAAATTTAAACTGCTTCAGATGGACTAGACGTGATATATATGTATACTTTGTATTTATCCCACAACCACAATTGAATCAATTATTTGAGAAACTTGATAAATTTTATAAAAAGATTCGTAGAGAAAATAAGCAATTTATATCTCACTAATGAATGAGTGTATTTGCAACTATTTCATTTATTTAAAATTATATGCAAGTGATTATTAGCAAGAATTGTTAAGCATAAGAAATTACGATCATCATTGATACTGTTTTGAAAATCTTAATAGAATGTGAAGTTTTAAAACTTTTATTCACACAGGTTTTCAGAAATGCCCTTTTAATCAACTTCTAATAGCTATATTTTATACGTCGGCGTATGATATGACGCTATAAAATGTTTCCACAAAATCGGTCCACTTACCACTTAGTTTCTCAAATAAGCGAGTAAAATGACTACCCTAACAAAAAACCAAACAAACTAAAATGAAACCCTCAAGCCACCCATTAACCCTCCATCTCTTGCAGTCCAACGGCGTGGCGCTACCGATGAGCGCCGATCTCACCGGCTCCACGAACAACCTCGTCCCGGGCCTGCATCAGCCGCCATCCTCCCAGCAGCAGCACCAGATCCAGCAAGCCCAACCCCAGTCCCAGCAGCAGCAGCAGCACTCGCCGCACCTCGAGTCCATAAACGGTGAGTCCGCGTCGACGGCCTCGACCGCGAGCGCCCACCACCTGCCCCGCTACCTCGAGGACCTGCCCGCCTACTCGTGTCAGTACCCCAGCGCCGACGCGTACCCGGTACCACCGCCGCCGCCTCCCTCCCTCAAATACGGCCCCGCCTCGCGCTGGGACCACCAGCAGCAGCTGCACCTGCAGCTCCAGGATCGTCCTGGCTCCCTGCGCTCTCCCCGTCCCGGCTACCATCACCAACCGCCTCCACCGCCGCCGCCGCCAATAGCGGCAGCTGCGCAAAAGCCCTCGTTCCGCTGCGAGGAGAATCTCCAGAGGTATCCGCAGCGCTGTCGCGACGAGTACTACCACCGCTGCTCCGAGAGCAATCTCCTGGCCGAGCGCTACGCCGAGAGCCAGCAGAAGTACTGGTCGGACGTGCACAAGTACCTGCAGCGCTACTCCGAGGAGCCGCTCGGCAGCAGCAACAAGAGCACCGAGGACGCGGACCTGCGAAAGGCGACGAGCGATTACGCCTCGAGCGGGCCCCCCGTCACGGACCTGCAGAAGTTCCCGCAGCGCTACTCGGAGGATCCGCTGCGAGTGAGCGTGAGCAGTGCCGGTAGCGTCACTTCGACGGCGCACTCGCAGCGGAGTCTCAAGTACGCGGCGGGTCTGCGCTGTCCCGAGCAGTACAGCGCCGGCGGGAGTTTCAAGTATCACGCGGCCGCCAAGTCGGCGAGTGGCTTCCTCGCGAACAGGATACTGAGTCCCGGGGGACTGCCGATGATCGGCCACACGGCGATCGGCCTCGTGGTCAATAAGTTCGGCTCGGGGCCGCTCGATCATCGGCATCAGCAGCTGCACAGGGCTGGGAGCGGCAGCGAGCATCAGCATCGATTCGCGCATCATCCGTACGTGGAGCAGAGCGCGTTCTGTCCTTGCGAGACGGGGAGCAGCGCCGCGGGTTTGGGGAGAGACGAGGAGGAGTATTTGGACGGCCGTTACACGATGAACAACTCGATGAGCGACAGCGATCCGGAGCCCATGTAGATTGTTGGCGGAGGGGATGAGTGGAAGTCTGGGGATTGTGAGATTCTAAGGCACTGTGAAGGCCGATGAGCCGGATGCGAGGCGAAGTCCGATTATTCATTCTGATCGTCGCAGATTTCCGATATGACGACTTCGGGATTACGATCTAGTCAAACCGTGCGAGAACGACCTGACGCTTCGTACAAAGACTATAGCGTTTTAGATTTTTCAAAAGCAGAGATCGTGTAATCCACTCGATTAGTGGATCACTTAGGTCAGGTCATTCACAGTGCCCGATTCGCCCGGTTCCGTCGTTTCACGGTGCTCAGACTTTAACTATATGGGCATTGTTAGGCTTTTTGCTGGTGTATCTTTCGTGTTTGAGCTTTGAGGAGAAATTCGTGGCTGCTTCAAGAGTAGTGTTTGATAACGGTGACTTTATTTTGTAAAATACGAAATTTTTTTAGATTAGCTTTACAATACTGCGACACCATATTCGTACTTAAAATTATAAGTAAAAATAATGTTATAGACTGATTTTACTTGCGAAATAATGTTATTGTAATCAGGCTTTACGTGGTATTAAATCACTAGTACTTTCTTCAAGCTCAAATACCGAACGACACTGGTATAAACGCAACCTTGGCTTCGGTAGCCTCTTAAAAAGGGCAAGGGCCGAAAAATCTTTCAAGATGCGTTATTACCCCCTTCTCATTGGAAAATAAAATTATGTATAATTATGGATAGTATTTGGATGTAAGTTCCCAAATTTTTATCTTGTCCAGTTGAATGCTCTTTCATTAATAAATCATTTTACTTGTAACTTAACTTGATATAAACATTTATGTAAAACAGTTTAATTTAACCATTAGCTGAAGGAGGAACAGAAACTATTACAACCTTCGTAACCAATCTTGATAGTAGAAAAAAAATTTTGATATAAAAATTTTAACATCGAGATTAAGTCAGTAATACACGCTAAGCTAGTAACTTTTAAAGTGAGCTTGCGCGATCGTAAAATTTAGATTAGATAAAGCGCAATATGTACTACATAATTTAGCATTGTACTCTTTTTTCAAAGAATACTTAGATTTAAAAATTTTAGGAAATAAATAAAATAATATTATCATAAAATAGTATGTAAGTACAATAGATGACAAAGTAAAAAGTTTATAAGTCAATGCATTTAATACGCGAAAGGCTGTCTGTTCCTCTACAGTTATTTTCAATCATTAATACAAATAAACGAACTGATACTTTATACATGAGAAAATTATTTTTTAAAGAGTATCAGAAAAATATTGTATAAATGTGCAAATATTTAATAGTTAAAACATATGTTAACTTTGTTTGCAATCATGAATATTATCACATGTAGTACAGATACAGTATTGCATTTTTTATCACTATGTATTTTCCAATCATTTGTAGTCATAATATGATAATGCATCTGCATTATTTAATCATACATAAGCACATATTACATTTTTACGTCATATACGTTCATACGTTCATAAATGTAACGGCGTGCACGTATAAATATGCATTCCATATATGATCCCGTATTTATACGTAATTTTTTCCTGGGTACTCTCGATTAAAATAATAATCTTAAACGATCTTCTTCCGATTAATCGGCGAACGTACTTTTTTTCATCGTAAACAAACCATAATTAATCAATGTTCTACAAATGTTCCGCGTATACCGTATTATATATCATTGTTATCAATTGCGTGAAGTTTTTTATAGATTCGTCTGTTTGTATAAAAGAGACTTATTAGAGATAAAATGAAGCGGTATATATTATATAGTGTTAAACTTATAATATGCACTACGATTTTTTCTAATCGCATAATAGCATAAGTATCTTCGCTGAACATTGTTGACATTAACTGTTGTAGAAGAGTATTTAATTGATATAGTGCTTGCAGAGATTTTAATCTAATTCTGTTTCTGAGGTATACACCTGTGAGTTTACTATATTCTTCTGAAAAAATTAACAGTCTATCATGAATATAGCATTTTTAAGACAATAACTTTTTGAGATGTCTTTATATTTAGAAGATGTTCGGATTTAAAATTTATACAGAATAATCAATTTATAAACTGAAATAATAGTTTTACTAAATTTTAATTAAATGGTATTTTAAATAAAAAATTTTGAATACATACAAATATTAATCACAGTTATCTTATATATAATAATGTTAAATGTTACTGTTGTATGTTATCAAAATATTTTTTATCATTTTCATAGGTGTATATTCTTTAAAAATATCTATGACTCTATTAATATCAATTTAATATTTTCATGCAGATGCAAACAACTAATTTAACAGAAGTAAATTTTCCTTGCAATCTACTTTTCATGCTTGTTGAACTTGAAGCATCTATGAACTAGTCTATCACAATTAACAATCCATAAGTAGAATCGAAAGATAAAAGTTAATAAAATTAAACGTACTTAAGCTAGAGTAGAACATATAGATGAAATGAATTTTCAAAAAATCGTCATGACTCAATAAATCTTGTTTCTCTGTTGCTTGTAATTACGTCCCATAAACGAGGGCTCGGTGTGCATACAGTCCGGTAAGTTTATTATCTCACATATGCAAGCATCCCCACACGTTGTTCGTTTTTCTTTTTAAATTATTTTTAATACACCGGTGACGCTGATAAAACAAATTAACAAAATGCGAGGCTGAACTTCATATTAATATCTTTTTTTTTCTTCTTCATGGTCTCTAGCGAATAACTAATTTGTTTTTTGGTTGTTTTGGTTGCCGACTTGTTTTATGGCTATAAAAAACACAAGTAATTCGCTTTTGGTTTGTGACTAATTTAAATATGGTTAAAAATTTTGGGCCTTTTAGGAGTGCACAATTTCAACTATTTCTTAATTTTAAACTCTTATTTGTATGGAAATTTATACTAATCACTTGCCAACATAAGAAAGTATCGAAATAATTCGTTAGTATGCAATGGTAAATATATTAAAAACCATACAAAGAGTTATTTGATCATTGTCACAAATGTCAAAACTGGTTATTTTATTTATTTTAGAAAGATTTAAATTTAAAACTTGAAATAGTTCATACAGCATTTGCGCTCTAACAAACAATATTCAAAGTTCAATTTAATAAATGCACGTGCAAAATTTATTAGGTATTATTTTTAGTACACAATACAATGAAACTATAACAAAATCTTTTGTAAGTTTGTTTAAAATTGTAATTTATATATCGTATGAAAGGCAAGGGATTTTTGTTATTCATTATTTTAAGATTATTATACCAATACACTTAGTGTAAATAGTAATGCAAATTTATTTATGTTTTCTATTTCTACTCCTAGATATTGTTTAATTACAATGCAATTACAAAATGTAAATTTGTTAAATATTAGAAACGTATGCATATTTTTTGTAAAATTTTTTGCACAGGATAATACTTTCAGTGTTTCATACGAAAAATATGCATCTGCACGAAGATTTTATATAAAACATGTTTTTAGAAGGGCAACAAATGGCTTGACAAATTGTTATTTAAGTAAATGATTAAATAAAATTTAGTTTAATGTTTTAATTTTTGAAAATAACTATAAAGTAAGCCTTTTATTGTCCTGAGATTTCTCAGAAAAATGTCCTTTTATGAGTAAAAAAATGTCACTTTTTATCCTAAGGACCTAGCTTTCTATCTTGAATGTTTTATATTATCTTAATTAAAAATTTATTTTAAAACCCAAAATTGTCAATCTTCGGGACATATTTCTGGATGTACTCTCTGAATTTTTCAAAGTTCAGACTAGCTATTTCTTGGTGAAAAAATGAATCCAACATGGAAAGATATCGTTAAAAATGTCAGGTATCATTATTTTCACCTCATAAGAAATTCATAGAGTACTTACAAGGAGATTGCCATCAGGATTGCGGATTCTGGATTTTACTAAAACTCTAGAAGTGGGTTTTAAAGATTCAAAATGAAGAAAGTAGAAACTTGATAATAAAATAACAGATAGTTTGAAAAAATGAGGTGTTTTAAAAATAATTCGAGAAAGACATTAGTGATATTATGACCATTAATAACCAAAGAAAAACATTAGTGATATTATGACCATTAATATCTATAAGAATTAATTCGCTTCGGGGAATTCCCAACAAGGAAAATTAAATTATTAAGTAAACTTTGATATCTCAATTAGTTTCAAACAAATCATGCGATCGGAGATCACAAAAATTCATCGAAATATCAATAGATAAAATAATATTTAAAATGTTTACATTTTTTATACGGAATTTTTTCTCGGAACTTGCGTAAGTTTTGAACGAATTGAGATATCGAATATTTTGATGTAAATTAAAATGACTTTGTACTCCTAGATTATTTCTTGGAAATTCCCCCCAAGTTAATTAGTTCTTTAGATATTTAAAGTTATAGCCCCATTGTTTTTTCGAAATTAAACTTATTTTTGTAAACTATCTATTATTTCCAACTTTATTCACTTTGAGTACTCTCTAAACATTGAAAAGAGTAAAAGATAACGCAAAAATGTAGACATTTATTTCTTTGGAAAAGTAAGCTGTCAAAATTATCTACATTAAAAAAGTAGAAAATGTTATTAAGGCGATGCTAAAGCCACCTGTCACCGAGAAATACGAGGATCCACTTTTCTTATTTCATTTTCAACTTTGAATAATTAACTCTATGGAAAGTAGTTTTCCTAATCAAAAAGGACAACTTTCCATAGAGATATTTTCTTAAGATTGAAAAATGAATGAAAAAATGGTTCCCCGTATTTACCAGTAACACGGGGTTTAACATCACCTTAAGAGTAAATTATAGCATATTATGAATTATTTAAAAAAATAATAAATTCCTATCTATTTCTCGATGTGATTTCTTTTTACTTGTGTATAAGAATAGAAATGGAGCAGTTTAAAACTTATGAAAAAATAAAATGCTCACATTATTCTTTTAGATGATTATAATTAACATTTCAACTTTTGTAACGTGGTAAATGTGAAGTTTATCCTTGAAACATAAATAAATAGTCAATTAATTAAACACAATAAGTTCTCAAAAAACAAGTCAAGTATCTAACATATCGCGCTATCTTTCGCTCTCTCAAGCTTAGATCCCACAAACCATACTCCTAGAGCCTCACCAAACTCCAGAACCCCCATTTCTCAAAAACTCTGCTCACCACCTCACCCTCCTCCCCCCACTCAACCACCCTCACTAATCTCACTTTTGTTTCTTTCTCCATCTCTTATAGATAGCACGACAAACAGCGCGAGCCACCTGGTGGCGAACGAAGTCCTCCCGCTGGCCTCTCTGAGCCTCGCGCCCATCGACATCGACGAGATAGCGCCCCTGCCCGTCTCCACCGCCGCCCACCATCACCGTCTGCAGTCCGCCTCCACCACCTCCTCCTCCGTCCTCTCCGGCGCGGCGAGCCATCTCGAGGGGGTCGGCTCGTCGGTCGGCCTGCCCCTGGTCGTCGCCGCCGTCACGACGACGACGCCGCTCTCGGCCTCGCGGCTCAGGCTGCTCCAGGACACGACGATGATCGAGTCGGCCCTGGACCTCGACTCGCTCGAGGAGGCGAGCGTCGGACGCGGCAGCCAGGCCGGCCTCATCAAGATGGGCGTTATCTGAGGAGAGCGAGAGACGGAGACTACGGAGAGGACGGAGGAGAGGAGAGGAGACTCTTTTAGGAACGTGCGCGCGGGGGGGGGGGGGAGTTGATTTCGGTTCTTTTGAGAGGGGTTGAAGTACCGGTGGAGGGAGGAGTGTCGATAGGGGAGGGCGAATGTCAAATTGGAGATTTTTGGGATTGAATTTTAACGATCGGGGAAATATATGATCGACTGTTATAAGATTTTGCGGGAATTTGGTTTATTTTTGTATTTTGGTAGGCAGTGGGAAGGAATTTGGGTCGAGTTTGTTGCCTAGGTTCCCGGCTTATTGAGCTGGATCAAGTCCGGATTGTAATCGGGGAACCTATACATAACTGGGTACGAAACGATCATGCTTTACAGCAAGTTATGGTAGTGGGAAGAATGCAGACTTATGTCTTGATGTAACCAAGTAAAAAAGAGAGGGAAAAACGTGCATGACGTCACGGTGGTGCTCTTTTGATATATATGCGTTGAAATTACAGAGACTTTGAACATATTGACCTCGGGCAAGGGAGTGGATTATGTCTTGCATCGATTTTATGCCCTACGATATTTTTATTTAAATAATTGTAAAATCATAAAGTAACTCGATGCAATAGTATATTGTGTACCATGGGGGAGAAGTGTGCTTTTTTCGCTCGCGTGTGGGTTTTGCAATACGAGTCGAAGGCGAACAAGCACGGGCCGGAGGTGAGTGCGTATTGCGAGCTAAAGACGAGTATTGCAAATATACAAGGGTGAAAAAGGTCTCTCCCCCATGGTGCACACCGTATTTTTTGTCAAACATGTATTGATAACGTGTTTTTTTCATGCCTATGAAGCAGAACTAAATTGGCCGATCTTCGACACGTTGCAAACCCACGCTTGTTAGACTACAAAATAAGCCTACGAGTGTTTAGACACACCTAAAAATGGTACATGATATTTAGAGAGGCCTAAACCCTCTTAGAGTTTATTTTCGAAAATGTACTTTACGCACGCTGATTCGGAAGCAGGCGTACAGTAAATCTTTTCCCGATAACCTTTTTTCTCGTCCGTCGATCGGAAAACGATTACTTTAGTCCCGCTATATGGGCATGCAAAAACGCGTTTTAGTGCAAGTGTGACAAAAAAGTAATTTATATTAAAAATTACTATCCCACCAAGTTATGAAATATTATAAATTTTAAATAAAAGTACCTAGGAATACTACTGTATTAAATATATTACTGTATCCCTTGGTAGATGCAGGGCAAGGTAACAGACTTTCTTATTCTAATTATTTCAATTTCTTATTTTAATGTAAAATCTTAATTAGATGAAAATAATCATTATTTGCACAAGTTGTAGTATTTCAAAATTTCTTTCCATGACGTCATAGTACTTACTTAAATTTTAAAGAATACTGGTGTTACGATCGTGAAGTGAACTTTGAAGTGCTGTATCATTTAATTTTAAATGTATTTGAAAATGTCCAATAGTTCATAAAGAAAACATCATGTAATTTATTAAAATATGATATTAGATAAAATGCGTTTTCAACCCACTTATAAAAATACCTATATTTAGGTAAAACCCAAACTTACTTCCAACCCATTGAGTAATAATAGATATTTGTAAGAAGCTTCAGAACCAACATTCTAAAAAGCTTTTAGAATAATGGAAATAAATTTTGACAAAATATTACCTAATTACAATTTTGATCTAAATATAAGTTTTTTTATAATTATAGTCGATTATTTATTTCATGAATGGTAAAATTCAAGGCGAGAAATTTCAGCTTTTAATTGACTTTCACAATCCCTTAAATTGCGTTTTGTGACTGAGATCGAGCATTTATGTCTATAATGATGCGTTGATTTGTCGAACGATTTTTCGGTGCGTGTTTAGCGATTATCGTTGCATTTGTAACAATACGGCGTTTATTTGTGATTTCATGTATTGGAGCGTCTAGGTTCTGGTACTTTGACCTTACTCTTCTTTCTTTTTCCCCTTTTTGTACGATACTTTGCGATGTTTATATTGCGTATACCTTGATTGGAAAGTTTCATTGAACACAAAAGAAATTTGGATAATTTTGTTTAATACTTTTTTAAATGTGGATCCTTAACTTTATTATAAAAAACATATATTTTAAATATATTTTAAAATAATTTTTCAAAAACAGTTATAATGTAAGACTTTAATTTAAAGTGTATACGTTTATAAATAAATAATGTATAACGATTACTTGAATCATCAATATTTATGTATTATGGGATAAAATTTGATAATTACATAATTAGGTGCTGGATTTAATTTTCCAATGTAATATATAAATGCAAATAAACAAGTCTATATTACAATCAAACTATATTTCCATAATACATAGAATGTTAAATTTCAATTCTGGGCATTGTATCAACTCAACTTACTAAAAATTTTATATTTAAATTTGTCCTATCTGTATTTAATTATTCAAAACAATTTAGATTTATGTTTAATGAAATTTTCTGACGAGGAATAAAAGACTTGACTTTGTTATCCGTCGATGATGCAAATCGTGAAAGCAAATGACATTTAAGTGCTAAAAACTTTTCATTTTCGTACGAAATAAATAAAGTTATATTAGATTTCAAAGTTGCATTAATCGCGATCAAAGAAAACTGTAGTCTGAGCAAGCAACTTATCGATGTATACCTAGACCAATTGTGAAAATATGTTATCTCAGATATGTATTGTTTAGTTCAGTTAAATTTGCTTTTTACGTATTCTACTTAATACTGTACAATGAAATCCTACACGTTTTTTGACTATTTACACGTGAATTCTTAGAAATGCTTTTCAATCTTAAGAAGTAAAATTTTATAGAATATTTACTCTTCAATTTTCGAGAATCTTATTTTTTAAACTTATTACTATGTTTTTTACATTAGATTTTAGAATTTTTATTAAAATATATTTCCAATCAAATCATTTTAGAAACATAAACATCCGTCCTTATACATTTATTTTTAAGAATTGACCTGCATATTTTGGTTTCATATGTAATAAGTGTAAATAGTCAAAATTGTGACATAATAATAAAGGCATATAAGTATGTGTATTTTACATAGTAAAAGTGTAAAGCGATGAAAGTGCGTAATAGGCAATGATTACATAGCATGATTTGATATTTTATGACATACATTTATAATGAGAAACTCATTCATATGTATTTAGTTACTGTTCGCGTATTTATTATATTTAGATATCAAGTATTAAGTAGTAAAAATAAAAAAAAAAGTTTATTGCGTCTAGACAAATATGTGGCTGGTATTTACTGGCTCCTGCATTATTGTGCAACTGTTATTGCAGATTTTTATTCCAGATCCGATACAGTGAATGTTTTTTCTTTTTTAAAACTTTGAATAGTTACTTTTAAACCTCTTATACTTAAATTCTTAATTTTGAAACTAATTATTGAAATAAAACTCGCAACACAAAAGGTACAAACATTTTCAGCACCTGTTCACATGCACTTACAACTTATCCCAATACGATTGACGTACAGGATATCTCATTGTTACAAAGAATGTATTTTAGGCAAAATATTTTTATGTGGCAGTATAAATGAAACAAATTTAAATTCTTACATCTAAATCGGATCTCACTTTCTATTTTTATTATTCGTTAAACGAGTTATTATTACATTGTCTATTTTTATTGTTCGTTGAGCGAGCTTTAGTAAAAAATAAACTATATATTACCTATCAGGAAAACTGTGGAAAAATTTTCCAAAATAAAAACTGAAAGTTTTTGAATATTTCAAGGTGTTACTGTTGTAGAACAGAATGTATTTGATTATGCGATTACTTATACACTGCCCAACAAATGATTTTTGTATCTCAATTCCATGTTGCTTATTCATTAAACTATGAATACAGGTATTAACCTTATATTTAAATATTGTAACATTTTACAATTATCGATACTTTTTATATTCGAAATCATTGATATGAGAATGTTGTAGGAGCTCTGCAAGGGTGTATTGTTCTGTATATACATTAACATTCATGTATATAGTTTTTTATGTACATACTTTATAAATATTATTGTATAAGTATAATATTAAAAAAAAGATTAACGCAGCTTATTTCTGTGTATCTATAACCATACAACTTTTATTATAAATGCTTACATTACTGTTACATATTTACATTGTTTCAGACTGTTCATTGTTTATTGTATAAGATACAAATTAAATGTAAATGCTAAAATTTTTACTTTTAGGAAATTTGTACAATTCTTAGTTCTTTGACAAGTATAAAAATATTCAACGTAACACAAAAAATTCTAACAATAACCTTACTATTACAATACAATTTTTTTTCGCTTATTCCTTTAGATCAAGCATATCATTTAGTTTCGTGTCATTGACGTAAAACTAATTTTAAATAAATAAAGCTATTGTTTTTGTTTTTTTATACAAATTGCGTGTCATCATTTGTAAAAATGTTAAGTATCTTACAATTTTACCGAAATATATATATATGTATACACTTTTATTTGAGTTATGAAAACCATAAATATTTAAAGCTGCTTGTCCGAATACAGCTGGTGCACCAAAATTCCAATTATTACAACGATAAGTGCTATAACGATACCTGCGATATATAACACAAACTGGCTATTCTTTACTGTTTCTTTGCAAAGGTCCACTGGAACAGTTTTCACTTCATTTTGACAATAAAATTCTGATGGATCTGTTAAAAAAAAATATTCTTTTTAATATTTAAAGAAATCACCTAAGCTTAAAAGTTTTAATAATTTAATTATAGTTTTTTGGGATTACTGAAAAATGCAATTAAAGAAAAATATTTAGAGAGCAATAAAATAAAAAATGAATATTAATTTTTTAAATCATAAAAAATCTATAAAATATATTCTTAGGTAGATAAAATTAAAGTAAATTAGGTATGCACTTCTATTATTTTTTTAACAATTTGTTAATAATGTGTTGATTAGTAACATTTAATACTATGGATAAGTAGTCCATAAAAACATTTTCCTATTAATATATTTTTTGGAATCACATATAACATCAAAGATAATACTTACCAACTTGACGCTCTACATCTTTCTGAACTTGACTTTCTAGAACTTCAAGATCCAACAGTTCTTTATGTAAGACTAAAGATTCCTGTGGCCCTTCGCCAGGGAACAAATAATCGGACAAAGTTACTTTGCTTTGTGGCAACTCTACGAGTACTCGTCTTGGTGGCTCATGTAAAGTAATATTTTCTGAACAAAAGTTATAATAATAAATAATTATTAAAAATTATATATACAAACGTTTATTGTAATTTGATTTTACCTTCTGGAGATCCATTTTCTTCCTCTATTACACTATCCCAATGCAATTCTAATCTACTTGCTAATGATCGAAGAATATCTTGCTTTATAGCATTAGTTGCTTCTTCAATACTTGCTTTTTGATGAACAGATGTCCTACTAACTAGTTCACCTATTAACCGCATTGACGCACTGCAAGATAATATTTTCACATCTTCCTGTTGTTCCTTTGGAGCCTAATAACAAATTAGATTATTTATTTATAAAATATTTCTATAATTTAATAACATACATGATTTAGATTTATGCAAATTTATATGTATACTGTCAAGATTGATTAAGAATTGACATATTAAAATAAAGTTGCATTGAATAAATATTTTGTTTAATTAATTAAAAGAATAAATGTAACACGGTATCTTACACACGGCAAATAAATTCCAACTTGCAGAATTTTTTCCAATTCTTCTTCATTATTATCTTTTTTGTTTTTCTTTTTTTTACCAATTGCTTCTATTAAAGCTTCTGGTGATCTAGACTCACCTTCTATGACAATAAGAGCAGAATTTATCACTTCAGACATTTTCTTTACAATATCCTAAAAAATATATTTAATGTATATTTTGTGATGGCAAAAATAGTTCACTTTAAATATCAAAGATTATATTTTATATTACCTGTAGTTGCCTTTTTAATGTATGTGGGGATGTTTCATCCGAAATTGGAAAAAGATGATCTAGATCTAAAAGGGCTTCAAGTTGATGCCATTTCGTAACTTTCTTTTGAAATTTCCAATCAGCTGGTATTAAAATTCCTCCCGTACTAGTTTCAATTGACTTACAAATGTATCTATAAACAATTTTTAATTAGTTTATCTAATTAATTCAAAAGTATACAAAAACTGTAATAAATAGATAAAAAATTTACTGTTTTGTGATACTGTTGAAACTCAGTACCAAATTTTCATGATCACTATTTCCATGTAAATAAATATTCGATGCTAGATTTTTATGTAATGCAGATAAAACTGATCTAATTTTCTGCACACAAGTTTTATCATTCAAGCAGTCTTCAGGACCCACAATGAATATTCCTAAGACCCACATTCCACCTGGCAACATTCTGGTCACCTTATAAGAAGATAAACTAAGATAAAGTTTTAATTCAAACAAAAGGAAACTTGATGCTAATAGGTTGAACATACATGTTTGGCATGATCAGCCACTAAATTCACGTCTACATCTTTAATGGATTTCATGCAGTTGTCAGTGGTGTCTTGCACAGCGCTTGTCGCTGGACTAATGACAGGTTCTTCGACAACATCTGTATTGTGAGCAGGCAGTGTCCTTGCCAAGTGAACCACAAAATCCTTTTGAGCTGTACTCTAAAAATAGAATAGTTAAGTTTGTATTCAATTTTTCCAGTCTTGAACATATAAATTTGCATTTAAAAAAAAGAATAAATAACATTATCTGAGATTACAGAGAAGCTGCTTATTGATTTCAATTTCATACAGTCTTGCTCTATAAAAAAAAAAATCATTCCAGAACAAACAGTTTGGTTCTATCAGATGAAATAATTAAGTAATAAAACATTTAATAAGCTATAATTTTCAATATTAAATAAAATCAAAATTTAAGGAACTTATTAAAAAATTACTTCATTATATGAATCATCAAAAAAAAACAAATTAATTTTTTTCATATAGATAACATCAAGCATTACAGAGCATTAAAAAGTAATAAAACTATTAGACAAAAATAAATAATATTTATCTGTCATTGGCCATAGAACGAACTAATTGTAAACAAACAAATAAAACACACAAAAGAACACGTTAAAGACACACGCAATTAACAATTAAAAGCTCTCAACGCCAACTGTCTCATAAATCCTCCACACCTCAACACATGAACCGCATTCTCACTCGCAAGTTATAAATTAAACATTTCCGAAGCAACTGGTGTGACAGCTGCTCCCCAGAGAGCCAAATCACCGTCCCGAGAAAAGTAAAAAAACAAATAAAAGCCCAAAACTACTTCCAACCTGGCCTAAAATCAGTCCCACGCTGTAGGAGTCCGGGCGACCGAGCGTCTTCAGGTACTCGAGCAAACGCTCCTCCGCGTAGACGATCCGTCCCATCTTCCTTAATTCTGCACGCTCTTTAAAATATTAAAGTATCGTCTCGACTCGCGGGGGTATCTTCTCGCGCTCGTCCTGATGCACACACACGGCGTGATTTCGTCTCTAAAATAAAAACTGTGTTTGGGCTGTACCACGCACCCACGTACCAATGCGCGCGCGCGCTCTATTTGCCGCTCGTGAGCTATCTGCGGTGCACAGCACACAGCCGTTGGCGTTTATAATTTCGTCCGTTTGCACATTGGGCTGATGATGAGGGAGAATTCGAGAGAGGGATCTGCGTTGCCGACTGGTTCTCCAGGTGATTCATGACGTTATTGTCAGTTATGAAAATCGATTAAGTGTAGGTATATTCATTATTTTTTATGATTATGTTTGCAAATTTCGGATGATTATGGTTTTCTCAATGAGGAACTTTACGCAGAAAGATTAAATAGTTATTACGTGATAGATGATTTGTAATATGCTTCAAAGAGGAAGTTAAAAAAGTCTATTACATTTTGATTAGTATTACAATTACTCATGAAGATTAAGAATGTACAAAATGATTCAATATACAATTTTTTTTATTATTATTCAAAAATAATTTGATAAATATATATTTGAGCAATATAAGCTTAAAACTTACAATTTCATTAAATACAGTATAAAGAAAGTAGCTTCGATTCTGTCATGTACGTGATCAATATTAAAGACATTTTTACTTTTGGAAAGCTAACTTGAACATTATCATAGCTATACATAGTTTGATTTAAAAAATTAATCTTATAAAAATAAATTTGGAGACAAGTTAATGTTACAAAATAATAAATATTGTACCGAACTTAAAAATACTTTTCTTCTTCAATGTTCTGACTTTTTTAGTTTGTCTATCAAAGTTATGAGAGATTTCCGCTTGTCAGAAACTAAACTGTGAACATTATCGCAGCTGCATCCTTCTACTTTGGATGTCTTTAGCACGTATTCTGAAATGATATCTGCAAAACAGAGCACAAACAATCCGCAATCATAGCCATTGTTTTGTTGAGGACAGTCGACTTCTACGAATTGCCCATTGCCTTTATCTAGTAGATAGCTTGTGATGTCTCTAGAAAAATCTCTTTCAACTGATGTATTTAAGCCGCTTGAAGAATCAAAGTAAAAGCATGTTTGTTCATTTTTTGAAAATACCATTAGGCTCCAATGGGAACCACCTGCTTCATTTCTGCTATTGCAATCGTTCACAGGAAAGAAAATGAATTCCTTCTTCTTTGCTTCTATTGGATCGAGAAAAATAGGGTATTCATGCGAATCAGTCAGTTTTAGAAGTTGAGTCAATTCGGGACTTATAAAAAGAAGTTTAGAACTTGCTTCTGTATACTTCTGCCCAAGATATTCAAAATAAAATCCTATAACTGCATCGTTTAACCAGTACGGACCATCTAACGAATTTACGTCGTTTTGACGTAGAAGACAGTCATGATAGCTCAAAACTAAATCGTTTTCTCTAGTCTGTGATCTCGACATTTTTAATCCTGTAAAGAATCATACATACCAAGTAGTAAATATTATGTACAGATAATATTTTACAAAAAAGAAACTTAAGTAAATAATAAATAATTATTTTCATATATCTATTATTTTTAATTATGATAATACCTAATATACAATGAGTTTGAATTTGTGCCAGTTAATTCAGCGATAAAGTATATTTTTATTTTATTTGTAATTTTTTGTGTGATGCATGCATACACACAACACTAAACTGTAAACATAACCTAACTTATAAAAAACTGATCGAAAAAAGTGAAGGAACCGGTGAATCGATTAAATATCTCGCAAATTTGAATGAAGATAATGCATTCTCCAAATTTCCATAAACTTAGTACAATTATTATTATAAGTACTCTAATAATAATATAATATAATTATTGATTTAAAAACTTTTTTAAAAACTCACTATTATATATTTATACCTTTAAAATTTCTTTTTTAATCAATCAAATATAATTTATTTTTATATCATATTTTTTATATTTTTTATTTATATTTCTTATATTTTTTTACCGAAAAAAACAATTTTAGTTATACTACTGCGAATAAAAAATGTGAGTAAATTTAAAAAAAAATATACGAAAATATTATTTCTTATTTTTAAAATTGGTTCACATTTTATAGATTTTAAAAATTAGTAAGAATAAAAAATGTAAAGAAATGTGAAATATTGTGTGTAAATGTGACAAAAGATCTTAAAAATAATTATTTTCCAAATTCAAAAGAGATTCGAACATTTTCTTACCTTATACTTCAATTTTTCTATTAGAATTGAAATAAAAGATTATGCAACGAAGAATAATGAATTAATTTATTCATTTGAAAATTCTTTTTGTGTAAATTAAAAAAATAATGGAACATAAAATAATACACAGAATTTATTAAACAAAAAATTTTGAACGAGTATTATACCTAAATTTTCGTTCCGTAACAGCTTCCCAATCATCACAGATCAAAGTGTGTCGCACGAGAACGATCAGCTCACCGAAAATCTCCTTGCATGAAGAGAGCCTACTTGAACTTTCATCAACTCCTTTTTCCCTTTGTAAGCCATTACAGTATTTTACATATTTTTCATAAATTAAAAAATATATATCCAAACTTAAATTGCAAAGCTTTAATAAAAAAAGGTTTTTCGAATTTTTAAATAAAATGTGCGTGGATAATTGATAATTCTAAAACTTTTCGTTGAATCATGCATTATAGAGTAACACAAACATAAAATCATATGATAAATATATTCATAAATTCTATTTAGGTGAAAGTGTTTCTTGATAGATCAATGTGATCAGTACCAATACCACGTATCTTATTGTAAGAGACTGTCTTGATTTTTTATGTTGTTAAAAACTTTTCAAAATACATATCAAAACATATTGAATAAAACTATTTCAAATGAGTATTCCATATCAAACATTTTTATTTAAATGTACTCAAGGAGGGTCTTTCGCTAGATATAGGACATAAAACAAAAGAATTATATGGAAGTTTATGAAGGTCCTATGATATAACTTATATGAAAAATACTTAATAATAGTCCATAACTACATGAAAAAAATCACTCGTACTTTTTCACCATTATCAATTAAGGTTTGAAACTTTCCAATAAACTTCCGCGACATATAATGAATATTTTTCTAGCTGAAAGTTTTGACTATTCGAAATTTTGTAACACAACTTTTGTGATTCATTGCATCAATGGCAGATTTTGACAGTAATATTTTAAAAATTTACTATATGACTCTAAAATGCTTAATATTTTTTTAAATATTCTAATATATGTAGAATATGTTGAGGATTATTCTGTTAAAGTTTGAATACAAAATATTAAAGCCACGTGAAGTTATAACGTGTTCAAGAGAAAAATATACTGAATTTTTTTCAAGCTAAAAATTGCATTTTGTTTTAAATAATGAGAAAACAAAAGAAGATAAAAATTTGGTTTTAATACGGAAATATGCCCAATTAAAATCCCTACCTGTATCAATTGTTAAAATTTCAAATTGATCGATTTCCAAAATTCACTTCTTGTTACGTTTTCGAGCGCTAACCCCCTCCCCCCCCCCCCATAAAAATCGAATTACGGTTAAAATCAGGCCCTCTTAAGGTACCTAACAATAATTATCTGGACCTTATATGGCACCCGAACAGGCCCTTATAATGATGTAATGATGCTCTTGTCAGAGCGTGATATGGTACCTGAAGTTCGGCTCTTTTATAATGCCCTTATCAAGTTCGGACTTGGCATGAACTTTAAAATTATAGAAAAGATATGGCGCATTAACCAGGCCTAGTAAGGGCCAGACATAGTATGCGTGAAGTTTATTAGCCTATACATTATAAAATCTGCTTATTTAGGGACAGATATGGCAAATATGAAGTCTACATGAATTATAGTACTCCATATTTTTATTTTATTAAAAAACAAGCAGAATTGCAGTAGGTATACAATATTCATATTAAGGGTAGTATTAATTTGCAAAAAGACGTCGAATTGATCCACAATTTCTATCTATATATCTTAAAATTTTAGATGAACAAAATAACTATATAATATTTATCGTCTAATTGTCTTCCTTTAATCTACGTATATTTCTAGAATATCTCGCTCGAAGTTCATTGCGAATATTACTTTTCAATATATTTAAGTACATTTCATTAATTTTATCATAGAACCTATATAAGCTCTCATATAATTTTTTGTTTTATGTCCTAAGGTAAACGTACCAATGCTCGGACGCTTAAGCCCAATAATCAGACAGTTGTTCATAGCTCTGCATATTTTTAAATAAAAAAATATTCGTAACGTTAACTATAAAAATCATTTAATCGATCATTAGTCTATAGATCTGGGGTGATTACGAATTATTTCATGTATCTAATAAGCACTTATTTTCAATATTGTCCGATCATAGGGGCGTGTCCGAACATTGGTACGTTTACCTTATATCTAGCAAATAACCCCCTTTAAACTTTGTATGAATTCCTTTTAATGGTTCTTCAAAGTACAATTTTGTAACTATTTCTTTTATTATTTTTTTTTCCGACCTGTATACCCTTGTCGAGTTTTTACAGGATACCCACACCACCTGTGCGTGGAGGTATTTGATCCTAACAAACCCATCCTAATTCCTCACACCGTTCTCGCATTCGCCCAAGTTATCGACAATGACAGGTTTCTACCTTTGTTGGTAACCAGTGATGGAGGAACACCCGTAGAATAAACCACCGCCATGCCGCGGTGCGGTAAGGAAATCAACTTGCTAGTCAAGTATCATACCTTACTTATACCGGAGAAAAATACTATTGTTGATGCCCTCGGTTGTGCGAGCGGTCACCCATACAAGTACAACGGCGCCACAACGCTGCTGAACTTTCGTGAGTGATCCGCCATGCAACCACTGACCCCACCAATGGTGCCGGTTACAATTCTTTAACTATATGTTTCGAGAAAATTTTCTCAAAATAAGATGCAAACAGGAGCATAAATTTCTCTCTACAAGAAGTGTCCAAATAAAAAATTTAAATCAATTCATAAAATATATTGCAATAAATTGTTTCACGATTAAGGCAAAATGAAAAACTTTATTATCTTTCAGCTTATATATCGAGATGAAATTTTAAAGACCTATATATATGACGATATTAGGAGGTTCTTATCAAATTCTAGTTTAAGATATTTAGGTATTCAGAATTATTGAGAATAATTGTCTCATTTTTTAAACATAGGTATAACTGACCGGTTTCCAAAATATCACTGTGTAAGGCATTTTGAGATAAGGCTCTTAAACAAATGAATTTCTTCACTATTTGGCAATCGAATAAAATTGTTTATCAGATTTCATGAAACCTTCATCTACTTTCTTAAAACAAAAGTTTTTATTTCACTTATATAAGAGCGCTTCAAAATTCGCTTTTTTTTATATAATTTGTTAATGAATGAAATGAGATTAAAAGAATAAAATTGAAAATAAATAATAGATTTTAAAAGTTTCAAAATAATTCATCGGATCATATATTTCTTTAGTGGTTAAGTAGTAATTAACACAACTTGTATGTACAACCTAAGTAGTAACAGATGTACTGCATCAGTAGTAACAGATACGTTGACCAGACGTATTTGCAACGTAATGCAGTATCGCATTTCTCTTTTCAAACCATAATAAGATGATCTCTGGTACATCTCTATTAATGAATATTGTACTTACGGAGGAGCTCTACTGATATTTGACCGAGAAATCGTTTTTTTTTCTAATAAAAATAATAGTTTCAGACTATTAAATTTAATTGGTAGAGATCGAACTTCCAATTATTTTACATTGTAATACTTATGTACGTATAAAAACTTTAAATGCATTTTTTGACGTTTTAAGGTTTAAATATTTTATTTTTTATTTATACTAATGTTTAAAAAATGTAGAAATAGTAGATATCGACGACTCTTACAAAAACTAGCACGATTTTTGCGTTTTCTACGAAGAGTAACATACCTAATTGGATATTGTCCATAAAGACTAACTAGCACTTTTCACGAGTTTCCCACATTTACTAAGATATTTAACAAGTCTTTGCCGCCTGAGTTTTTCAGCCTTTTTCGTTTATTTAGGTATACAGTCTGATTTTTGAAGGTGTTACGATCATTTTTCGAATGGGATACTTTTTAAGTAGTCTTCGTGGGAAATTATGAAAAGTGTTAGTCTTCGTGGAAAGTTATAGTTTTCGCGGAAAACCATAAAAAGGGTTAGTCTTCATAGTAAGTGATGAAAAGTGATAGTCTTCGTGGGATTATGAAACGTGTTAATCTTCGGAAGGACGATCGATATGCCGGAAACTTGCAGAAATGTTTTAGGAGTCAGCCCTCTCAACTTAAAGTTTCCAACAAAATTTTTGTATTTCTTTGTATCTTAAAAAACAAAATAAAATTCGCTTGATTTTTTGCTATTCTAGAAGTATTATATGTCAGGTAATCTAGTGAAAAATACAATTTTTTTGGCCTTTATTCGAATTTTTTGATGAATTGAACGGTAATGTATTTTCTTAGATACAATCAGGATATACAAAATAATAAAACAAGGGAATTTTTTCATTTAAGGTACAAAGAAATGGAAAAAGAATTGTATGAAAACGTGTTGCAAGTTGTCAAGCAGACCCTTGGGACATTTTATAAATATGTAGTGCAGCTTATAACATAATAATTACTGCACCTTTGAGGCTCTATGTTGGTGAACAAGTTTTTTCCCTTGGTAGTGAATACAACTATAATTCTTTTCACATGAACAGCAAAATTAAACGATTTTTAAAGTTCTTCTTTTCACAGAATTTTCTATGGGAACGAGACCTGTTGAGTCATATATTTGATAAACATCTAAAAATTGCAACTTTATTGACTCTGAAGACATCCAAAAAAGTGTTAAGGTTTTAAAACGAAGAATAAAGAGAAAGATAATAAAGAAAATGCTTTCCTAGGCTTTGGGTGTTTTGACTGTGAAAAATCTGATCGGTCTAATCTTTTTCAAGCTTATATGTATTATTAGATCTTTTTTGACAAGATTGGAATGTGTGTTTCAAAATGTCACTGAGAGTCAATTTAGAAATAATTTAAAAACTTCTGGTACAATGTACCAATTTCAATGAAATTTGTGAAAAAGCTAAACTTTTCTATTCACAGCTTCAATACCCTCGTAATTCCTTCGAACGCCCATTATTTGCCATCCAAGTAGAATCACTCAACCCTAATAAAGTTCACCTCAGTACAATCGATCCCAATGAAGCACAGCATGCACCCGATACAGAGTCACAAAGAGCCAAAGAGCCAAAGAGCACATCGAAAACCGCTTTCCCCAAAAGGCGATTCCCCCATTACTACTCCTCCTCTCTCCTCGCTATTTCCTCTCGACGCATCGGTGCGTATCATATCCCAACGTCCCCCCCATCGACACCACTCCCAAGACATTTACCATTTACGCATCAAAGTGCACACACAGCCTGTAGCCGTGCATCTCGAACAAGGAAAAAGCCTCTCGCCCGCCTGCACCTTAGACCTAATCACATCTCCAAACGTCTCGCGCCTTCTCTTCCTCCTGCGCCGAGCGAACGTCTTCTTCCTCGGAAGCGGCTCGGCGCACGAGTTACCTACACACACAAAGCATACATATATATATTATATACAAGACGCGAGAACAGGTGGGAGGAGGAGCAGTAGTGAGGACGAGGCCCCGTGACCCACTTTAAGAAAATATATAGTGGGCAGCTCGGCGCACGCCGCCCGGCCGCGAACGAGCCTATATAACGGTATCCAGCCGACTGACCTACTCGCGATCGCCCCATCTCTCTCTTATCTGTATACACACACACACTCAGCCACACGCACAGCTATACAGCCGAGATCGGCATCGGCATCGGCTTTTATTATACACGCGCGCGATCGCCTCCTTATACCTTCCTCGTCGGCACATCGCGCGCTGGTGTATAGTCGCGAACGAAAGCGCGGGTATAGGAGCCGCGTCGACGACGGTGAAACTCTCTCGGGCACCAACACTCGCGAATATACATACATATACATACCTATATACGTATAAAAGCGGAGCGAACGCGTTCGTTTGAAGACGAAGAAGAAGAAGAAGAAGAATAAAAGAAAGAGGAAGGAATATGGGAAAGGGGAGTACAAGCAGTGTGGTGTTAGTGCGGCGGAGGGCGGCGACGAGCGCGCGAAGATCGAGAGCGAGCTGCCGCCAGTGAAATCGTGAATGCGCCTCTCTGTCTCTCTGTCCCTCTTTGACACGAGAGTGTCTTCTTCGACGCCGACGCCGACGACGACGACGACTGATTCTTATACGCGAGCGCGCGCGCGCGCTCGGCTTCGTCCTTCCGCGAAGCTTTCAGTGACACTTGGCCCACGGGCAGAAGCGCGCGCACGCACGCACGCACCACGCGGTTCAACGTGAGGATTGAGAATTCTTCTATCGCGGTTGGAGTCCTTGTGCGCGAGGGTTGTGTGGTTTCGTTTTCGTTTTCTTTCTCTTCGAGCAGTTGGTGGGTGCTTCTTTTTTTGGAGGAGAGCACGCAGATGACATTATGGGCACCGACTTTGCCCTTGTTTTCGTTCTGGTAATTTGTGTTTGGTTTTTTTTTTTAATGGATTTTGCGATCGGTTTCTGATGATGTTTTTGATGGTATGTAGGATTGGGAGAGTTTTGTGATTTATATTGGAGTATACTTGTGTTAAAGTGATATTTTTTTGTTATGGTAATACAATCTTTTTATGCAATTTTACTTTATGGTTGCACAAATTTTGTAGTCTACCTACGTATTCGGTGAGTGACATTACAATTTAGTTTAAGACATCGAGGATTATAAAATTCTGGCTTTCCGAGTGTTTTTGATGGAATTTACGGAAAGTATAAGTTTTTATTGGGTGAAAAATACAAAGCAAAATGGCAAGGTAGATAAAAGAAGTTACGATTATTTCAATCTGCAATTGTTCATTTTACAGAGATTTTACTAAAAGGAATCGAAATACAAATTTTTTGCATGTTTGAATCAAAGGATCTTAATTTAAATTAAATTAAAAGTTTAAGTATCCCGCACATTAAGACGAGTACATAGTGAGTATATTTTCTAATAAATATGATCGCGATAATTGTAGTCAACTTGGAACCTACTTACTGTAGGCGAAAAATTACCTTGATGAAGATACAAATTAAAGTTATTCATCATAATCTTAACTGTGAAGTAGGATTAATTTTACTGCAAAGTCAGATGTTTCATGTTTATTATGATTTTCACGCTAAATTTTGTATACAGTTAGTATGGTAAATGTAAAACCCTTTATTTAAGAAGTTAAATAATTATGTGGTTGCAAATTAAAACTAAATTAATAAAAATAAATTGTACAAGAAAATTAAAATAATTATAAATATAAACTATTTTTAAAATTTTCTTATCTAATTTATTTTATTTGAAAAGTAGTTGTGTACGTAAACTTTCTTAGCAGTTCTTAGCTGGAATTAATAGTCTGTATTACTTTAAATCGTAAACACTAAATATTATGATTTGCTCAGGTGCTATTTCTAATATTATGAACGATATATTTAATAGAAACATGAGTTTATGAAATAATACAAGATCTCTGGATATTCTTATAATATTCCTAAACATAAATTAATACTACTTTCTTAGATCATGATAGTACCGTAAAATGTATTAACTAGTTTAAAAACAATTTTATGAGCAGTAAACAATATACCTAATAATTAATTTGTAATGGAACAATTAATCAATGTAATTACTGTTATATACGAACGATAACTGCTTCATATATGAATCGTATTTATCGAACAATACCGCATTAATTATAATAATGCATAACGATTAGCAAGAAATACAATAGAATATTTGCAATGCGCTGTTACATTGAACTAATCTCTTATTCATACCAACATTAATATACTATAATTCAAAATTCATCAAGCCAAATAAATGGCCATCATCTCACTCTCGTAAAATTTCAAATAAAACAAACACACCCATCAATCAAATATATAACCATAATTCACTGGAACACCGTCGAACCATTGACACCGCAAAAACGGTATGGAACTGCATCATACCGCATTTACTCTCTAGATCAAGCGCATCGCTCGGTATCATCGCCATCATCATCATCATCATCATCCAGCGTCGAAGCGCACATATTAATGGCCAGTGGGCCGCGTCGCCTCGCGGCTTTTATAATAACATGCGCCGCGTCGAAAGCCGCGCGGCGATCGGAGAAACCGGTGTAACGGGACCCGGCCATCGGAGCGTCTCTTCGACTCCGATATATATATATATATATATATATATATATATATATATATATATATATATATATATATATATATATATATATATACGTACATTATACATGTATATAACTTTCAATCCGCGCAAAAATGCATCGCGAGGGAAAATTGATCGGCGCCTGCCTGCTGCCGACTTCCTCTCATTTTTGAGCGATTATATGGCTTAACGGTCGCGCGGCAGTCCATGTGAAAGCTTTTCGATTTTTCTCGGGAGGATGCGGATGGGTGGGGGGGGGGGAGGGGGGGATACGAAGACACGATGGAGATGTATGTGGATACGCGGCGGCGGATTCACTTTTGGTCGACGTTTTGCTGGAATGGGGGAACGGGATTGATTTGATATGCAGCCGCGCGCGAGAGAGTAATTTCGTAGGATAGAGATGTGTGTACTGGGGAGATAGTGCTGGTTGATTTATGTTTGCAATGGTGGAAGATTACATCGTGTCTTTGTTTCTGCTGGTTCTGTATATTTGAATAACATTACTTTAGATTTAGATAAGAATACATTAAAACACAGTTATAAGAAATTTCAATTTCAACCGTAATAAAAACACTTGCAATTAGGAACAAATTGATTAATGCAGCATCATCGCGAATGTATTAATATTACCTATATAGATAAAATTCTTTGTATATATACACGATATATAAAATACTTACCTAATTGCCAAATCTTTTAGCCGAATAAAAAGAGTCTATTATTTTAACAATTGGAAAACTGTCTGCTAATAATAAACGTTTTTCATTTTTATAAAAATAACATAAGTTACGCATACTTCATTTAACGGTTTAAATGTAATATTTCAATAAAAATGTATTAATTATGAAATAAATATACTTCAACTGTAAATAGTTTATTATATATAAATATAGCGATTTTAAACAAATCTGTATCTTACTACAGCGAAAATCAAAATAAAAGAATATGCTAAGTTAGCCCGGAGCCTTTTTTTTCGTAGGTGAAAGTGTTTCGCTATGCAAAACTATGAAGTGAAGTTCCATTTAAAAGCTTGACCTTAATACATACTACTCAGTCTGTGACAAATTTGTTATGATTTTCTACGCACGTAACAAGAAGAAGAAGAAAGCGTCTTTGACCAGTTCTAATGCTAAACGTTTCTTTCATCTTCTTATAGAAAATGTAAACTCTATGTTCAAAAGTAATTTATTCTACTATTTGGTTACTTACAACTGCAATGTTCAATCAAGTCAATAATAAATTAATTTAAGATTTTTTGTATTGACTTTAATAATTTTTTATTAAGGTGATATTATACGGCGTTATCTAATGTGAAAACCTCACAATTAATAATTTCAAACATCAGAATTTCGATAGACAGTGTCTAGAGTATCAAATATTCCTAAAAGTCGAAAGAGAGTGAAACACTGCGCACACATATAGATATACTGTAGCATGGAATTAAAAATTTATCAAACTTTTTTCTCCATGATTCGTATTTTTATTTTACAACATATTCTAGTTTCTCAAAAAAATATAAAGAAAGCTTTTTTACAATTAAACGAAACCTATCTCGCTGTGGGACTGAGTATAGGCTTCCTATGTTAAAATATGAAATTTCAAGGCTCAATATCTCCAATTTTCATGTAGCTTGGGGGTTCAAGATTTTAACCACATATAAAGGATACCTTATTAAACATATACACGAATTTTCAAGGATTTTTAAAGAAATCGAAAAATCCGGAGAACTATACCTTAATGATAATGATTACAAATAAATGCGGTCGGATGATGAGTTTTTGTATAGTCGGAAAAAGGGATTTTTCTCTTAAGATTACGACAATTTTTCCTCTTCTATATATTGGAAACTTATTTATAAACTTAGGCACAACATTTAAAGTAAAGATGTGCATGAAAAAGTACATGGCGTTGTATTATTTTTTTCACATTATTGTCTTGAAATATTCAGGAGATATGTTTGTTTAAGATTATATATTAAGATGATATACTTGAAGAAAGTGTCATTTTCTCAAAATCGAAATACCATTCTATACAATAAAAAGTAAAAGTTGTTATTCTATCAATGAATTTCACGTAAAAGTTTATATAAAATATTAAGAGGTTCTGCAAATACTTTTTAATATTTGAAATGTATCAAATATTTTCCTAATTCTATATTTTAGATTAACTTTTTACAGAATATGATTTCGTGTATGATGAGTAATATATTTGATAGTGCCGTGAGTTAGTTAAAATAAAAACATTTTTTCAATGGGATATAAATTTTAAAAGGAGGTTGCTCATGGATGCTCTACGTGGCAGGTAAAATGATAATAGGAGACCTATGAAATTTATATGAGCCTGAAGAATACAAAAAATTAAAGCATTTAAAGAACAAATTCCTTCTGCATAAAGTGGATAATATGAATACAGTAAAATATATTTAATTTTTACTAAAGTACTGGATGTCTGAATGTCTGATAAAATCTTGATTTTTTCACTTATTTTATCAAATTTGATTCTGTTTTGTAAGTTTCCCTTCACTTCTTCGCATCAAAATTCTTTTTTATTATATACAATTGATAAGCTCTAAACAGTAGTGTTAGTTTTGTACATTTGCCTGCCTTTTTCTACGTACTGCAAATCCATGATGGGTATCCTCCTTTGTAAAATCCATAAAACCTCTTCAACAAATGTGTGTGTATGTGTCTGTTGTGTATAGTCATATTCTGATTAACTTTTTATAATTACATTCAGAAAACCATATCGTAAAATTTTCCTAATATAAAATTTGTTTTTGTATAAATTTTCAAATTTACAATATTTTTTAAACCCATAAATCCTAAACTCATAAACCCTACCATTATACCTAAAATCATAAACCCTAGCATTATACCTAAAGTCATAAACCCTACCATTATACCTAAAGTCATAAACCCTAGCATTATACCTAAAGTCATAAACCGTACCATAAACCCCACTATTACAGCTAAACTCATAAACCCTACTATTACACCTAAACCTCACAAACCCCAACCCCATTGAAGCTTAAATTCAGTGTGCTGGAGAAACTCGACTGACGCCGAAATCCGTCGCTTTGTTTCAGGCGCTGAGCGCTGGGCTGCCGCGCGGCAACCATGCCCAGGGCGTCGGCGGCGGGCCCGAGGGCGGCCCCAGCACCTTCGGCTACGACGCCTCCTCGGCCTGCAGCAAGCCGTACTCGCGGGTCGGCCGGGCCCGCGTCGAGAATCTGCCCTGCGACTTTCGCCGCGAGAACTGGTGCACGATCGCCGGCAACGCCTATCCCTGGTGAGTCGCAAGTCTCGCGTCTGTGTGTATATATATCTGTGGTGAACCGGAAAATGACTCAAATCCACCTTCTATGTTTTTAAGATACAGATTTTCCATTTAAAGTAATGTTAAAAGAATTTGGAATTAGTAGATTATATGGTCATTTTTTTACGTTTTTTTTATTTTTTTTTCAGTTTTATCTAAAAATATACTATGTAAGGGTATCGAGATAGCCCGAAACTGAATTTTCAAAGAAATGGACTTACGTCGTTATTCCGGGAACCCATAGATGTAAAGAAAAGATGATGAAATGAAAGAATTGAATTTTTACTACTTATAGTTTCCGAGTGGAAGATATATATAGCTGGAAATTATACTTTTCCAGTAGATTTGGTTTGTGTTCGAACGATGGAATGATAATGATTTATAGTTTTTTGAAGAATTAGGTGACTGTTTTGTTAAGATTTTTTCAGTTGAGAATTGAAACTGGTGAACTTAATTGAATTTAAAAGAATTAATTCTTACAGAACCATGGAATTACAAATAAGGGAAGACCACGGAGTTTGAGTCACCATTTTTAATAAAACTTTGTAGATCGTTTTCTGGTATTTTAATTTGTGTAAAGAAACATTAGTATTGCTCATATAATAGGCAATGTTAATTGTAATAAATATAAATTTGTAACTGTAGTCTTTTCTTTCAGTTTTAAGAAGATTGATTAAATTGTGTATAGTTAGTTTAGTAAGATCAATTTAGTATACCCAATGCGGATATACACATCAATGTTAACACAATAGGTTGTATCCTATTGTACAAAACCCCATTAGATAAATTTTATTGGTATTTCATTCTTTGGCATTACAAAACGATTCCCAATATTTCATCAAAATCCGTGACCGACCAAACTCCGTGGTATCTCCTTGTAAGAGGCAATCCCCTTTTTATCAAAATATCTTTCTACTCTAAGTTTTCGAGTGGCTTTTTAAAAGCTGTTATATAAAAAGCAAGTTATGATAGAAACCTTTAAAGAATTAGGAGTTATTAAAGAATTATTAGGGAATCCTAACAAAAGCGTATGGTCTCCCAAGAGTAAAAACACAAATTTAATAACAAATTTAATTTGTTAGTTTTCTAATATGATGGCAATTAATAGTTTTTAAAAAATTGTAGATAACTTTTTTGGTTAATTTTCCATATAATAAGAAGGTCGACAATTCACTTTCTGTTTTGAAATACAATAAAGCACAATTATCCGTCTGATCTTTATGCAATAAGAATGACAATGTGATTTATCATGTCTTACCAATCTCTGCATATATCTACTTAACGCATATAATATGATTAATGTCTTTATGATATCATTAATTTTTAACTAGAGAAAAAATTTATTTATAATTAGTAATCTTTGATAAACTCAAGTGTGTTTTTTATACAATATTTTTATTCACAGGCATGCAGTACGAAGATTCGTGCAGGAAAATCAAGGGTTAATGAAACGCATGTACGGTGACGAGAAACACATCAGTGTTTTGAAAACGGAATTGGAGAAAAATGACGTTGAACTAGAATTAGAAGACGATCATAATCAGCTTTATTCTGACGAGTCGAGGTAAGCAAAATTGAATATAAACAAAGTTGCAAGTTGACAAAACCAGATATAACTGTACTACTGTAGAATTCATATTGTTAAGTTTTCCTTATAATACAGAATACACCTACTTTCAATATATATTTGTACTACTTCCCTTGCTTTATTGTCGTTATTATTTATCACTTTTCTCATCACTTTATGTTGTAAGATTAATGAAATTGTGTATAATTCATCTTTGAGTATCTTATCTTAATTCATGTCAAATGTATTTTATCAAAAGGTTTTTTTCTATCTACAATAATTCCGTAAAAGAGGTAAAAGCCCGTTCAACTCAATAAACAAAGAATATTCCTTTACTCTCTCAAACTAATTACAATTACCATCCCAGCACGCTCTTCAAGCAGTTCCAGTTCGAGGTGGACTACGAGTTCGACCAAGCCGCCAAGCCGACGGACGAGAGTCCTCGAAATCGCGAGTACCTCGGTCGCTCCCTGCACACGGGCACCTCGAGCAAGCTCGACAAGCCCGCCAGCGACGACGCCGAGGTTCGCCAGCACCCCAACGAGAGCCCGCTAAAAGCCAGCAACACCATCAGCAGCACTCCTCACTCCACCAGCTCCACGACCCCTGTCACCTCCACAATCGCGAATCCCTCCACGGCCACAACCTCGACGACTTCGAGGAGCTCCCCCTCTCACAGGACGAAAATGACCCCTGTCGCCTCGTCCACGGCCACCTCCTCGACCTCCAGCGCGACTCGCGTCAGCTCCACGACACCGGTGGTGAGCCTGGCTCAGATCGCCAAGATCCAGAACCTCAGCATCAACGAGATACCCGGCCAGATAGACCGCTTCGACGCCGACGTGGACGAGCTCACCGAGATACCCGAGCTCCTCGTCGACAACAGCCAGGAGTCCGCGGACGGCCCGATCGCGGCCCAGCAACAGTTCGTCTCCACTTCCTCCGAGAGGACGGACGAGGGGAAGATCGGCTTCGAGGATTACGGACTGAAGTTCGATCAGGCGCAGGACAGCGAGTTCGGAGAGTCGCAGCAGCAGCAGCAGTTCAGGCCCAGGCCGGAGTACAGGCCGGCCGAAGCTGCTAAGCCTGAGCTCGTTGCTGGAAGTGGCGGAGGTGCTGGGGATTCCATGGAGGGACAGCTGTTCCAGGACGTGGCGGCTAAGGATAAGCTACAGGAGCCGCCGGTTCTCAAAGTCCGAGGAATGTGAGTGTTGGGTTGAGTTGAGCGTTAGGGTTTTACACTTGATGAAATCTAAACGTCTGATCAAATGTGTAGTAACTCTTTTGGATAGAATACTCGTATTTGCTATCTTTATTGGAGGATATAAGAAAAGTGGGCCGGTCGATGGCTCAAGTGGTAAACGCGTACCTCGTAAGACAATGACCGGTTAAAGGGAAGAGGTTCGAATTCCTGTCAGTCCGAATTTTTCGGGCACATTTAAAGAAAACGTCTTTCCGGATTTTTCATTGGCGGAGATCGGGTTTATACCCCGCTACGCGGATAAGGGCAGTAATGCCCGTATATGTAATTAAAAGAAAAAAAAGTTTAACAATTTAGATCAGATGTTTATTGTAGAGAATATAAATTATAATAATTAATTTAAAAGTACATTCTTTATTTTTTGTTTAATAGAGCTGTGAAGAACTGTAATTCTAATTACATCAGCATTGAAAATCATAAATTAATGTAAAATTAAGAGTTTTATTATATTTCTTTTATAGTTTGGTGGCAAAACGCAATTTAGTATTTTAACGATTTAAGAAAAATAGTTTAAAATTAAACAATTTTACTTCAGTTTATATTTTTCCAAGTTCATATTCTTCAAATTGTAATTCTTTATAGTTCTACTAAATAAAAAATAGCAGATTTATTTCGCATAATTAATTATGTAACTTTAAGTTTGGGTGTTATTTGGTGTCTTACTAGTCTCGGAATTATCTACTTATATGTAGGATTTCTTCTCTCGTAATAGAGAATAAATAGTATGGTTAGGATCTCCACAGCATGGCTTTAACTAAAATTGTTTTTGAATTAAATCTGCAAGGGTTCATTCTGATTCAAGTAGATAAGGTCAAAGTTTAGTAAGACGTCATACTTTGGCATATAAAAACTCTTACTACTTTCACTATTTGTTAAAATTTTATACTTTAATTTTGTTCTTTTTAGCATAAAAACATCAGATGATACTGTTTATTATTCTATTATTAATTTTTTTTTTTCTTGAATTTTCAGAAATGCTTGCCCGGTTAAGGAAGAAGTCGTTGCTCCTTTCTGGGCTAATAACACACGAGGCGAAGTACTCGCTTTGTTGAATTTGTATCCATTCGAGCAATATGTCCACTGGGAAAAATGCACGTAAGTAACAGTTTATTGAATTATAAATCTTACAAGAAACATTATTTTTTTAAGTTTCATTATTTAACAAAAGATTAGATATTTATATAGTGAAACCTCTAAGAAAATTTCTAATAATTTGAAAAATTTAAAGGGGAAAATAAACAAAAACAATTCTGAGGATTCAAACCAGCTCTCATAATGTTAACATTTTCGCTTTAAATAGTAATTCTGTTGCTTCAATTACTCAATAAATTTTTAATAATTAAAATTAAGAAATCTATTATTGTACATTTCTATCATAGTAGCATCGCCTGACTCAGGGAGATCGATAGATTCCTGAATTTTAATTATTTCAGTTTTAACATCCAAATTCTTCCTAATCATATTAAAGTTTGACTGATAAGAAAAATAATGATATACGTCGTGAACCGTTTATTTTGATTAGTTAGAATACAGTTAATGCCCAGTGTTACTTACAAAACACGTAGATTTTTATCATTTTTCTTAAATTTTAATGTGGTAAACTTAAAATTCTGCAAAAAGAAAATATGTTCATTAGGTCGAAGCGAACTATTCCCGATCTTGTAATTGCAGGCCTAAGTTATTTTTGTCCGAAAAGAAGTCGAGAAATCTCAAAATCAAAACATTATAAAAAATTAGTATTGAAAAAAAGTATTAAAAAATTACTAAAACACATTTCTAAATACTTTCCAGAAGTATAACTCAACGACATCTATGTTTGGCCATTAGAGAATTAATTACAAAATGTACTGTCCCTTGAGTTTCAAATTAGGAAGCTTACACTAAAGTTTCTTCCCCATAAAACATGAAAAAGAAAAACACAAAAATCTCATCTCAACACCAACCTATCTCAACCCCACCTCCTCCACAGCCACGAGAACAAGCAAATGTACTGCCGGGACGGCTGCCGCTGCGAGCAGCAGTACCGTCTCCATCGGCTGCTCGCCTACGACCCGAACAACGAGTGTCGCGGCATCTTCAGCGACTGGTTCAAGTTCCCGAGCTGCTGCATCTGTCGCTGCTACGACCTGCCCGTGGAGTTCCGCGTGACCTCGCGCTCGCCCCGCCTCGTCCACCAGCGCCAGAGGCTCAAGGTGCACGCGCCACGCGCACCGCCCCGACCTCGACAACACTGAGCTCGCCGGGGGGGTTCTCGATCTTTTTCTTTATTTTTTGTAACAGATGGGGGGGGGGGGGGGTGATCGAGACGCGCAAGAGAAGAAAATATCGTTGAGGCGGATTTGATGATGAAGTGTCTTTTTTTATTGTTAGAGTGTAAGGATGAGAGGGGTAGTTGTGGATTACTTTTGTAAAGGAGTAGATTTTGATTGATCAGCTTTTGATTTGTAAATTGACCCGTTACCTTTTAATCGATTATTTAGGTACCGATTGGTTGGGGTATGACAGAATTTCGATTTTAAATTAATGAAGGGATTAGGTTAAAGTGAATTTTACAAAGGTCCTGTTCTTTCGGTTATTTTAGTACCGTCTGTGGCCACATTTTTTGAAAATCTTGTTTATATTTATATGTAATATAACATTGGTATTCGCGACATTTCGCACCAACGATCTGAGCTTAACTGACGACGATGTCAAATTTTATCACTAGGACCTAGGAACTCTGTAATCTGAAATCCAAATGTACCCAACGCTGTTGGTATATTACAAATGTTATATTATTCAAAGGTGATGGCAAAAGATGGAGCAACTGTCTATCCTACCTACATCTACCATGAACTGAAAGTTTTTTAAATTAAAGTCTTAAGTGTAATAAACATATACTAGAATTCCATGGATCCTTTTGCAGAGAGCACCAGTCAGAATTACAATAAATATTATTTTTAAATTTTGTCACTTTTGATCAACTTTAAACAACTATATTAAATTTTAGTGAAGAATAATTAAAAATTTGATCGTGGAATCTAAAAGAGCACGTATTAAATGCTAAAAAAAGTCATGATTTTATTGATTTAATATAATTACTAAGTTTTATTAATTTACATTGTTTACATTTGAAAAATCAGCCAGTACAAATAGTGTAAATAGTCGATTAAGAAATAATGGGTTAATAGTTATAGATTTGACATTAAAAATTTCTTGAAGCAAACGACAAGAGCACATTATAAGCTAATTTAACAGATGTATCAGCAAATAATTAAAATATTCATTTCAATCTTCATAAAATAATATAATTAACCGTTTCGCGATGCATATAATAGTATTAACTTGTTATTAATTAATATGCATAACAAAAATGTTCCATAAAATTAAGGACTGCTTTTAAAAATGAAATCGATAATTATGTATCTACGATTGAACATATTTTTCTAAATATTTTTGGGTAAACTGAATTAATAACGTAACTGATCAAGTAAGTTAAAAGTAGTGTTTAATTATGTATTCATATTTTGTTGTAAAAATACTAGAAAATAAGAACATCGTTTTTATAATTGATAATTATAGTGGGATAAGTTGACCGAATACTAATTAAGGCTCGTGAACGAAATGATTTAGCCATTTCTTATTGTATTGCTCTAATATTTATTTTTTGTATTTAAATAAGTTTGACAAACACTATCACAATCAAAAATGCACCTTTTTTACTTTTATATTCCTGAAAGATTACAATGTTTAGAGCGTTACTTTATGTAGAACTACGAAAATTATTCGCAGATAATGTACACAAATTGAACATTTTTTATAATAATAAAAATCTGAATATAAGTATATTTACGGTAAAATCTTTTTACATATAATCCTGAAAAATAAAAACTAAGGATGGGGAAGGCAACACAAAGAAACAGGACACTACAATCTTTCGTAAAGGATCGTTTTTATTCCGATTTTCACATGGTAAGAACGTATATCTTTTACAAGAAAAAAAAAGATAATTATAAACAAATAACGAACGTTAAACGTTAATACTTTGTTTTGGGCATTCGCACAAAAGCTTGAAAGTAGCTCAACAGTTTTTCGCGTCCGCCGCAAAAGTCCGCCATGCGAGATTTGAAAGTGTCGCGCGCTTATCGCAAAAAGAGGCTAAATGTGTGATCCACTTCGCGGATACAATATATATACGTATTTATGTATATATGTTCAATATATAGAGAAAAGAGACAGAGTCGAAAGGAAAGGACTGCGCATGAGGCGTGAAAGAGAAAAGAGACACGTGCATGACGCGCTCGCGCATCACTTTCAAAGCTAGCGGGCAAACCGAACGGACGTCATACTTAACACCTACCGTAGATTTTTATAATTAATGTCACATATATATATTATAATATTACAAACGTCGTGGTATCGAATTATTTATTCATCGCACATTATTTTCCTTTTCTCAATAAAATACGGTTGTGTGGGAGGTGTATTTACATATGACAATATATAATGTATATAGCAATTCAGTTATTATAAATTCAATAATTATAATTATCATAAAATAACGTAATAATTAAAAATCGTAGTTAATAATAATATTAATTAAATTATTTATATACACACATATATAAATACGTATGCGCTGTATAAAGGAAGATGTATAAATAGAAGTATTATCTTTTATGTATATATAAACATACGGGCTAAACATTTGGTATCAAAACCATTGCAGGATAAACAAAAATTTTGTAAGAATAGAAGAAAATAAAAGTAAGGAGTACGAAACGGATAATAATAATGACGCAGTTCTGCACATCAGTTAAAATACTTGTTAAATACTTTTTGTATTATCGGCATCGTAACGTTTTACAAAAGCGCCGAATATAAATACATCGTTTGCACGGGAAACATTTTATACATAACAAAATGCAATTTTTGCTTTGAACAAGGAAATAACGGTATCGAAATTACGTTTAATAAATACTATTTAACAATTTCTTTTCGTCGACAAAGAATTTCTTTAACTCTTATTTAGTAATAGTAACAGAATAACAATTTCGTATTTTCATGTAAAAATATATTGTATTAATTTTATTATTTAAATGCAAACCTCAACACTGTGCAATGTATTAAAATGTTTCTTAAGTGTCTATATCTTTTATCTTTTTTTATACAAAATTTACAATTAAAATTTAGCCGTTCCAAAAGACATATAAGTCCATAACATTCGTCAATCTAGACTCGAAAGACAAAGGAAAACACTGCATATTTTTTTCGTCGCAAAATCGCAAAGTATTTCACTGGTGCCGAGCTCATCGATAACCAAAAATAAAGAAAAAAACGACCAAAGTACAAAGGCGCGAAAGGAGACGGACGAAATGAAAAGAGAGAGGGATCAGTTCGGTTTTTCTCTCTTGCAGCAACATTAGTGCGATCGTTCATCAATTTTACAATTGGGATGGAAATCCCGCGACGGATGTACAACGAGTATGTATATATATTATATATTTTGAGCGCGCGCAAACGTGCGCACGCCTCTTACACACACAAAAGTCGGACTTTCTAAACTCACCTACATTCACATTTCGTTTTTCCTTCGGGTATATATAATATATTATCATGTGTCCCTTAGACTCATTTCTTCTGCGTTAAACTTCCTATAATGCGTTTATCGAGGAAGAAAGAGGAAACATTAATTTCAATGGTCAATCAAAGTGTTAAGTTTCGTTTTTAGATAGAAACTTTTATTTCGTCAACCAGTGACCATTTCTTGATAGTGCAATTTTCTGATCGAATTTCCGTTTCCATCTTTCTTCATCTCGACTATATTATTATCTCTATTACTGTCTGTTGTGCCAACACTTTAAGTTTGTTATATTATTTTGTTTGTTTATGTATCAACGTGTTTTTATTTAACTTCTACTCTATTTCGCTACTTTAGACTACAACGAGCTTTCAAGTTGAGGACGCATTTGTGAGGAAACTCCGAGACAACAACTCTAGTGGTGAACATTAATTTTTTTGTTTTCAAATAATGTTTCGATGTTTTTCATTTCTGCTTCGCGTTATTTGTTCGCTTATTGAATACTCGCTTGTTTCCGTTACAACAGTTTTATCATAAAATACGTTTCTTTTTTTGTTTTATCTTCGGGATTCTTAACAACTGTTCGGTGTTGCTTGTTTCACTAGCAGTTTGATCGTTCGGAACAGGCTGCGCAAGTGTATAAGCCACGCTGGTTGCCGACCAATTCAAAAATAGTAGATAGAAGTAGACGAAGCGGTAGAAGTTTTTCCACTAGAGTTGATAATATACAGAAATTGGAACTGAATTCCTTCGTATTTATCACATTCCGGACCCTGACGTTTCGCATACAAAACTTCAACGCCTTTATTTGCCAATTATTTCTCTTTCTGATAACACTTACGTTGATATTTACAAAAATGTCTTTTTTAAAGAAGACGCGTGTCGTCCATTGTTAATATGTTTTGTTTATCGTAAAATACAATATTTTTATTATTAAAAATACTCGTGCAATCCGGAGAAAAAGTGTTGTCGAGAACAACAACCGATTGTCAGTGAGGATTCTAAAAGTCTTTACAAGCATTTCCAAAATTTGCAGTTAATTAAATTCGATAATATCTCCTATTGCTAAGTACACAGTAAAAAATAATAAAAATCCCAATTAAAATTGTAATCATAAACCAAAAATTATTGGAAATTTTAAGTTAAACATTTTAAGAAACAAAAATTTACGATTAATTAAAAAAATTATTTTTTCACACTCCTTTATGACAATCGATCGATTGGTTAAACTATTATTTGGCATTCAAACTATTTTAACAATAGTTTGCTAGTTGTTTTTGTACACTGGCACAGGACTGTTAAATTTTACTGTGTACCGGGAGAAAGTTGCATTATTATCGTATACTTCCTTGTGTCAAGTTAGTCTTCAACAACATTTTATAAAAGAACAATTCCCTTTGAGTGATCATCTTCGAGTGAAGAGGAAATATAACGTGGGCAGTGTCGATGCGGTCGAAGGATGACTTTTTCAGTTGAATCGCGCAATGTGAAGGATATTTGACTGCGAGGTTGATTCGTTTTTTTGATTCTTTCAATGTTTCAAGTATAGACTCGTTTCTTATACCTTGGAAGTAGACGTTTTCTTTTGTGTTAAAATGTCATTAATTTATCAATTGATATATTGATAATTTTTATTGGACCATTAGATTGCACAACCATGAGTTAAAGATTTTATATTTTATTTTAAAATTTTTTTAAGGATTTTATACTCTAAAAAATAGTAGATGCATCACGTGCATTTTAATTTTTGTAAATATTAATTTTTAAAATTTTATTATTATAAAAATTATTATTTTTAATATCTTTTAGTTGATTATCAAAAATTTTATTAAAATATTTTGTGACGAGTATTTCATATATATAAATATAACAACAGTTTTTCGACTTAAGATAAAAAGTTTCTTATTATATAACTAATTAAGCAATAACAATGAATAACAATTTCTCTTTTTAAATAAAGCAGAATAATTAAGAAAATTTCAAGCTTTTATAAAAATCTAAAATCACTAATTATTTTGGGGAAGCCCAGTAGTAATACGTAGCACAATTTATAAAACGTCTACTCCAAAGTGAAGAAAACGTAATCACGTTCGTTATCTTTCAACGAGCAAGAAGAATCATTCGACTTCGTCGTCTGGAACCGCAAAGAACTGTCGATCCTGCAAAACCCTTTTCACTTTCTCCTTTTCTCACGTGCTTGTGTTTCGGTTCACAGCGAAAAAGGCACCAAAACGAGAAAAATTTGACGCTTTCGTCAACAACAGCCGAGTTCAACAACCTCTTTGTTTTTCTTTGTTTCCTATAATACCCTTTAAGAATCAATGACAAATTTTGTCCTTCTATTTGTGTATAAAAAATACATCATCTTCGCTCGCACTATTTGCAACTCGAAATTCGTCGCACAACCAGTTTTTATAGTCCAATTATCTTATTTATAGTTTAATAACAACCCGCGTTTTTGCTCACTTTAAAAAGATTTGTCGTGTATACGGATTGAAAAATACGCTTGTATAGTCAGGTGATCAGAGCTGCCGTTCGAGGAGTTGAGTCAATACTGAATAAGTTCAAAAGTGATTTTATGTTTTTTAGTTGTATTGCTGGTTTATAAACAAAAAATTCAGTTATTGCTCGTTTATCACGAAAATAATAAGATGTATTATACCCTTTGTTTTTCATTGTTTTAATTTGCATTTTTCATACGAGCTCGATAGGAACGACGATCCTTAGACGATATCTGACACAACTCGTAAGAAACTTTTACCGTTGATTTTATTCTTACAAAATTCGATCCTTCTCACCTATGATTCCTTTCGGATTATGTTTCTTATTGTGAGGTGAATGCAAATTATAACGAAATGTAAAAGCTTCATGATCATCGACTATTGCCTACTGAATTATGTTAAATTTATAAAAAATTGATTGATTTTATAATTTTATTTCGCCAACTTAGATTTCTTTCTTGTAGGTATTGTTATTAATTGATAGTATTGATTTTATTGCATTTGGTCTTATAGTTGTGTAAATATATTTACACAGCTATTTAAAGGTAAGATTCGCACGAAATACTGCTTAATCACTCAGTAGACAAACTTATATTCCCTGAAATTCGAAAAATTTCTGTGCGTAAACTCGATGACAATATGACACTATGACGCGTGTATGTTTCGTTATGTCTTACTGCCTAAAACAAATAAGCTCTCATAGATTTCGATGAAAATTTGTATCTACGAGTTAATTTTTTTTATCTCAATGAGTGCGCGCAAAAAGGCAAAATATTCGATTGCTTATATAAAAAATGCGCTAGAATCACATCGTTCGATTTTTCAGGACTAAATTTAAAATTTACAATTATCAATATTCCTTGTTTCACGGATGAAAATAGGTAGTCATTTAAAAACAATTCCTTTGATTTTGCAGTATTTGTTTCCTTTGAAGACGAGGTCTCAATTTAGAAATTTAAGGAGAAGCACAAGTTTTTACGATTGCATAAAGTGAGAGTTTGAAATAATTTTATTCGCAAAGGATACGAAAGCTTGAAACAATAAATTCGTCCATGATGGATTGCAAAGTGTGAGCAAAGTTACGCGAAAGAGTCTCGGGCGGTGATGCGCGCGAAAAAGTCACTGTTTCAACATGTTTAGAAAAAGCCTGTAATAGCGAAACGTTTCTGTAGAAAATAGAAGAATACTATTTCAAGACTAGTCGTGATTTCCATCTCGACGATTCGATTGTTCTACTGATTTTCCTGCGTTTTAATATAAATGTATTGAATAATTTAAACTCTATGACTAAAACTCATCCAATACTTTCAAATTTCCGTTGAAATTCTTTCTTCTTCTTTCTTGTTTTAATATTTATCAATAGATCATTTTTTAATGATTGACACAGTTTTCATTTATCTGTTATTCTATAAAAAGCAGTTAATTATCAGCAATTACATAACATAATCATCTATCAGTAGAAGTGAAAAGGGAATCGTCAAGACGTAATCCTTCCGCCTCAACTTTACGGCTACGCAGTTATATCACCAATAACGCTTTAATGATTATTATCGATACAATGGTCGAAATATAGTCGCGGAACTATATTGAAGCGCGATTGCACGCGTGGCAACGCATTTATGTACTGTGAGAGTAGCGACAATACCAATCGTTAACAATATTTCGCGTCAACCACGAATAAAACACTTTCGCATGGCATCTTTCTGATACAGACTTTACGCATTTAATATTATGTAGTTTTAACAATCATTTTTGGGTAGTTGACCCTTTGTAAGTAGTTTAGTGCTTTTATGAAAATTCAAATTATCTTTTCTTTTAACTGTATATTTTTTGTATAACTTTGTCTTTTATTGTATTCCATATGTTTTCAAAAAATGTATAAAATTAATTTTAAGTAATGGTAAATGCAATAACAGAAAGACGATCCAGGCGAAAGAATGTTAAATCGATTCCTTATTTATTTATGTAACTTCTTGTTAATTGTTATCGTTAAATAGCGGACCAAACCGTGCCTTATTGCGTTATTACAACATAAGAGAGTGCGGCGTTAAATATACATATCTCGCTTATATATCTCGTTAATGCACCTGCGTGCATGTGCTACATTTTGTATTGCTCAAAAATATGCCTGTATGCAATATGTTATTACGTTAATATCGTTACAATACCACGATAAAGGATAGTTTAAATGATATGTCGTCGAAGCAGTATGTCTTTATCACAGTATACATGTGAAAGAGTAATCGCGATTGCAAAAGAATATAATAAACGCTCCTTCCTCCATCTTTATTCCTCCTTATCTTGACAACTCGTGTGCGCGAGCCCGCGGAAAAGTTATACGGTGATAGTACAAACAAAAATTATTGTAACAGTTAAATACGACTTAAGTTAAGCGAGAGCTGCATTCGATCTTTAAACCAAAAGTCTCGTCTGATGCTGCCGATTCTTGTATCGGAGATAAGTTTCTTTTTGTTGATCTTACCCAACTTGATACGTCTGGATTACTTTAAAAAGAGAACTTTGTATTTCATTGCGTAAATACTAAAACATAAAAACTTCTTTGAAACAAAGTTAACTCTAATGTGATGTTATTTTTGCAAACCAACTTCTTAGATTTTACAATAATAGTACATTTTTAATTGCAGCCAAAATAAAAAATAAAATCGCATTGTGGAATTATTAGAATCTTGGTATCTTAATGAATCATAAGAATAAAGAAAAATATTGCACAAATAAACAGAAAGTGCACCTTTTAAAATAAGAAAAGACGTTCAGTGCTTATAGTATAGTAGCCCCTCATATTTCCTATTACTTCCTATCGCATTACTCCTTTAATTTTTGGTCTCGGTGTTTACAACTTACGCCTAAATATTGTCTCGTTAAAAAACTACATTTTCCTCTTTATTTCCTTCCCTTTCAAGCAAAAGACGAGAGTCGCGATTTATAAGTTATAACATACCTCTGACGCTATGCGCGACGCGACGCGAACTGAACCGAAGAAACTCGGCACTGCAGAACAAAACCACGCGGCGATCGCGGCCGTTCGGGATATATATTTATATATAAAAAAGAGATGCGCGTCGATCGTCATCAATAAATAGGATAATACAACATTAAAGCTCACCTCGTTTAATCGCGCCGGTCATCCCCGAAAAATTCCATACAATAATTACAACGTCTTTGAAGAATAAAATACATTATTCGATAATAACAGTCATAACAAGTACCGAGAGCGTAGGACGGTAACAAACGACTAAATCTTTAATCCGCCCCAGCCGCTTCGTCTAAGTTACACTTGCACCGTGATAAAAATTTGAGCACATTTAAGCTCGCTTAAAACCTCTTATATATAAATTCGCTTGGTTTCGAGTAAAAATATGTACTAGTTTTCACAAAAAAAGGAAAAAAAAATCTGTACATAAAATAGCAAAAATAAGGCTAAAAACCTATTCATAAATACTTCTTTTCCTTTCTCAAATAAAATTCAATTAAAAATCTCTTGCTTTGGAGAATTCCGGAGTATTGTCCGCTTAATTTTTTGCGACTTATTTGAACAATTGTTCGCTATCTAAGTAAATTCATGTAACTAATATTTTTTATTAGAAATAGTTAGCAATTCAAATAAATTGTAAAAATGAGTAGATCAGTGATTCGGTACTCCAGAATTAACTTAAGCTAAAATTCTTTAAAATAACTTACTTTTCAAAATGTTAATTTTAAAGTTTCGTTATCTGTTACCAATCTCAGTGAGCGCATTGCATTATCATCTACACCATCAATAAAAATTAAAAATCAAATAGGTTTAGAGCTTGGGTAATAATCATATCTCATATACTCCCTGTTACTCAAGTTACTCGTCGCTAATCATACACAATATTTACAGGAACCAAATGAAGTCACAAATCAATTCCGTTCCATCAGTACAACGAATTAATTTCAAGTGTGGGCCATTATACGACGTACTATGGTCTCTTTTCGCTGCCCGTCTCTCGAGCGCTCAACGATTCTCTCACATTATATATCACACAGTAGAAGCTCGTGCTCGCGCTTTCACGATCATCAGGAATCAATCACGCTTGCCGGCGTTCACTCAACATAATATTTTAACGTGGCGATTGTTATTTTTCTCTCCTCTATCCTCGAACTAACGTTTTAAGTGTCACATGCGCTGGAGAAAAATGCTTGATAATAATAAAAAGTAGTAAAAAAGTCGTACAAAAGAGAAACTGTACAAAATATAAAAGTTTGAGCCACGCGTACGAAAGAAATATGAGCGAAAATATTAACGATTACTGAGTGAACGCAGCGAAGCGCACAACAACGAATCGAAAGACGAAACAAGTGAAAAATCAAAATAATCATCCCCACCTCCTTTGTTTTTGAGTAATCGCGAGGTAGGTACGAGACCACAAACATAAATTTCCAACGACTTCTGTTTGCTTTGAACGACGTAAGGGCCCCCTGATGGAATTTAGATTGATTTCCATTGCGGCTTGTGGGGACCCCCCCTTGAATGTCAGGGAAGACCCCGAGGAACCCACAGCGCTTTGCTCTGCTCCTCGTCCACCGAAGCCTTGACTTGTGTGCAAATGTATGCTATATTCACTCCAGCCGGAATGACAGCTGTGACATGAAAAGAAAAGATTACAACTATTAATCTTAAGAAACGTAACTTAATTTGTTATTGAATAAAAAAAATTAATGATTCTTACCGTTTATATAATGTCTGTACTCTGCTTCGAGCTTCAAAGCTTGCTCGTACATTTCCTTCGCTGCCTTGGCGCTGACTTTGTCGCTAGGATAACGAGAGTCTTTCACCTCTTTTATTTGTTTTGTGCTCTTAAACTTGATCAGTAATACTATGGGATATATCTGATGCCTGTGCAGTCGTTCGAGCGATGCTATTGATATATCCAAAATGCAATGGGAATTCTAAACGGAGAAATTAACAAATGTAATTTCCGCATAACAAAAAATAAAACAACTGCCATGACAAAAAAAATAAGTATCTACCTTTTCACAGATTTCTTTCACAGCTTGCACCGTCGTGCACTCAAAGTAACTGCCTTTCTTGCGATAATCCACGTACAGCGAGTCCCTCAAGCCTTGTTCTAGGGTCGCTTGCGAGCAGTGCATCGCCTCCGGTAAGCACCTAGTAAATTGTCCAGGGAATTCCTGCAGAAGTTTCGTTGCTACGCACTCGTTGAGCGGGCCAATTATCAATACTGGTCTTAATGCTGGATCTTTAAGGAAAGCAAAAAGAAAAAATTAAAAGTTGCAGATTATTATTGTCAAGTGAAAGTAAAGTATTTAAACTCGTATCGCGAAACTTACAATCTAGCCTCTCGACACGCTGATAGCTCAGGGGAAGATTTTCTTCGTTCAGAGTACCGCTGTCGCTGTACCAGCCCATGTTGACACCTGTGAGCTGCGACAATTCCTTGCTGTCCCTGCTCGACGAGCGCTGATGTTTCTTTCGCCTGAAGAAGCTTCGCCTGGCGCTGGTTGTTCCACGCCTTCCGGCGTCCGTCTCCAAATCGCCGAGAGATCTTCGTAAGAGCAATTCCTCTTCGACTCTGAAATAAAGATCGCATTATTGGTATATCATTCTCTTTTGGCATAATAATTTCAAACATTTTGATTAAGGTAGTTAATACCATAAAATCAATTACAAAAGTTAAATTTCTTCCCATTCATTATTAAATATCATTTTTTTCAGCTAATAATGTGAATATCTGTAAAAAAACTGTATAGTTCATTTTACAGTAAAGTGTCACAATATAGATATACTCGAAACATTAGAGCACTAAATTAAAAAATGTTCACATGATTTGGTTAAAATTTGTAAGCTTTAGGATGTTTTATCCCAAAAAATCCTTCAGACTCAAAGTACCCTAATGTAACCAATAGACTCACTTGAACTTGCTGGGAATGATACCGCGAGTCTGTCGCCTTCCGGTCTGATCGATGAGCCAGGCCCTCCAGTGTCCCGGCGTCCCGTTGAACATCGTATTGTCCACGTAGAGAATATCATCCTTGTGAAACTTGAGCTGCAGACTGTCCCCGAGCTCGCCAACCCGATCGAACATGGCCTTGACGTAGAAGCTGTCCCCGGGCTTGTCCTTCACCTCGTTGTACCTCTCGGGCATGTACTGGGCGATCAGGGTGACCTTGTCGGCAGGTCTCGCGAGCTCCAGGGCCGCCTGCTCGGCCGTGGCCTGGCGCAGGTCGACGCCGTTGTACTCGAGGATGCGATCGCCACGGTGCAGGCCCGCCTCCTCGGCGAGACAGCCGGGCTGCACCGAGTGCACGAAGATGCCGACCCCGTTGCCGCCCACGAGGGAGATGCCGAGGTTCGAGCACTTGCGCATCTCGATGAAGAGGTAGCGCGGCTCGCTCGGTGGTGGGGTCTTGGCGTTGCGGTTTTGCTCTTCTTGAGTTGGGCTGAACATCACGAGACGTGGCTTTGTAACTTTGCTTTGCTTTCGCGTATGTTTCAGAGGCTTTTGAATATCGTTTAAAGTATTGCCTGAACTACTGGCACGAACTTAAAAGAAAAAAAAAGCTTAATGCTTGTCTATCATTAGTTACTCTATAGGTCAGGAATAATTTTAAAAAATTCAGTTGTTATTCAGTAATTAACCACCAGTTCTTCAGCAGTTCAAAAATAATAAATATTTGGCAGTTGCTTTTAAGCAGTTAAGCAGTAGTTTTCGTGCAGCCACAATCTTTTTGAAACTCGGCTGTAGTTATTCTGTAGTTGCAAAAATACTACTGAAAACCAGTAGTTTGAGCAGTAGTTCTGGAAGTAGTTTGAGCAGTAGTTCGTGCTAGTAGTTCAGGCAGTAGTTTATTTTCGTAAGGAGAGATAATATATTGTACATTTTTACAAATTCTGATTTTTCTGCAAGCTAAGAATGTTTTCTACATTGTAAAAAGTAACCTGTGAAAATACTTCTCTGAAAATATAAAATTATGGGATCTACTCTGAGAGTAGTAAATATACTATTCTGAAAGCAGTAAATTTACTATTTCATATAGTATATATGCTATACTAATTTACTACTTTCATGGTATGTCTCATAATTTCCTACTCTAAGAGTAATATTTTTACATTGCGACTATTTATAGTGTATGCGTCAGGTGCTTGAATTTATAAGTAATTAAAAATGTAGTTTCAAAGGCTCAATGAATAAATAAAAGATATTTTACATTTGTGTAAAATTAATTTTCAATCTCTCCGAGTCAACGTTTTTTTTTAATTTTTTTTGTTTGTTTCCTTCAAATTCAAAAAAACATTGACTCGGAGAAATCAATAAATGAATTTTAAATAAATATTAAAATTTTACCAAGTAACATGTACAAGGTTTTGATGAATAATGAGTCAAAACCGATGCTAATTTTTTAATGGCTACGTTTCGACGACTGGTTTGTCATTCTTCAAGTCCATAATATTTACACATAAGTTCGTATTTTTCGTAATAACAAAAATGAAAGTGTCACGGAATAAATATAATAGTTCATTTTTTCTTTCTCTTTTTTCTAATGTACATAATACTATTGATAGATTAAGAAGTTTTATATAAAAGTAATATTAATAGTAAACTAATAAACGAATAAAATCATAAAAGTATGTACAAGTGTAACGGAGAATAATCAATTAAACATATATACACAAAAATCTAAAATATCAATCTATAAAATGTTTTTGATCAACAGCGTATTTTGATACTTTGTGATTCTATAGTTCAGTTCATCGATTCAAAAAGGATTTATTCGTGTTATTTTATTAATTACCTGCGCACGGTGGCATTTTGACGTTGTAGCGTGGTAGCGGCCTGGTTGATTTGGGCGCGTGTGAGGGTACCGGTACCGGTAAGACTGTTGCGAATACCATCGAGGGTCACGCTGGTACGTAGCTCGGGCTTACGTATATTGATGTCCAGGGATGCTGAGTTGCGGATCTCGCGCTCGCGCTCCTGTGTTGTTCTTACCTGTAAAGTTTAAACTTTCTGTTTTTATATGTCGCAAAGAAAATACATAAGTTGCTGAAATTTAATGAGGTTTGCACTATTTCAACGCAAATATAGTATCTTAATCTAAGTATGTTAAACTTTACCGCAATTTGTGTATCTTTAGCGAACTGTGTTGAACCTATTGAAACTTTGTATATCTTTGCAGAACTCACGTAGTTTACTTGCTGAGCTTTAATTAACTTTGCATACCTTCAACAAATTTTATTTAACTTTGCGGAACTATTAAACTTCGCGAGAGTTTACGAAATTTGCGTTATTTATAGCTTGCAAAACTTTATCGTAAATAACAAAATGCAGCATAAATTCTTAAGAATCATATAGCTTATATTTATTTAATATTGTAATATTTTTAAATAATTGTACTAAATCCAAACCTAGTCTAAAGTCATAATAAGATGAAATGGGTTTTGAGTGAAAATATAGAATCGAAATAAAGTCATGTTTTAAATAATTTAGATTTTAGAATTATAAAAACCACCTCGCTGTTGTGAAACTCTTTTTTCTTTTTCTATCGATGTTAAGACTTTAATACTTGTAAATTCAAGTATACTTTTAAAGATTATTGTTGAATTTTTCACTTCACAACATAATTTTTAATATTAAGTTTTTAAATTATTATTTAGTACTATAAGTATATAAAACAGTACAAAATACATATACTAACACAAATTTCATTTTATGGTAAAATTAAGATTAACAATTTCATATTAAAAATTGTGAAAACGTTCAGTGGTGTCTATATATATCACCCCATTGTCCGATACTTAAAAGTGTACACAACCTCGGTAGCTAAGAGTCAAATACTAAATCACTTAAAATCAACATTAAGGGGACGCCGGATATCTCTGCCCTTATCTAATTGAGTTTTCATTCATAATTTTCAGAGATATAATTTTTCTGAGAAAATAATAGTTGTCTCCGCTTCGTTTTATAGTAATCTAAATATATGTCCAAGCTGGTTTCATATGATTGTTTTGCTTTCGAGAAAACTTTGACAAACTTAGTATGTAAAGGTTAATCTCCACGTAGTTGGCCCTCATAGTGTGTCAAAGTTTTACCGAAAACAAAACAATCATATGAACCCAGCTTGGACACATATTTCGATTACTATAAAACGATGTGGGGAGAACTATTATTTTTTCCAAAATATGATTTCTCTTAAAATTATGAATGAAAACTCAATTAGACAAGGACAGAGATATCCGGCGTCCCCTTAATCTCAATGTAAGAAAACCACGATGAAAAGCACTCCGATCCTCACCTCAACGGACGCGGACGCCCTGAGCTCGCGGTCCCTCTCGCGGTCGCGCTCGCGCTCCTTGGGCGCCCGTATGACCGGCAGACTGGTCTGGTCGCGCTCCGGCTCCGAGGACTCGAGGGGCTCGATGGTGCTCTTGCGCGAGGCCTCCGGACTGTTGCAGGGCGTCGACGAGCCGCTGTGGCTCGCCTCCTTCTCGCCGTTGCCCTCCGAGTCGCTCGACGAGCCCGAACCCTCCAGCTCGCTGTACTCTGCGGACGAGAGAAGCAAAAGGAAGAGGGGAGAGGGGGTTAGTCCTTTGTTGAATGGCATGATGCTGGAGAAGACGGTATTATAGGCATGTTTTGAATATTTTGAGATAGTTGGGTGTATGCTTCGTTGCTGGTAGTTATTATCCTGTGTTGTGTTGATTCGAATTGTTAAGAGTGTGAGTTAAAAAAATGGTACTGGTATCGATTAGACTCTAATCAGTTGTTCAACGAGTCTGTTACAAAATCAAAAACAATATTATCGCATGAAATATAAATTATAAATAATGTAGTTGACGTTAGTTTTGCAAAGTTTAAGGGGAGGTTAATGACTAAATAAAGGCAAAAAATAATCTTGAATTTTCTTTTTACAATAAAGTAGGTATACACTCTAAAGTCTACTGTAAAACTGAAACTATTAAGAAAATTCTATTTCATGGTATTTAACTTAGCAATATCAAAAATCAATCATAAAATTATGATTTCACTAATATCAGAAAATTAGTTAAATTAAGTTAAGTTGCTAAATTTGTTTGTTACTACCTCAATGTTATATTTTATAAGTTATGCAAAACTGATATCAAACGAAAAATTATATATTTTATTGTGCTCTCATAAACATGAAATATAAAAGAAGTTTATATGGTTCCCTTCAGAGCATCCACAACATACTGTCTTCTGCTAAAGTACTACCTTAAAAAAGTCTTTTTTATAGAATTTGTAAAACGGAATCTTGTAAAATATTTTTAATGTACCTAACTACGTTGCTTTGCAAAGTAAGAGACAAAAGGAAGTGTTACTAAAATTTAAATGCATATTTACAAATTTATCTATCTCAAAATAATGAAAAATGCCCATGTCTGAAAAAATATTATGTTATCCTGGCACTCGTAGATAAAGAGCTTTATTTGACTGTAAAAAATGTACATTTGGTTAATGTTAGGTTTATCATGATATATCGTCCACAGAGATTTTTTAATGGTAGAATATCATGCTCGGAGGATTCATCTACGACATTTATTTCAAAGTTTACGAACATGCACAGAACAACTATATTTTACAAGTAATAAAATATCTATGACTAACGAGAGGATGCATTTGTTCGTTCGCCGGAAACGTCATTTGAATGTAGAAAAAGTCTCCAGCGGGAATGAAACAAACGTCATCCATCCTCCCCAACTACAACTAAACGTGAAATACTCACTGTCCGGGCTGTACTGCACGAGCATCGTGAACGAGTTACCGCACTGCCTGAGAATATTCGCGGCCACCTGATACGAGTCGCAGGTCCTCATGTTGATGCCGCACACGTCCAGCAGCTGATCCCCTATCTGCAGGCCGATCTGCGAGGCGAGACTGTGCTCCGTCACCGACGACACGAACACCCCGCCGCTCTCCAGACACGAGATCTGTATGCCCAAGGGCTCCTGGCTCTTGTCTATGTGTATCCGCCTCACCTGGCCGTGGCTCGGCCTCGGCTGCGCGAAGCAGTACTCCGGCATGCTCGACCTCTTGTTCCCCCCGGCGCCCCTCTGCGTGCCCCCGCCACTCGCGTTCGTCCCCGTGCCCGGGCTGAGGATCTCCACGTGGAAGGAGGGCATGGGACTGCCGCGCTCCGAGGTCTTCTCTATGCTCCCGGAGGAGAGCTTACCGATGCTGCTCTTGGAGGTGACGCTCGGATTCGAGGGTATCCTGAAGCGCTGGTTCTCCTTCTTGCGGGGAAAGGTGCCGCCCTCGTAGCCGGGCCCGGCGGCGTGCGCCACGTAAGGCGGCACGTCGTACGAGCTCATGGTGGGATGGGCGCGGGGCTTGTGATAGTGCAGGTCTACGGAGGGCGTGTGCAGGTGGCCGAAGTTCGGATGCTGGGGCTGGGGACTGTAGGGCGGCTCGAAGCAGAAGGACCGGGCGTCCGGCAGGCCGATGGACTCGCCGGACTGGGCGCTGGGCAGGGACGGGGGCGAGGGATACCTCGAGTTGTTGTTGATGATGCTCTGCTGCTGCTGGTGGGGGTGGTGGGGATGGGTGTGCTGCTGCTGCTGCGGCTGCTGCTGCTGCTGCTGCTGAGCGTAGGGGGGAAAGGAGAAATTACCGGGCCCGACGACTCGCGGCAGTCCACCGCCGCCGCCGCCGGACGAGGGGCTGTAGAGCTGCGAGTGAACCCGATTGTGCGTCAGCGAGTCTACCTGGCTAGTGTCGTGACCGAGGGGAGTGTACTTGGTGCTGCTGCTGCTGTTGCTCGTGGCCGTGCGCTTGCTCTTGCCGTAGTAGTCGGCCACGTCGCGCCCCGACGACTTCGACACGGAGAAGTCGATGCTGGTCTCGGAGGGAGCGAGGGCCGAGCCGAGGTTGCCGCCGGCGTCGCCGCTCTTGTCCAGGCCGATGTCCTTGAACTGCACGGCCGAGGGCACGAAGGCTTTCTGGCCGTGCAGCTGGGTGGACTTGGTGAAGCTCGGCAAGGGGCTCTCGACCGCCTTGTAGACCGTGTGCCTGTTACTACTGGAGCTCATGCCACTACCAATGCCAATGCCAATGCCAATGCCGCCGCCGCCGCCGCCGACTCCGCCCATGCCGATTGCGCTAAAGTTCGCCAGGGGTATGGGATTGGAGATGCGATTGTAATTGAATGTGCTCTCGTATTTGGGGGGATTGTTGAGGAGCACGCTCAGGGGCAGGCGCTCCTTGGTCTTGCGCGGATGCAGGATTGTGCCGGTGCCGTTCTGGATGAGGGGGCCTATGCGTGCCTTAGGCCACGTACCTCCGTTCTTCTCGGCCGCGGACTTCTCGGTGCCGCTGCCGCTGCTCACGCCGCTCACGCCGCTGCCCGTGCCGCCGCCGTTGGCCCCGGCGCCCCGACGCTTGCTCCGCTTCAGTACGCCGTTGTTGCCTGCTGCTTTTACATAAATTACATTCTTAAATTATTTAACAGGCTTTTCCTTTTCTCTAGATTTTCAACTTTTTCGTGTAAATTCTGATTATTTTGTAGAAATATTTTGAATATTCGTTTTGTGAACTTTGTAAGATTTATCAATCTGGTAGAAAATAAAACGTTTTTTTAAACTATTTTTTATTACTATCTATAAGTAACTGCAGTGTAGAAACTCATACGTTACAGGATGAATTATTTTTAAAACAAATAACTGAAGGTTATAAATAAACCATGGTTATTTTTAACAAACATATATTCTAGGGCAATAACTATTAGTATTTTGCTAATAACAGGTTAAGCGCGACGTGACACATATGTGTGACGAATTGATGCAAATTTCTGGTTGTTGTATGCTTTAAGATATTGGAAAGATGTAGGGGTATCGAAATTTTACTTAATGTTTGACATTTTAATTAATTTTGTAGAAAATGACAAAAATCGGGTTATAAATTGCCACGTTTAACTTGTTAACAATATACGTCTTTCGTTATCAAAGAGTATTATTTACTCAGAAAAACCATTTAATTTCTACCAGTACATACTTCTAAATTCAATTAAATTTCCAGAATTGAAACTAACCACCGTTGTTGGCCTTCTTGTGATAGCTCTCGATGACGGAATCGAGCTTGGCGATCGCGTCCTGCTCCTGTTCGAAGGTATTGGGACTCGAGTTCCTGTGCCTCTTCTTCTTCTCGTCGCGATCCTTGCTGTGCCTGCGCCCTCTCACGATGTCGATCTTCTCGCGGAAATTGTCCCAGGCGTTGCTGATGCCGGTCTTCTCGTTGCTCATCGACTTGGACACCTTGTAGACGCTGCGGTCGCCGAAGTTCGAGGCGATGTAGCGCCGATCGTAGTCGTCCGACGTCGTCTTTAGCATCATGCGCTCCTGTTCGGTTTGCGAGCAGCTGTTCACCATCTTCTGCTTCTCTGGGCTGAAGCTCCCGTCGATCGGCAGCGCGTCGGCGCTCGACGAGGCTGTCAAAGGTATGCCTTTGAGGGTGGTGATGGTCAGGACGTCGGTGGACGTGTCGTTCAGGATCGACATGGCTTCGTGAGCCGAGGTCACTCCTTCCATTGGTTTACTATTGATCTGTAATGGGTATTACAAGAGAAGTAAGGAATTGATGATTTTTTTACTGAAATTGAGAACTTGAGACTTCATCGACACAAAATCACCACTTCTTCTTTTTGCGCTAATTCTTTCTTGCGATAATTGGTTGCGCCCTATTTCTTTTAAGTCACATTTAATATTATCTTTTCTATGTCTTTGTCTATATCTAGAGGTCTTTTGCTTTCTGGTTCATTAGAACTTAATAGGCTATTCTTTCATTTTCTATTCTAGCTACACGGCTCGCCCATTTTAATGCCCGTGACTTAATTACTCTGATATTATTACTATATTAAGTGACATATAGATATTATTATAATATTTATACTATAATATTCAGTAAAAAGTAACCTAAACTTATTTTCTGCTTTTTTAATAAAAGTCAATATTTCATATCCGCCCGTATAAAAATATTGGTAGTATTGTTGTTTTTAAGAACAGAAGTTTTTAATTGCAAACTAATGAGTGTGATTTTAATAATTTTTTGACAAAATAAAACTTTTTCCAATGTAATTTATTCCTGATTTACTCTTTTATGTCATTTTTATTATTTATTACTGTACCCAGATATTTTAGTTCAACTACTTTTACAAATTTCATGTTGAATAACATTAGACCAGCGTAATCATGGTCTAATCCTACTCAATCACTAATCAGTAGGTAATTGTTTTCTCTTTGCTTACTTCGAACTCTTCTTCTTTTGTCATTTTAATAAAAGTTCCCTTTTTTATTACAATTTCTTTACTATCTGAATCGAAATCCGCATAAGCTAAAACTTGTACACAACAGTTATCAAGATGTTAATACTATATCTAATGTTCGGTCCAGTTCAAAGAACCATCCAAAGAACCAATGAGGTTCTAAATACATTCCAATCAAAACAACTCACATTCAAAACTCTATCACCGACAGCGAGATAGCCATCCTTGGCAGCCAGACTCCCGGGCGATATCTTCCCGATGTATATCCCTATCTCCAAGGTGATACCGTGCGGCACCGAGCCCACGGGCAGCTGCGTCGTCCTGAGCGACCGTCTACCCAGCCTGCGCCGCCTGATCGTCAGCGTAGCCGGTCCAGCGTTGCACGACCTCAGCGTGTCCATGATCATGCGCGTCGAGACGGACGTGCAGTCGACGTTGTTGACCCTCAGGATGCAGTCGTTGACCCTGAGCTTGTTCTCGATCACGCTGCCCGGCGCCACCTGCGCCACGTACACGCCCGTGTCGTCCGGATAGTACGGACTGTCGCGTCCGCCCACGAGCATGAGACCGAGATCCCGGTCCGACGAGTCGTGGCCCAGCCTGGCCAAGTCCAGGTGCACCGTCACCGCGTCCCACTCGCTGTCCGTGTCGTGCACGCTCTGGCCGTACTGACTGGTGGCGCGCAGCGTGTGGTCCCCGGACTCGATCTTCTCCTTCAGGTCCTTGAGTTCTTTCGACGCCTCGTTGCGCTGCTTCTTGATGTCGTCCGAGTCGCGCAGGGCGTTCGCCAGGTCCGAGACAGCCCGGTCACGTTCTTTGCGTAGCCTGTGGACGAAGGTATAGGGTTTGCATTGTTTCTGCATTGTAAACAATGTACAGTATTATAAGTGTTTTCTTCTATTATTCATTAGAATCACAAGAACTCAGTACTCAGAAATACATCCTCTTTCGAATTTTAAACTCTGGTCAATAAATAATTTGTTCGGTTTCTTATGTTTTTGTTTTTTGAATATCAATATGTAAATAAAGTATCGAACGGAGTATTTTATGATAATTATTCGGGCTTTATAATTAATTGGATGACATAATTATTATCAATTTATGCATAACTATAAATAAATTATTTTGTTTACTTATATGTGTATTATGTTGAATAAATCTTCAATAATTCAAAGCTGTCTTCATTCTCTATGAATTATGTATCGAAATTCTCGATAATTTGATATTAAAACAAGGTTTGATTTTACGTTGTGTCAAAATTAATAAATCGATGCATTAATTGATCGATAAAATATCTATCATATATGATATACTATGCACAATCAAATACATCCTACTATAAAATCGTATTTCAAAATTTTTCATTTTAAGTCTAGACTACCTCCATCTAGCAAAAAAAAACCTCAAACAACTCTACCTGTCGCACAGTGTCCTTATGCTCTCGCGCTCCAGCACGATCTTATCGCGCTCGCTGAAGGCCCAGTCTCGCCTGCGCTTCGACACCTCGGCCTCCTGCACCGCCTCCTCCAGATCCGCCTGCAGCGTGTCCACGAACTTCCGCAGCTTGTCCAGCTCCAGATTCGCCTGGTCGAGATTGTCCATGCGCTCCTTCTCGCGCTTCGCGTAGTCCCGCGGATTGCTCTCCTTCTCGGCCTCCTTGCTCGCGACGTCGCGCTCCGTGTTGTACGAGTGCAGCTCCAGGCGCGTCTTCCGATCGCGATTCGACGCCTCCGAGTAGTCGCCGAACTTCTGGCGCAGCTCGTTGCACTCCTTCAGGGCCTCGTCGCGGTCGTGCAGCGCCGAGGATATCTCGCGGCGCAGGGTCTCTATCTGGTAGGACAGCGTCTTTTTCTGTTGGGCGGTGGATCAATTTATGCGTTAGCTGTGGTTGTGAGTTTTTAGGTTTTGGTTTTTTAGCAGTGAACAGGATGAAAATTAAACGATGAAAATATGGTTTAACGTTTTTAAACATTAGTGTTTCATTTGGAATATAGAAAAGGGACGAAGTAAAAATTGATTACAATATAGATAGTGTTTTTCCTTGTGTAGTTGTTAGTTAAAGAAAAGTTAGTCTGAATTTTTTAAATCAATCATACATTTATATGATTCGGTAGATTGAACTTAAATTATGGCTAATATATACTGATTAAATTTCTATTTAGTTATTGTAGATTTGTTTACTATTAAGCATGCAGTTTACTTGCAAATCTTTTTCTTCTATTTTTTATTTTATATATTCAAAATTTTAGTCCATTTTGACGTAGTATCGTTTCGAATACGCGAAATTTAAGTAAAAATGACTTGTTAGATGGATATTTATCCATGAATATATCGCCAAACACCAAACATAAAAATCCATTTTAAAGAGCAGCTATGTAAATTCAGAATAGGAATCGAAATTTTAAGTTTAGGAATATTTATATTAAAGTATAAAAATATGAAATATAAAATGAAGAAATTTATGGTACAGATTTGCCTAAAACTAAAATACATAACAACTATACCATTTATATAATAAATTATCTAAAAGAAGTGAAATTTTGAATCTTTTTTTATGACTTTAATTATATAACATTTAATTTTAGTCTGAGAAAATCTGCACTATACATTTCTTTATTTTAATACAATCTTTAAGGGAAAATCCTGAAACTTAAAACTTTGTCGCCTATACTTTGTACGTAATAAACAAAAAAATGTATGTGTAAATTTAAAACATAAAACTTGTTATTTTCAGCTCTCATAGGTCGTATATTTTATAGTTAAATATGCATAACCTTTTCAAGATAATGAAAAGAAAATGCCTAGTCTCTATATGGCTATAAAATAATATTGAATTTTAAAACAAAAAATGAGAATTTAAAAAATACAGCTTTTGTTTTTTTAGAATTCAGAGTAATATTGCAACAAACGGCTTAAAGAAATATTAAATTAGTTTTAGCCAAATTTAGCGTAACTGATAAAAGTGAATGAAATATTGAGAATAACATGAGCTTTAAATGACAATTATGAAATCGTAACTATATTTGCTCTAACGTTCAATACAATCTGAATTATTCATCGTTTTTTAATAAACTGCCTTGAAAAAAATAAACAAACGTAAATTAACATTTGCCATGAAAAGAACATTTTAGATTGATAGCGCTTTCATTATCAAAGTGAAGTCTATCCTTTCGCAAAATTACCTTTTGCAGCATACTAAAACCTATCAAAGCGAATTTCCATTTAGATTGAAAAGAGCTGTCCCTCAAGCACCAAGCTAATTTTCTCTTTTCCAGTGAATTCAATTTTTCCCCCGCTGTAGACTCCCTCGCCAACCTCCACACCAGCCGTGAAACCCCATACGCATAGACAATCAGCCTACCTCCTCGACCAGCTGCTTGTTCTCGTTCTCCAGATGCGTGACCTTGGCGTACGCCTGGCTGAGATCGTTGCCGAGGGTCTCCATCTCCTGGTGCACGGTGTCGCGCTCGCTCATGATCAGACTGTACTCGTGCAGGGCGGCGTTGCGCTCCTCGGTCAGGCGCTTGATCTCCTTGCTGGCCTTCATGCGGCTGACCATCGCCTGATTGATCTCCTTGACCGCCTCCTCGTGCTGCTGCGACACCTTCGCCAGGGCCTCGCGATACTCGTTGCGCTCGCGCAACGCGATGTCCCATTGGCGTATCGCGGCGGTGCACTGCTGCTTGAGACCGTTGCGCTCGCGGACCGCGGTGTTGCGGTCCTGGACCACGTCCTCGTACTGCTTCTTGAGGCGGGCCGCCTCCTCCTGGGCCAGTTCCAACTGTGGAGCAGAAAGAGGAGACTTTGATTTGACTGAAGGTATTATGGGAACTTGCAAGCAATTCATTATTCATGGAGAGCACTTCCTTTTTAATGCCTAATACATCAATATTCAAGGACTTTCATTCTTTTGAATTAGGCGATTTTTCAGCCAACTTCCATCACTTTCTTTGAAAATTAATAACTTTTCAACAAAATAATCTTTTAGTATGAAACAAAGCTGAAATTAAAGCGCTTTTCGTTTACTTTTATCTACTTTTGGATAACTTTTATAGCGTGAAACCTTCCGGAGCTATGATCAGAAGTAGAGATATCCTTTTTCACGAAAATAATGCATAATTTATTGAGGCTACTTGACTTATATCTTGAGAATAAGGGCTCATTGGAAGGAATTGGGGTGCTACACTTCATTAATATGTATCATAAAACTTAAAATTTGCCTTTTTTATTTCATAAATTATTTTTTCCCGCTTTTCAGAAAATTTAATGCGCAGTTCAAATTTGAAACTGAGATTCCAGAGAATCTTTCATTATAGGAATCCTAGCATTTTAAAAATATTATTAAAATTTAAAAATTAAAATATTCAAGAGTTCCAATATATATGTAAAAGTTTATTTTAATAACCTGCATCGTCTTTTTCTTACCATTGCTGTCAATTCAGCTGAGCACCAGCAAAAATAATTTTTACACAGGCACTTAATAACTTTTCGCTCTATTTGTTGCACGAAGCAAATAAACACGAAAATATTCGCTGAGTAATCATTAGCACTTTATGATTTTGTCCTTAATACACAACACTAAATGTAATACAACATAATGCAGTATACCTTTTTGGCAATGTCGAACATCCGATCAGACTCGAATGAAAGCGTATAAACAAACCTCAGACATTAAATTTAAGCAAACTCGGTTCAAATTTAAAATGTATGGCAAAAGGCGAATTCACGCTTAGCGGATAAACTGACAACAATGCTGCGATATTCTACTATAGGAATCGATTCAACACAGTAGGTTTTTAGATTTTCTATAAGGGACGTTGTACAACAGGTACTCGACTATGCTTGAGCTGAGCTGTGCAGTTCCTGGTCAATTGCTTCCCTTGATTAGCTGATTCTGCGTTTGTTTACCGCACTCGAACAAAATTAGCCAATCGAGTGAAGGCGATGACAAGGAACTGCACGGCACAAAGCATGAGCTCGGGACGAGGTCGGTTAACAGGCTAAAAAGTTCCATATATAGGCGTATTTTATCAAAAGATTAAGTTTAAAGGTTATATTACATCTCTAAATTTCATATACTTTACTGTGGAATAGTATAACCCTATAAGTCCTATATATAAAAATCATTGTCGAATAATACTGAAAATTTTTTTTTTTAAATTGTTGGGCCTTGTAATTTGGATACATGCAATAATTTTTTTCAAGTTTTATCGGCCGTTTTGCGGTAAAAAAAATAGCTTAGGCCCCAATTACGATATTAGATTCGGTCCATTTCAGCTTGATAGACATATTTCATTATATGAATTTTATCTCATGAAGATTTAAAAAAAAACAAAGAATTATAGGTTTTGGAGGACCCACCGGAACTTATAAGGATTTTTGAAAGTTAAATTTAATTCTAAATTTATCTCACAGTACTCGTAGTAAAATGTTCAATCGTCTCTCTCGTAAAAGTGCCAAAATTTGATATAGAAAGAACCCTTTGGATCTGATCGCAAAATGTCTAATATACTTATACATCGATAGCTCTTACGAAGACTAGCACGTTTCACATTTCTCGAAAAATATTAGTTCTTTCTAGAGGTTTGTTTTAAAAACAAGTCCTTTTGAGATTCTCTGATAAAGTCTAATGCTTTTGTAGAACCTCCGAAAAAATAGTAGTTTTTGTCAGAGAATCTGAAAAATGCTTGTTTTAGTAGAAGGCTGCATTAAAAAAGCTCAACATTTTTTACTTCTTTATATGTATTAAGTAGAGTACTCCTCTCAAAGTGAAATAAGAGACCTTTTGAGGATTTTTATTTAAAAAGTACGTTATATTCTTTCAACTGTTTCTATATTTAAACTTATATAGAACAAATTTTATTTAAAATATATAAATATTTTAATAAAAACATTTATATTAATTAATAATATTAATATTTGCTTTTTTAAATGGTTTGTGGTGACCACTGTTACTCTGAACTGGGTTATCCGAAATCAAAAACATTTCATTAGTTAATTGAAGCTTTTTATAAAATTTATCTGGGTCATAATAATTTTGTTTGGGAATAAAACACAAATTTCAAAGAAATACTATGCTTTCGAAAGTAGAATTCTCTGATAAGAAAACTGAACTTTGTGATATAAAAGAAGCCTGTAAATAGTCAAACCAATGAATAAAGCAATTTTCGAAAAAATGCAGTTACTGTACACATTTTCAAAGAAGTGCAGTTTGAGAAAAACAAACGCATTTAAAGTTTTAAATGCATGGGGTGCGGTACACGAGTGCCCTACATTTCGAGCGCTGTATTTCAAAGTATTTTTTGTACATTGACTTGACACTTTCAGGGATTTTTTTCAGACATACTTTAAAAATGGCATTTTCCAAAAGTCGTCTTTTTGACACATTACAATTTTAGGTAATCCCTAAAACGCGTTATTTATAATCTTATAACTTAATAACAAATACAACTAAAATTGTAATAAAGACCGTGAATATCTCTGTAAAGATAACTTTTGAGTAAACTATGTATAGTATCGATATACTAACAGCATAATTATTTTGTAATATATTCGCAATAACGTTCTTCATCTCAAATTCATATTTTTAAAAATGCATTACGGAGAAAAATGGACAATGCAGAGTCTAAAATTCGGGTCTGTGCTAGTCCTATTGCACGTAGAGCCAAACGTCGCTCACGGTGCTCTCAGGACACCGTGATAGCGGAACAGCAGCCCTATTCGCGTCACTCTTTCGACACTCCACGCCTTCGGGACTTTCCGCTGCCCATTTCTTTCCGAGTGCTAAAACCAATTTTTCTCAAATTAAATAAAACTTCCCTTATATTAAGTTATTTCACGGTACAGGTAATACATATTAAAAGTTGCAACTTTAAGGGGTTGTGAAAGGGAAGATTCCTTCGTTACTGACCATATGTTTCTTACTTTTTAAGCAATTATTTTAATATTCTTATGGAAAAAAACTATACATCTAGGCTCTTTCGTTATCAATAAACAATAACCAAAAAATTTTAAGCCATTCTATTCATTTTATCACTACGAATTTTGCGTTTTAGTTATAAACATTTGTATTCGGCATCTAAAACTTCGTAATGATAAAATTAATGGAATGGCTTGAAATATGTTTTGGTTATTGTTCATTGATCAAGGAAGGACCTGGTGTATCGATTTCCTATAAAAAATACTTTTCATATCTCCTTCAAGCTATACCTCGCGATTTTGAAAAGATAAAGCTTTAGGAGACGTAACAGTAGATTAAAAAGTTTTAATTTCTCAGTTGAACTGTACCGACCAAATAATAAATATTTTAGCAATTAAAAGCAAAGATATAGATACTGAATTAAATCAAACTAGGACATTACTGCCTTTTGTTAATCTATCCATTATTAATCTAACATTACACAAGGTTTTAAGTAAAAATTTCAATACCTCGACGGATGTCATTCAAAGTTTCGATAGTACAACCTAGAGTTCAGAAAGCGTTTTTGATGATGCGTTTTATTTGGTATTTCTTTTTCTTTTTTTAACATTTGATGTTAGCATGAAAGTATTTATTTTTGAACATGAAACGTAGATAAAAGCTTCTATTTGTTCAAAACAAAGAAATATATTTTTTAGTTTCAATTGATAAATTCGACTTTTTTAAAATACGGATCTACATTCATGTTAGTTTTTAATTCCTATATAGAAATATATGAACAACAAATGTACGGAATTCACAATTTTTAAATCAAACTCATTTTATTTAAGCTGTAATGATAATTGTTTTTACAAAAAAGTAATTATTGCTGAATATTATCATGAACTTCATATTATTTGAAAATTTATTAGGAAGAGTAAAGCTTCGAATTTCAAATTTGTCTATAAATAGAATAACTACAAGTCCGAATGTCATATGGTCTAATTAATTTTGTTAATTAATACTGCAAAACCCGAGTATGCATATTATTTTATATAAGAGTAATTAAAATAATATGTAAGCTTCATATGTAGGTAAATCAATACCCAGAGCAAGTGCATTAAAATGATGAAACAGCGCTATACAGTATAAAGCCACGAAAGTAGGACGCTGTCAGTTTCAGAAACATCTTCCTAAAGTAACTTTCAGAAAATATGTTAAATATTCTAAATAGTCTTACTAGATTATCAAAAACATTTTAAAATTTTAAAATAATATTACAAGTAATACCTTACTATTTACTTTTCATAAAATACGAAGTTTAAAAGAATATTTGTTTTACTATTATTTTGCTGCTGTTTGCAAACTGCACTTTGTTTTAAAAAAATGATATATAAGAAAAATTACATATCTAGCTCAAAAATAATAGGCTTTCCTGCCTCCCTGTGACTTTTTTCACAAAGTTATGAAGTTTAATAAAAGACTATAAGTTTTCAGGACAATTACACTGTTCACTAGTTATCACATTATAAAACTATTAACCCTTTACTACCAAAGTGAAATTTAGTAACGTAAGCCGCGACGTAGCGTCTGTGAGACCCTGTAGCGAAATTTCGCTAATACCAATTTATATACGTAATATTTAATTGGTAAAAAATTGTATTAGTAAGAGACATCAATAATTAAAAGGTAAAAACAACATTCGGTTATAAAAGTAATTTTATATACGGATAAAACTACATTTGTTTAAAGAGGTTATGGGCCTTCATTTTTAAGCTCGTCAAAAAGATACTCACATAAAAAGTAAAAATTCTAATGGAAACTTTTCTAATATTCATTTAACGTATAAAACTTTTAAAACAAACAGTTTTTGGTAAAAAAAATATCATTTTTTAAGATTTCCATTTTTATTTATTATATTTTATATGCTTAAATTGTTTATAACTTTTAAAAATAATTAATTGTATAGCTCCAAACTTTTACATGATAACTATAATTATATTTAATGAGTTTACAAAAAGGTTTTAGGATTGGAAATATAATATTGATAAAGTTATAAATGACTGAAGTTTGAGTGGGGTCTCACAAACGCCACCTCGGTAGTAAAGGGTTAATAATAAAAGAATTCTCCACGATGTTCTAAGGTTTCGTTAAAACGAAGTTTAAAGTAAAGTTTCATTATTTTACTGCATTTGCAAACTTATGTTCATAACTTATATCGCGCCCCCAGAGCCAGACTATAACTAAAAATCCTATATTTTTATAAACCCAAACATGCAAGGCAAATTTTTCATGTAATATAAATTCTTTTACTTTAATTTCATTATGGTATTGCAATTTTTCAAGCCTATTTAAACAATTTTTGAAATACGGAGGGGTTATATTGTTTTATGAGCTTTTTTGCGTACAAAAATCAGGTTGAGAAAATTTTCATATTTTGAATTGTCATAGTCTTGTTCTAGAGGTGCGATATATTAAGTTATGAGTATATATCTGTGGTTTAAAGGCGTGACGATGTAAGTATACTTTTTATAATTTTGAGATATTAACGTTTAATGTTTTTATTTTTCATTCAAATCAATGTTAAAGAAATCATAAATAGTAGATATAGTTACTAATTTTTACACTTTTCTAATTGTTTGCATTTTTATCTGAAAATATATAAAACTCAATTTTCAAAAAAAGTGAACTTATGTCATTATGCCGGGAACCCATAAATATAGATTCTGTTTTCCCATAAATTGAGACATATCACTAGATTCAATTTATTCTTCGACGTGCGGTCGGTAAAACAGAGCGTCGATAAAACGTCCGAACCTCGGAAATCCATCAAAAGCAAAATAATCCGACTGACCTTGTTGACGGCTGACGAGTGCGACGATATGAGATCGTCGTAGCGCTTCCTCAGCGAGTCGTACTCGTCCTTGATGGCCTCGTACTTCCTCAGCGCCGACAGGTAGTGCTGATTCATGGCGTCGCTGTTGCCGCTCGGGTCGGCCACCATAACCTCCTGATTCTGGCAGCGCAGCTCCGACACCTCCTTCTGAAGCGCCTGCACCTCGCGATCCAGTCGCTGCTTGTCGTTCACGAGATCGCTGTACTTGCCGCGCAGGGCCGAGGACTCCTGGACGGACGTCGACTCCGACTGGCTCATTGCTGCTATGTGCTGGCTACGGTAGTATTCCAGCTCCTTCATAGTATGCTCGCATCTTTTGAGGGATTGCAAAGTATTCAGGGTGAGATAGGGACGAGATGAGATTGGGGACTTGGGTGAATCTTTTTGTGTACTACTTTACCGATAGAATTTATGATTTCGCAAGAAGCGATTGCTGTGGGGTCCGAAAGTCGATTTTCTGAATTATCGACTGAAGATTAGATTGTTGAGCCTAAACTCACTTGCACTTTATTGAGTTGTAACGAACCTCTGTGTGAAGTTTTAGATGTGAAGAGACTAACGGCACTCTAAATGAAATTATTGGAAATAAATGTTGCCGAAATTTAATTCCAATGATATGTTAAGATGCCGTTTGTTTTAATGGAAGGTGGGCTTGATGAGTGCAAATAAAAATGTATGGCAAATGATTGTTGAAAAATACGGTTAACTACTATTCTTCAAATAATCAAGAAAACATATAGGCACATCTCTGCAACTACATTTTTCTTGTTTTTAGGTAATACAATATACGAAAAAATTTTCGGACATGCCAAAAATCTTTTGTGACACTGTTTTACATCTATATCAATTTCTCTTCTGGGGATTATGGACTTAAAACGGTCATCATTGGTATAACATTTACTCGGTTCCTAAAAGTACAACAAATTTTTTCAGAGAAGAACATAAAAGTAGGCGAAATGATCTTGAATTTAAGCTTTGTTTGAATAAACAAAACAAAATATTTAAAGATGAAAAATAACATAATTTAGTGATTTTTTCATATTTATTCACTATCTTTGAGTGTTAATGACTTCAGATATAATTAATATTTTTATACAAAACAAACCTTAAATTTAAGCTCATTTCTTTCATGTTTTTCTCTGAGCAAATTTTTTGCTCCCTGTATGAAGAGTCGAGTAAATTCCATACCAATTAATGATGACCGTTTTAAGTTCATAACTCCCGTTAAATTCCCATAGGAGAAATTGATATACATTTAAAACAGGGCTACAACCGGATTTCCGTAAATATCAAACTGTTTTTGTATATTGTATAACTCAAAGAACAAGAAAAATGTAGTTGCAGAGATGTGTCTGTGTTTTCTTTTCGTAAGTTTCGGAACCATTTTTACGCAGATTTTTTTGTAGAATTCCTAATGTACGCATTTATGAGAAATTTCGATGTAAAACAAAAAATACGACGTGAGGTGAGACCGCTGATTAGGTTAAGAATAGATAACGCATCGTTTAAAAAAGTCTCAAAATTCTGAGACTTTTAATGAACAAAAAATTGGTTGACGCAGGATGAGGTCACACACACACACACACACACACACCGGTAAAGATCGCTTAGGTAAACATCTTAGGTTCATTATTACTGAATAAAGTGCAACTGAGTTTGGGTTGGGTTTAAATATATAAGTAGTTGTATAATGACAGTCGATTATTCATGCCTCTGTCAGTAAAATTCAAAGTGAGAAATTGAAATTTTTCATTGACTTTCACTCCTTTTTAACACTAATACACGGATGTACTGCAATTATCACGTTATTTTGTTTTTTTTTCTTAATTTAAAAACATGGGTCATGCCAATCAAATGTAATGCATTATGGTGATGTTAAACCCTGTGTTACTGGTAAATACGGGGAACCACTTTTTTCATTCATTTTTCAATTTTAAGACAATATCTCTATGGAAAGTTGTTCTTTTTGATTGGAATAACAACTTTTCATAGATATTTACTCAAAATTGAAAATGTAATGAGAAAAGTAGATATTCGTATTTGTCGGTGATAGATGGCTTTAGCATCACCTTAAGAAGCCGACGACGAACAAAGATCTCAACTTTATCATGTATTTTATTATTACATAGGAGTCGTTCAAAAATTATGCAACGCATTAAGGGGACGCCGGATATCTCTGTCCTTGTCTAATTGAGTTTTCATTCATAATTTTAAGAGAAATCATATTTTTCTTTAAATAATAGTTGTCCCCGCTTCGTTTTATAGTAATCTACATATATGTCCAAGCTGGGTTCATATGATTGTTTTGTTTTCGAGAAAACTTTGACACACTAAAAGGGCCAACTACGTGGAGATTAACCTTTACATACTAAGTTTGTCAAAGTTTTCTCGAAAACAAAATAATCATATGAAACCAGCTTGGACATATAATTAGGTTACTGTAAAACAAATTGGGGACAGCTATTATTTTGTCATTAAACAATTAACTTTGTAAATAAATAACGAAATACGTGTGTAGGATAGTAGGAATCTACTGTCGGTATCCGACGTCTCCTTAAGGGGGGAAGGTCATATAGACAGCCAAAATTGACGTGCTTTTCTTAGGAATTGTCTTAAGCAGTAGAAATCAAACAATTATTTTGAAACTTTTAGACAATATATTATTGTCTACTGTTCGAAAAAACAAAAAAAAATGTTTTTGTGTTAAAAGCATGAATGATGGTCGGATGTTAAGGGTTTAATTCCACTATCCTAGCACGCAGACTGCTTATTTACGTGACGTCTGGAGACTTCTAGATTTGTTTTGAAACAAAAAAGAAATGGCTTCGTTTTCTTCATGAAAATCCGCGGAATATATACCTGAATCTAACTAAACAAAAATGGAAAAATAATACTTTTACAGCGCTTTGAAAAATGAATTACGATTTTTAGGTGAAAACTTTGTTAAAAACTTGCGATAAAAACTATGTAAAAACATTTATTTTATAGGTATATATTCCAGAGAAATCATTTATCTTCACAATGCCGCTTGAAAATTACTGACTAGTAGAGTACTTTTTGAGTTATCCGTCACACAAACTTCAAAAATGTTAATTCGAGAAAAACGCGTTACAGTTCAACGCGTCAATTGATCATATACTGCTTCCTCTGTGAATATATCGAATTTTCACAATTTACCCATTATTAGTGAAGTTATAGTGCTTCAAACATACTGATGATGTCACATTCATATAGCGGTATTGTTGGATGTTGTATGAATGTGACGTCACTGAAAGGAACTTATTTAGGCTATAACTTCTTTCAATTTTTTTTTAAACTTCGAAGTAAATCTAGCGTCGGTTTAAGTTCTTTATCCAAATCATGCATACCGACGAGAAAAAAATGTTCATGCAAGTACCTAATTGGAGAAAACGCGCGCGTTGCGACTTGCATAGTTCGTAGGTCTACTGTAAACTTCGATATCGCTTTAAAACCTTTTGCATCATATTTTTAACTCCAAAAGTTATCGAATAAGGCGGTGTATTCGCGTTATGTGCAATTTATCAATTTTTATTTTTTAGTGATACTAAAATGATTTGATAAATGATTTGAAATTGACAGAGCTTGGGCCAATTTTTTCAGAGTAAATTTTTAACAAACAAATTCTGAATTAATTCTTCTTCGAGAAAATATTCCTACATAACGTAACGTTTCGGGGGAGGAGAGGTTCAAGAAAAAATGTCGATATGTGACATATTGGTGGGATACAAAAATGCTAAACATGACGTCACGTAAATTTTGAATGACCATATATTTGGGATTTAACGTATCATGGCTAACGCAAGATAGGTAGATTAGATAGAGAAGATAGATTAAAGTTCATTTTGACAAAAACTCAAAAATACATATAATATATAGATAGTCGCGACGATTTTCTTCTTCGTAAAATAAGCATACAAAACAGATAAATTTTAAAACTGATTTATTATATCAAAAAATCTACCTAAAGCACAATAAGATAATACTTTGAATATTCAAATGGTATAAATAGGAAATAACATTTAGTTTGTCACATGATGATTTGAAAAAAAAACACTTTCATAAGTCCTGCCTTTTTCAACCTAAAATTCTGCTTTGTTTCAAATTTTTAGTTTGCGCAGCATCTGTTAATGTACACGAGTATATTACCTCGCACTGTAGCTACAAGGAAATTGAAACCCGATGCAATAGATATAATCTTGCAAAGCTAGTTATTACCACTGCCTCGTATACCCCAGTTTCATCTGAATATATAAGCAAAACAGTAAATTGATATCTTTTAATTAGATGATATCAATAGTTTTAATATTTTAGTCAAGCACTCTTCTAAATAAAAGATCTAATCTCATATAACTCAAAATCTGGCACCGGGAATTTAGAGTTGAGGTAGTTTTATACCCAAAATCACTCAAAAAGTCGATTTTTTACTATTGTGTTATTAAAATATTCATTTGATTATAAAATATAATATAAGACCTCATTGATATCATAACTCTAGAACTAAATAAAGTTATAATGATTTTAATCAAGTGATGCTCCATGCGCATGAGGTTCAATTTTTTTGATAAGATAGTTCGATAATACTTATTACATTCACATTTAAAAACTTTTATATGTTTTAATTTTTTCATAAAATTCATATTTGAAAAACAAGCGCCTCAATCAGTCAAAAATATTAAAACATGTGATAGAAAAGCCTTTAAAAAATTGTATGCGCATGGAACACGATGAAGAACGTCTATTTCGTCCTTATTTCACAATTTGAAATGGTTATCTGTTAATAAAACCAAATTATATTGATCAATTTAAGTTCAAAATTCACAAATAACTTTCTGATATGCTTATATTTAACATACTTGAAATTCAGAGCGTTATTTCGGTAGCTGGTAGAATTTGTCTTTTTGGGTATAGACCACCTTAAGCATAACGATATTCTAAATTATTTTTACACGAAATATAAAAAGTGTTAAAAATTGACCACTCATTCTTAGAGTGTTGCTGTCACTCTAAAAGATTTCGATCGAAGAGTGTATGAACGAGAACGGCAAAAAACGAAGAGACGCGCTCTCTACGTCATTATTATATGTATTTTTTTTCACACTCTCTCGAACCTATCGGTATTTAATATACGTGTCTACACACAATTGACGCGTGCAATGGCTGGCCGATATGGGCATATTGATTTTTTTGCCTTTGATACTATTTTTACAGGCTAGTTTTTAAAACGAAGCGAGGCTACAGGAGACGTGTTATGCTGCAACTAACGAGCTATATAGGCTCGTCAGGTGTGCACGATTATAAAATAAACAGGCTTGCTTGCGGGGTGGTTACAAACAAAGCGGAGGGGTAGTATTGCGTGAGTTATATTATGTGGCGAATTCACGCAAAGCGTTGAAATTGTTTCGGGTAAACGCATCACTAGATGACCATGGACCGCAGCTTTATTGGAAATGTAAATGTAAATGCATGTATAATATTGTAACGAACCGTTTGATTTACAATGGATAGAGGTCATGAAAATACGTCATACGCCAGTTGTGTATTACAGCATTTCAAAATAACATTTAGTTACTCTTTGTTAAATGTATGTTTATGTTTCTACATAAATAAGTTTGAGGTATTGACAGTTTTGATACACAATCAATTTACTGAAATTGACATTATTTGAAATAGCTTTTAAAACATGATTCTTATTGTTACAAATGATTCATTTTCAATCGTTAACAAGGTTGTTGTAATAAATACAAACATAAAGCATCATAATTCAATTTTTATAATCATACATTAATTCATAAGTATAATTTTTAATTTAAAAGCTATGCATCAAATTCCATGATCATTTTATGTGATATCCTTACCCTTACTAAAAATGAAAACTAAATAAAACAAAACAAACCGTCTAATTGTATCAGAGTGCTTATGTCTAAGTAGTTGATATTGTGCTTGCAAATCATCATAGTCACTTCGACATTCAGGACCACCAACTGGGCTTCCAACGCTGTCACATCCTCCACTATCTCTTTCTGCATGCCGCAAACATAAGTCATTCCAAACAAAATGAAAATAATTACTGGATTAAGGTAAAAAACAAAAAAACTAAATAAATGAAATTTATATATAACATACTAATAAAATTAAATGCAAGCAGGAATTTAACATCAAAATGATATGATTAAAAAAAGAAAAAAAAAGACAATCAATAAACTACAACACTGAAAACGTTCATTTATGCTTGAGGAAGTTAATAACTTTATTATCTAAATTTAACTTAAAATTTGGTAATAAATCGCGTTTTCTTACCCACATTAAGCGCCCCATCTGTAAAAGAAAGAGCAATCAACGTTATTCTTCTCAAATACGGACTACATAGCGATTGAATTTTATTTCTATTTCGAACATGAACGCGGAGGCCACCGTAATAAAATAACGAGGTGTGCAAACTCTAGAGCAAACAGTGAAGAGAGTATAGCGGGGCAAGCGGCCTGTAACGTTAATTGTTACAGTGGCCGAAACAATGCAATTTGAAGCAAGAGGCAGCTTTCACCAGGAAAGAAATCATTGGTCACGCACATGAACATCACGATTCACTCCTTTTTAATATCAGTGAAATCAAAAGTGATTCATAACGCGCTCGTTGTTTTTTTTTCGCGAGGCGCGCGAGGTTTGCGCAGCAGTGAAAATGTTTCATTTTTTTTCGTACCTAATGAGCAAAAAGTGATAAAAAAGGCAATATAAGAACGGCTTGGTGCAAAATCAATAGAGCAAGGGAAGATGTTGAATTAATGAAAACCATTTAGAAACTGAATATTAGAAGCGTTCAATTAATTTAAGAAGTTATTATTTTATGGATTGAATACAAATTTTGTTGTACCAATATTAGTTTAATTTTAATGTTATTATTATTATTTAAAAAATTCCAATTTTATTAACTATTTATAATATAAAATGCAGGTATATTGCATATTTTAAAAACTGTTCTAAATGTAAAGTAGATTACAAACGAATGTTTAATAATTTATTATAATATTGCTTTTACTAAAAATGAAAAATAAATACGTGGAAAGACTAAAAGGTCTTAAATAAGGTCTTAAATAAGGTCTTATAATTTGCACAAAAGGAATCATTATTTTATTTACTATTTCTAAATCTTATAATTGAACCATAATTAAATGCTTGAAGCTACTAATAAGTTTAAAATTTTTATTTTGATATATCAAATAAAAAATGTTATCATAAGCTTCTTAAAGAGTTTTACATTATCTATACTATCATCCATCGATGAATTAATTTTGTTTATTTAAGATTTCATATTCTCTGTACAAATATTTAAAATACTAGATATTTTAGGTTTTCTTTTAATTTTATTCATTAATTAAAACGCAATGTTACAGAAGAGCCTGAAAAAAAGAAATCAATAACTTAACATGACAAAAATATTAAAAATAAAACAATCCATCCTGATAAAAGTGCAGGTCAGATTCAAATAAAGTTTTTAAATCTACATTTTGCAGTTCACTGAATCAAATATTCATGTAGCTGCAATTCATGTGCCTAATGAGTGAATGCACACTTTTTTCACACTACGTACCATTTATACAATAAGTAAAAGTGCAATTTATTCAACTGTAAAGGGAGTAAGCGAGTCGTAAACACTTTTGTTTCAGCCAAGATACATATGCATTACTGCTGAATTAATTGCCTCAAATAAATTAAATTTCCAAACGATTTACAGGCCAAGGAGTCCCAGCGAAAAAGCAGATAAAAAAACTCACCACTGCTTCCAGCACTGTCCAACGAGGAGGCTCCAGAAGCCATGCCCTCCATCGCTCCGGACTGGCCTGCGCTATTCCAGCGAGATAAGCGCCGACGACGTTCGCCTCAAAAGTAACAACGATGCGCCGTACTTCACGCCAGAGTGAGCCCTTTGTGGTTTAATAAAACGTATATCCTTCATAATGACAATTCATGTATAGGTAAACAGGTCTTCTCCCCTATGAACAAGAGAGAGAAAGAGACGAGGAGAGAGTGAAAGAGAGCAAACAAGAAAGGCGAAGAGAGACAGAGATGTGTGTGTGTGTGTAGGTACGTAAGCGAGCAAGCTCCTATATCATCTATGTAGAAACTAAGGGATGTGCTGCTGTTATCAGTGGTGTGTATGTGTGTATGCAAAAGTGTGACATTTGTGTCAAGGAAATCCAATACTATGGATAAACCACAGCCAATATAACTGCACCTGCGGAGAGAACAAGGATAGGGAAATATAGGAGCAAGGATCTGATATTTTTGAAATTTCAGGGTTAGATGTCTGTCATTGTAACGAAATAAAATGGTTATCTATGTTTTGAATTTATCTGATATAGTGGCAGGAGCTTTTTGTACCTTTGAGTGCAGACAAAGTAAAGCAGAAAATTGGACTGACAATATTGAATGATTGATTGATATATATTCGAATTCAAATATGAAAAATTGGCTTGGAAATATTTATTCAAAAAAGATACGTACATAAATTCGAAGTATAAAAAGTTAAAAATAGCAATTTTTTTCAATATAATTTTAATCATGGTTTGGTTTAACTTTTATATCAGTTTATTTAATCAGTTATTTTAACAATAAACAGTTTATTTAGTCTAAATGAAACTCATAATACAAAATTTACTTTTTATAAAACATGTACAAAAATACAGAAACAGGGAATATCAGTAAATAAATAACAGCAAAAAATACATTAGAAAAATATATTTTCTCCGATATAAATTGATAATTATTCTTGGTAACTGTTAGTTCGTAATCTTAAATCATTTAATCAAATTTATGATAAAAATTATTTCTTTTAATTTTATTTGACTTATTGATAAATAAGAGAGATTACTTTTTCATTTATTACATTGTGCTTATGTTCTCACGTCTTTTATTGCACATATAATTCTTCAACTAGAAACTTTTATTTAAATACAAAACTAAAAGTATATAGTTAGCTATAAAGTTGTTGACTTTCTAAATTAGTAATGTTAACCAGAGTATTACAAAAAACAAAAAGCATATACTTGAAACATAATGAAAGGTATCTATGTCTGATTAAAAGACTTGATATGCAGTTACAATACTATATTTTTAACACTCAACCTATTACTCATATCAGTACAAAAGTTCATTGCAAAAATATTGTATGTCCAAGAAAATTGATTTGGAGCTTAAATTACATAATATTATCTAAGAATAAGGGTTCATGATTGTTTAGCTGTTCATTGAGATCAAGAATTAAAGAGAAAAACACAAAAGCAGGATGTGAGAGAGACTACATGTGCACATAGTGAAAGTTCTTGTCGTAATGCAGATTTTTTCATACACTGAAAAGAAACAATTTGAAATATTGTGCTTTCAAACGTCAATTTAAAACAACAAAACTGCCTGCATTCAATATACAATAACTTTTACTACGGTATCTAAAAGGAAACAGAGACAAAAGAGCGAATAAAAGTGAATAAAAGGTAAATGCAATTGTACATACAATAACACAGCTCGCAAAATTCATTTCAATTTTAGAATCAAAGAGAAATGAATAAGAACAAAGTACATTCAAATTGAAGACCTAAGTTGAGTGCAGAAAGAAGCAGCCAAACGTAATCAAATTCAGCAGCCTCGGTGAACAGGCAAACACAACAGGTGTACGAGTTCAAGTGCAGACATTGTTATGCGTCCCAGTCGACTACCATCCAACTCCAACCCTAACCAACATTCTCAGCTCTGTAAACCGTCGCTTCTCCAAACCTCATCAACCGCACACACACACCAAAAGTCAACAACTCTTCGCACCAGCTATAAAGCAGAACTCGTACCCAAGCAGGAAAGAGTGCAAGCAAGTGTGCACCAGCGTGAAGGAGCGCAGAAACAGTGTAGAAAAAAAAGCGGAGCAAGGGGTGCAAGAATAATCGCACAAACAACGAACCAGCAACGTAGTGGCGACTCCTCGGAGCAGCGGCAGCTTGAGGTTCTCTCGAGAGCTGGCATCGGGGAAGTCAGAAGTGTCTTCTCTGCTGCTTTATATCCCCTCTCTCTCTCCCTGTCTCTCTCTCTCTAGCAGGCAGCAGCAGCAGCAGTGCAACGCAAGTACACACGTACGACATATACAGCTAAGGCACTTGACGAAATCCGTCGACCGGTGCGCCAGCGCCGCTCATTACGCCCAGCACCATCCTCGGGACTCTTCTCTCCGAGATCCGCGCTGCACACACCACAGAGCTCTCCTATATCTCAACGCTATCTCCTTCTCTCTCTCTCTCTTTCTTGAGCCATGTAAGCTGTACGCTCTCTCTCTCTCTCTCTCTCTGTCTCGAGTCTCGCCTCCACTCTTCCGTGTATATGTGTGCTCCGTTCCTCTGGAGCTCTCTCTCTTTCACGCGGAGGTTCTCCTCCTCCTCCTCCGCTTCTTCCTCGTCGGGACGTGTATTTATTATATCACTCTCTCTCTCTCTCTCTCTCTTTCTCTCGAGGCTCTGACTCCTCTCCTTCCTGGTGTAGCTCTGTAGCCGAGGATGACGATCGCGCTGCACACGGTTATCTATCTCTACATATATATGTATATATATATATATATATGCAAAAAAATACTGTTGCTCCTGCTGTGCGGAGGAAATATATATAACGCAGTGTCTGTGTGTGTATGCAGCCAGGTCCCAGGCAGTGTGTTTGACGCGACTGCACAGTGCACATGCACGATCAGTGCGCGCGCGAGAGAGAGAGAGAGCGCGCGCGCCACTCCACTCTACTGCACGACTGCTACTGAACAGCCGAGCGGAGCCGAGCCGTACACCGTGTGTGCAGAGCAGCTATGTTATATTGTAGTTTGCCTCTTCGTCGTCGTCTCGCGGGAGGCATGTGTGCACACTGTGTGCAGCGGCCGTTTCACCTGCTGCGCCAGCAGCGAGCCTGACAATTAGCCATTTTCAGTCGGTCGGCCAGGCCAGGCCAGCAGCGCGCAACACGGGGAATATACACTCGCGCGCGCGCGCGCATGTACTGACACACACACACACGGACCTGGGTATTGTAGGCTTGGCTGGGGGCAGCGGAGGGATAAGAGGTTTTCGAGGAGCTTGAGGTGGCTTGTGTAGGTAATGCCTTGCTGTTGGTCGCTGGATGTATGGACTGGAGGGAAGGTGATTGCTGCTCGGCAGGCATGCATATGCATTCATGGGAAAGGAGGGGATTCACGTTTATTTATTATTGTTTGAGCCTCGGTCGGTAATGATGAACGTGAGCTCAGGCTTGGATGGTAAAGCGGTTAGCGGGTGGTTTAATGTCTTAACGCTACGAGGCGCTGATGTCGCTTGAAAGAAAATTTTTTAATTTAAAAAAATATACTTTTTAGTTTGGTACCTAAGGTAGATATCAAACAATATGATTTTTGTATGCTATAGGTACAATCATTAGAATTGATTTCTATTGTTATGTTTTAAAAGTGTGAAATCAATCAGTCTTATTTGTTTATTTGCTGTAATAAACAGATGATCAAAATTTGCTGTTTTTTGAAATTCATTTTCCCAAGTTTTTTTGGAATTCGCAGTAAATATTTCTTAAACACCCTCAGGTATTCCTAATAATTTTTCATCAAATTTTTCGTCAAATTGCTTCATTTATATGAACAACTTATTTAGGCTAGTCAGAGAAACTACTTTTTATTAAAATAAACCTTATTTTGCACAAGTCATGATAAAATAAAAAGAATTAAAGTTGTTGATATCTTCGTTTTATAAGTTAATATTCCTATTTGTATTTATGTATAGCCAGAATTTTAGTAATAAATTATAATCTGTTCATAATCAAGAATATAAAAACTTTATTAATTATTTAAAATAATTTTGCTAAATCAAAGAAAGAAAACTAAAAACATTTTATTTATAAAAGAATATTGACATATTTTATTGTGCAAGATGATATACCACTATGTAAGATAACGAAAATAAAGGACTTGAATAAAGGATTATTAAACAATAAGGATAATGAAAACAAATTCAATTATAGGTTTTTAATCTCTTGTTTATTGACGAACATTATTACTGTTTTTCTCGTCATAGAGGAGTGGTGCAATGAACGAAGAACAAAAAGTACAAACACTTAGTACCAGACTTGAGAACATCCTTATATCATGTCAGTATTAGAGAATGTCGGAGTTCGCAGATCGGTCATCTATAGATTTGCATGGTTCTATAATATTTAAATATAAAATATATATTTATATATACTATATATGTGTATATATAGTCATATTAATCTTTCTCTTTCCCAATATAATAACGCATATTTCTTTCTCTTTATCTCTCCCCCTTTCATTTTCTCTCTTTAAATAGGTCATAATCTTTTTTTTTTCTTTGATTTTTCAAGGCCAACGTAGAAATCACACTAGAAGTGGTAAACTTAGTTTACTATACATAGACTTTTTTTCCTAGACGAAGAGACCGCTGCGACTGGTAGCACAAGACGTTACAGCGAAGCGCACGATTTTCTTATTATTCTTTCTTTTTGCATCAATATTTACATATTCGTATTAAAAATAACGGGGCTTACTGTTCCGAGTCTTGTTGACCATTGGCGGTTTTCGACATTGTCGTAACAAGAAAAAAAAATTTGTTTACATTTCTTTGTTGCTCTCTACCTTGCGAAACCATCGTTTTTGTTTTTGAATTTTACATATCTCTTTTTTCTGTAATTTTCAACGAAAAATATAAATTAATTTCAGCGAAATCAAGCGCTTCTTTCAACAAACCTCAAATACACATCTGTAAATTTGTACAAAATATATATAGCGTCAACGTCCTCGCAAATGTTACAATGCATAGGCAGTGGCGGATAGAAAAATGGTGTCACTTTGTTTTTTTATTATTTTTTTTTGTTTTCATGACTTTCAACGGAAAATATAAATGAACAACGGCTTGTGCTTCTGTTATAGGCGCATCCGGTTAATATAATTCGCTGCAATTGGACTTTTTCCCTTCTCTTATTTTTTTTTATTATTAGCCATGATTGTGCGCTGCCGCTTGTGCGCCGAACATTGTGTTGTTGTGCAGTTAAGAAGAAACGGGAATGTAGGAAAGTAAAGAGCGATATCTTAACGAGATAAACTTTGGTATTTGTTATGCGTGAGTTAGCGATCGATGCTAGATTCAGTTTGGTGCTTTATGTATGTACACAAACGTATTTATATATATATAAAAATACTAGTAAATGATAGTTGCGTTAAAATGATTAATAATTAAAAATAGTAAGAAGAGAACGTGTGACAGTAGAAAATATAATGCAAGTGAAAAAAGATGGTCTGTAGAAAAGGGTCAAATTACTTATGCTTTGCATATACGTCGCATTGTAACTTTTTTCTAAAGTCTTCTCAAGAAACCGTTCCTCAGTAAAATAAACGATAATACATACCCGTCGGAAATCAAGCTTCCAACGATTATTATTTTGCACGAAATAAATTAAAAAGTTCGTAATATTCTTTAAAAAAAATAATTAATGTTACTGTACATTAATAACTGACCGATTCGGAACAGTTTCTGTTCGGATAGAACTTACAAAAAGAGTCTCGTAACTTAATTGCTAATGAATTTGGTAAAGCCAATCAGCGATAATAATTTCGCCGAACGCTAGATTACACGTTTTACATATACATCGATTGATTCTTTCTCTTTAGAAAAGAAATATGTATGTATGTATACATAAGAAGCCCGCGGAAAATCGAAGATACGTGCAACAGTGACAAAAAACAGTTAATAATGAAAGGGTTAGGTAACACGATTCAACTAATACTTATAAAATAATAATAATATCGATAGACATGTGCTGTTTTTTTTTTTACTTTTGCTCGCTACTTAGGTGTATTGAAGTAACGTTCAAAGGAGGTCTAATCTAAAAATTTTTTTGTTTTTTGTCTCATCAATCTAAACACCACATCGACAGCGACGATACGCGCCCTCGACAGTTTATATAATTATTACACTTTTGTTTCTCTCTCTCTCTCTCTCTCTTTCTTTGCTCTCTATACATTGACTACGAAGAGGGATTTGTTTCTTATCGGCTACAAATAAATTAGTATCTTAAATACTTTCCAAATACAACTTGCACAAGTACTCTCACAGTCAGGTTTGCGTTTTTCTTCGATGCTCGTCCGGAAATAAACTTTCCTTCCGCCCCTCTCTATAGAAAACGAAGAAGAAGGAGCAATCGCCTCCTCCTCCATCCGTAATTCCTATACACGTTTCGCGCTTCGGACTCATCGAGAATTTGTACCGATCATCATACATCCACGGAAGAAGTTCCTCTCTCTCTTTATCTCTCTCTCTCTCTCTCTCTCTCTCTCTCTCGCCTCTCCTTCCCTCCTTGGCAAAGTTGACAGCGACCACGACGACGAAGACGAAGACGACGAAGACACGACAGAAGAATTCAAGCTTTTTCCTTATTCTCTTTCTCCTCCGCGCTCATGTCGCGCGCCTCTTGGGGCTCTCTCTCTTTCTCTCTCTCTCCCTTGGCTTCTTCTCGTATAAGCTTTGCGGAGCGCGGGGCTCTACGGGGCTCGCGCGCGCGGGACAAACTATTATTCAACGCCTCGCTCGGCCGAGGCTTCCTCTCAGACCGTCGACGCCTGCTGATTGTTGTTCTCCAGGGTGATGCTGGACGAGCACTCCTTCAGCATGGCGCGCAGCCGGAGGATCTCCTTGGACGCAGCGGCGAGGTCCGACTGGAGCTGCAGCTCCTTCTCCCGTAAACGTTTGATGTCTCGTTGGCACGTCTGGAAATTTGTTTCAACGTTAGTATTGAACGTCTACTAATAATAAAATAAAATCACGGATAGTACTACTAAAGATTCTAATTCACTTTAAGTTTATTAATCTTTATTAACAGTTTAAAAATGTGAAGGATATTTTGAAAAATAAATTTGAAAACCTTATAACAAAAAACAAAATACAATTGAAAAATTAATGGAAAAGTCAATAAGAATTCAAATTTTCTGCCTCTAATTTAGTTGCAATTGAATATATAGACCTAATAATGTAAAACTAGGACATCGCGTCCTTTCTTATATAATAATGTACCATTACACAAAGCTTCAAGCAAATAGTCCAACGCTTCTACGAACTCCATTCCAATAAAATCTCCAGGCTCGAGCCTCGAGAGATTCTGTTCGAATATCACTCGTCGAAATACTGAAATATTCGCTTGAAAATTTGTATAATAGTACGTACCTAGATTAATACACAAGAGAAGCCAATGATGGCCTAGTTCTGCACAACTCGGTCTATATATACACATTTCATTATACGACGAATCAGTCCTTTCTCGGTCAGTGAAGCTCAAAGCGGGCAATTCGAAATTGAAAATAACCTCAACGCTCCCTTCGACTTTTAAATACATCACGAATGCTCCTAATCCAAGAAAAGAGATTTCTCAAACAAAGCCGCGAACACCTACCACATTCTGTCTCAACAAGTCCAGCTTGTCGCACTTGAGCCTCGTGACCTCCTGCCTGAGCGTCTCCGACTCGGTCGTAGCAGCCCCGGCCCCGGCCTCCTTGGCCGCGCACCTCGCCTCGTGCGTCTCCGCCGAGCTCATGCTCTCGAGGCCGGTGTCGCTGTCCGGATACACCGCCTGGTCCAGCTCCAGTTCGCTGTTCAACGAGCTGTCGTCGCTCTCCGAGATAACCCGCTGTTGTTGCTGCTGCTGCAGCTGCTGCTGCTGATGCTGGTGAGCCTCGGTTTTCTCGAGCTGCAGCTGAGCGGCTGCCGCGGCCGCGGCTCGCTCCTCGCGTTTGCGGAGGTTCTCGTGCGTGAGCCTCTGGAAGGTGGAGGAGCTCGAGGAGGTGGCCGAGCCGACGAGGATGACGTTGCTGCTGCTGTTGCACTTCTCGATGACGGTGGCCAGGTGGTTCTCGGTGACGCTGGAGGACAGGCCGTTGAGGGAGCTCGTCTCGCGCTTGTCGTCGTCCTGCTGGACGGTCGTGAGGCTGCTGCTGTCCTGGTTGTCCGTGTTGGAGAGACTGCTGTCCTGGCTGCCCAGGCTCGGACTGTTTCGGTCGGAATCCCTGGAGACAATTCAGAGAGAGAGAGATTGTAGTGGCTTGCGGATTTTGTTTTTCGGGTGGAAATGTGAGTTGGGGAACTTTCAGGAAAGTTTGTCGGAATAGACGAGAAAGAGGAAATATAATTGCTCTTTGTTTACACTAGTTAAGTTTATTTTGAAAATATCATGTAGTTAATGAACTTTTTTAAGGCTAGAGTGGTAACTGACAAGCTAATCTTGCTGTAAATTTGAAGGCAGTGGACATATCTAATCTGTTACGCAACGAGTACATTATGCAATATTACGGAATGGTCATTTACGATAAGAAATCTATAAGTAAAATACGTTTCGGAAATTTCACTATGTACACTTAATAAAACAATGTATTGCAAACATTACTGTTTCTGTTTATACATATTTCGGTTAGTCATTAAATAAATAATTATATGAAAGTTACTATGTAAAAGTAAATGCTAGTAAACTATTTTTCTTAAAGTAGTCATTAAATATTCCCTTATCAAATATTTAGCAGTTGATATAACAAAAATATCGTGACCAAAAATCATGTTTCATATGAATTTAGACTTTAAAAATGATGTTGCTTTTAAATATTGATAGATTTAATGTGTTTTACAACTAAATTTATATATAAAATATTAAATCATTTTCAGGAAAAATAAAAATAAAGAAAACGCGAAGTTAGTCTTAACTGTCGTTACACAAAGAGATATTAAAATTTCGCCACATTACTGTTCCCACTACAATAAGACACTCACCTCCTCAGCGTCAGATCGGGCGAGCCCAGGGGACTCGACGGCTCGACGGATCTCTTGCCTCCCGCCAGTTTGCTGGTGGACTGTCGATTGCTCGGCGGACTGGGCTCCAGCGACTGGGCCTTCTTCGACAGCTGCTGGGGCACGCTCTCGGTGGAGGCGTTGCGCACCCGGGATATCAGGGCCTTGCGCACGGTATCGATGAAGCGCGAGCCGCTGCCGCCCGAGCCCGAGCCCGAGACGTCGCTCGAGGTCGGACTGACCGGGCAGTTGCCCAGGAAGGAGGACAGGTTGCCGGCGCCAGCGCCCAGGAAGTCGCCTGTCTTCGTCTGCAGCTCCTCGGTCAGGGACTCTAAGAGAGCGCATCGCGTTCGGAGCTGTGGGACAGGAAGGGTTGTTGTTATTGATTTGTTCGGCGTGGAGTTCTTTTTTTTCATTATTACTGTGTTATATATATATATATATATATGACATTTTTTATTTCTAATTATTAAATAGGTTCGAATGGTGAAACTGTGTGATGAAGAATAATATTTTGGTGAATAACGCAGTTCACTTATGTATTATAATCCTTATTATGCTCATAACGTGCTGTAGACATATTTATAATAGTAAATATAAATTTAAAAAATAAATAAATAAATAAAAACATCAAGCAGTTTAGGAGGATTTTGTAAAACATATGGCATAATTTATTGAAAATACGTATATTCTGATGAACTGAATGAAAACAAAACGTTTTAAAAAAACTGGTTTTTAGAAACAAGTTTCATAAATGACTTAAAATCTTATCAGTAACAAGTTATCATTTTTTAAAACTAATAGTATATTTTTTAAAGCTATTTGTCATTATTGCTAATTTAGCTCTCGAACCTTCTAAAAAATGTTTCCCAGTTCACATTATAATTTTATTTAAATATTCATTACTGAATCGGGTCAAGAAACTAAAGAAAAAAGAAATTATAAAAGAAGCAAAATCCTTACCTCTAGCTTAGAGAATTTCTCGGCTTTGTAGGCTGCGTTCTCGGCGTTGACGAGCTTCGTGAGGAGGAACTCTTTGAACTCGACTCCGCGTAGAAAGACGGCGGGCGTCGGCATGGTCGGGCCGAACCACGGCACGTCGTCCCTAGCGGTGATGCTCACTTTGTACCTGGAACATTGTTAAAAAATGAAACGGACCGTATAGAAAAATGCGTCTTCCTTCCCTCCAAAACAAACGAAAAAAGAAAAATCGCTGCGTCGAAAATCAAGAGTACAAATTACTTATGGCTGTAGAGCAAGAAATTCGATTTCATCCTGCGCGCGCTAAACGGAAACGTTTGCGGTCGCGAGGAGACGCTTTCGCGGAAAATAGGGAGAGAAAAAACGCTTGCGGTCACGACAGGTAATCGCGTTGTTGAGGCGACGAAGTTAAGGGAGAAGAGGATACGCGCAGGTAGTTTGCAAGTTTTTTTTAATTCAATTCAATTTACCATGGTAATTTGAATGAAATATTGGGGTGTAAATCAATTTTCCATTAAAATTTGACGTATGCTAATAATTTTATCACTGCACTGAAGTTATAAGAGGTACAAAAAATAATAAATAACATAAATTGTGTAAGTTTTCTAATTCTGGTATACTGATTTTATCTCTTATATAATATTTGCATAATTTTTATTCAAAGGATGACCTACTATAATTAACGACAAATTCCTCATTTCGTTAATGTATCTTGCCATGCCCGGCTCATTCTACTTTGCTCATTAAGTCTCGCTTTTGCATAAAATTATACTTTGCAATGAAAACATTGAACTAATTATTACATACAACATTAATTTATCAAGCGGAAAAAATGACCCTTCAAAAATTACTATCGTCCCATGAATTACTTTGAAAATAAAAAAAATGTTATCGAACAAGCATTATTCTCCTCAACAGCTGGTCCCAAAAAGAAGTCCAATACACACCTGGTATTAGGCGTGCAGGGATCGACGACCTGCACGACGATGAAAGCGTGCAAGAAGTGACTGGCTATCATGTCGGGGCTGAAGGGCGTGGCCTCCTCCTGGAAGATAATCGCCACGATGTCGTTGCCGATGTGTCTCTTGCGCTGCAGCTGCTGCGAGTCGCCGGGACTGTAGGGCAGCAGCGAGGCCACGTGGAAGAGCACCTCTCGGCCCCTGAACACCTCGTAGACGGCCGAGTCGCCGGTTTGACCGTGACGCGTGTCCAGACCGCCCCGGTAGCCCTTGTGATCCTTGAGGTCGATGCGCTGGCCCAGCAGGTCGAGGAACTCCTGGAAGGCGGGCGTGAGCTGGCGATTGCCGAAGAGCTGCTCCTCGGTGACCTGGCGGGCGCGCTGGTGCAGCACGCCGAACTTGAAGCGCGAGACCAGGGCGTGCTCGTCGTAGCGGGCGATCAGGGTGCCCGCGCCAGAGCAGACCACCGGCATGAGGGTGTTCACGCTCAGCGTGTCGTTCATCGCCTGGAAATCAGATGGGAGTTGTAGGTGGCTTGAGTAAATAATGACGAATCGTACAAAAGTGAGGAATAGATTGTGAGGTATCATATTAATTATACGGTATAGTGAAACATTATATAATATATTGTAAAACAGTTTGAAGGCTCTATAGAAACCATGAAGGGCATTGAAGTATCATGAGGAATCGTGAGATATTATAGGGATTCGTGATGAAGCATACGAATCTTTTTATAAATCATTAGAAGCCGTAAGAAAATCTTCAGGAATACAAATACTGAAGAATCATGAAAAATCATGAAAAATTATGTGGTATCGTAAAACATTATGGAGGTATTGTAAACTATTTTCAGATAGTACTGTTAAAAATGTTAAAAACCTACATGACTCTAGAGCAATCATGAAAAATAGTGAACAATCATAAAAAAGCGTGAAAAATCATGAAGAAAAATCTCGAGTAGAAGTAGTCATGAAAGATAGCGAAAAATCACGAGTAACTATGAAAACCACGAATAATACTAAACAATCATAATAATACCAGAATAATTACGAGGAACCATGTACGAAACCATTGGAAATCGTTAAAAATCATTGACGTATTATTAGCAATTAGTACAATTAAATGTTAAACTACAAGATTATAATAAAATCAATTATTCAATTACACGCATTACCCCGAGAGCCATTCAGCTTAAATTCGCAAGTACATAATTTCCTCCAAACCCGCAACCTAACGATTTTTCGCTCGTTCACTCGCAAAAAAAACCAGAGAGTCTCCGCACACTCGAGCACCGCGCGCCCGCGGGCACACCGCGCGCGCGCGCGCGCAACCGAATCAGCGCCGCGTGCACATTAACCACGTTGTACCTATACACACATATCCACTCCTATAACGAAATTCCTTCCCTTCGTTTAGCTCGGCCGCGTCTGCGTGCACACGCACACACGCACACTTGTGCATAGCCACGTTGCGGCCAGGCGCGCCGATGAATAATTCAGCAGGCAGCTGCTGCTACCGCCGCTGTACGTTTTCAGCGAGCCGTACAAAAAAAGTGCGCGCGAGCGCGAGCAAAAAAAAGGAGAGCAAACGCGAAGCTACTCCGGCGGCGGCGGCGGTAATGGCCGAGATTTTGTCGGAGAGAGGGCCCGATAATGCAGGCGTATATACGTGGCGTAGGGTATTCGTATTGTCGAAGGGCGCGACGGCGACAAATGAAGACAAAGAGCCGGCCGGGAGGGAATAGCGACAGACCCGTTTCTCGCGCCGCACTTTCCTCATTTCTACGCAGGGTGTATATTGGTGGTAGTGAGTGAATAATCGAGGACGCGAAAGAGCGAGTGTGTCGGCTTGTGCCGGTGCGCGGCTTTTAGGCTTAGAGCGCGCGGGCGCGAGCGAGCGGGAAAAATACAATGAGCAAATTGCTAATTGGTCGAGGCTTTGTTGATGCTGGTCGTTAGCGTTTGTTATCTGAAACTTGTTAGATGCGTGCACGGTGAAATGAGTTCTTTTTTTTGCGTTGAGAGTGGATTTCAACGTGAAGTTTTGAAGAGAACTTTTTCAACGTTGACATACATTTTAATATAAGTTGTTTACATTTATTCTAAACTTGCAATTGGATATTTGTATGATTTTTTTCTATATCAATTTGTGTAGCATATTTTTAAAAAATGTATACATACAACATGCTTCAATATTGTTATGTCTCGCTATGATAAAGTATATTTATATATTGCAAAGGACAACAATTTTGTTCGTTCACTATTGTTGACATTATTTATCACTTTTAAGAGACATAAAAGAAATACGATCTCATTATTTTTACTTTTTCTATCTGACATGCACAAAAAATATTAATTTTCAATTTTCATACCAATAACCCAATTCAAACTTATATTTTTATAAGATATTTCAGAATGTTTTTTATTTTCTATCCCAAACACAAACAACTCATTCGGAGACTAGAGCAAATAAATCTCGACCTTCGGGCAAAAATTCAATAAAAGCCTTTTCGAAATCGAATCTAGTCTATTACCGTATATCCCCCTGGAGAGAGAGAGAAAAAAATAGGAGTAAAGAATACGTAAAAGGCGGCCGTCCGTCTGCGCGCCGCACGTGTTGACTGCGGGATTACTTAACGCAAGCGCGAGGCCTCGGGTTTTATCTTTAGCTGACACTTACAGAAAAGTTCGCTTTTGCATCAGGTGCAGCCGCGCATGCAGTGAAAACAAACTCGGCGTTAAGTTTTGTGCTTAAGCCTTATATTTATCTTGGACACCTCGCGGCTCATTAAATATTTATATCTTGATCAGCGTCTGCGCTTTATCTTTCAAAACGCGGGACGCGGCGAGTGGTGTGCCACTTTTTTTTTCGCGATGTAAAAGTTTCATTCTTTTATCGTACTTTTTCTTTTCTAAAACTAGGTTCTATTAAGAATAGTAAAACGAACACACGTTGAATAACGTTTTTTAACAAATAATCTCCTCCGATAATTAAATCGAAACCATACAAATTAATAATAAATCGAATAATCGCGCCGTCTACTCGGAACATTGGAGAAATTCCGCGACAATTAACCACCACAGATTGCGCGTTATCGTGCAATAAAAAAAGGAAAGATATTGAAAACGTCGGCGACGCACACCGCGATGAATGCAATAAGATTTTTGCGTCAAACAAATGAAATGAGGCGGTGGCGGCGACACACGGTCAAAGTTAATTGGACAAAGTGGCGCCGATGCGAGAGTTATCTACTTGAAAACGCAGATCCACCCCGCGGCGCAGGAAGCTAAAGGGATTACTCGCGTCCCGGCAAACAGAGTGGAGCGCAGAGAATTGAAAATCGAATTCGATGGGGACGATTATTTCCTTATTGCCCGGATTTCAGGAATCGAACGTAATTTCAAAATTAAAATATAATTATTGTTTACATGTAAACGGCTCTGGAGAACGAATTTAACGAAAGGAAACAACACGAATCGAACCAAGTGAATGCTATATACCCATCATCAAACGCAATTAGCAACGACGCGAACTCGTTTCCTTAATGAAATCAAAGTATAGTAGAAAACCGAGAGGAAGAATTCATCACAATTGCCAATCAGCGGCGAGTGGGTAATCAGCGCAACGGAACAAGCATTTACATTTTGAGTATTATGTGTCTAAAGTAGATTAAAAGTATTTTTAGAGCATGATTTATAGAAAATGCTAAATACGCATTCGTACACGTACGCGGTTACAGATGCTTTATCTGAACACGCTATTCGCCGATTGTTCTGTATGATCGTTAATTAAAAAGAGAACGTTCATTTATTTTCAAAAGATCTGATTTGCTTGACCTGCTTTATTCAGAGGATTATTCTCATATCTAAAGCTACAAAGAAACGTGTAAACGTGATTTGCAGTATAAATGATGATTTATGAGGCATTCGTCAATGTATAAATTGAGAAAATCTTAAAATAAAGAATAATCTCGAAATTAGCAGTGAATTCGCTTAATAAATATAATTAAATTCGAAATTAAACCTGCTGAAGTCATTGTAACCGATATACTTTTTGTCCAATCTTTTACGTAAATTCTGATGTAATCTAACAAAAACCAAACTATACAGTTCCTCTCTTCAGAAAAACCAACTCGACAAAGCGAAAGTCCGGTAGTCTGCGCAACAATTGCGCATTTATAACAATCGATTGTTCCCATCAAATACCACAAACAAATATTTAAATGCAACTTGGAGCAATAATTAATTTAATCAATAGGCACTCGCCAGTGGATAACTTAAAAACAACCTTGAAATAAATATCAATAACAGAATATCACAATCAAAACATTCCATTCAAAATCAAAACGAACCTAATTTGTACGGTTAAAGCAACTCACTCTAATCCACTTTTCCCTCATTCCTAGGCAAATGTATAAATCCCCGATACAATCTACCAAAAACAAAACTACTCTCCAAGGCAAAAAAGAAAAGACCGCTCGACAAAGTGCCTCTATAAGCCAGCAATCGGCGCAACAACAGCGCATTCCTGGACGGAGACGATTGATCCCCGCGAGCCGAGACCATCCATCCATTCGCACAGTATATATACACGCGCGAGGCAGGCGAAGGACGAAAGGCGCGCGATTCTTATCCTGGTGTATACGCGCACTTCCGCTATTAGCGGCGAGGGAACTACGCATGCCGACGTATATATACACAGCTACACATCAGCCCTGGCAATTCGATTTCCACGGGCGCCGCGCCGCCACTTTAATCCCGGCCGGGGAGTATATAAGGTACATACGCAGTGTACATGCTCTGTCTTGTGCTGTTGGAGGTACGGAGGTGAGACTTAACGAGTGGAGCGCATACATAGGCGAGGTTGGAGCTTCGGATGTGTGTGGGATATTCTTGGAGATGGAGGAGTGCGTTTAATCAGTGTGATTCGTGTGGAGGAATGAAAGTTCTTTTTTCTTTCTTTCTTTTGGAGCGAGTTGTTTGCGAAGCTCTTAGGATGGCACAGTTTTCTTTTTGCTAAGTAGAGTACAGTTTTCTGACTTATTTTAATATTTTATTGTAGAAAAATGAAGAAATTCAGTTAATGTTTTAACTAAACCTATTGCTTTCGAGTGATACAACTTTATTCTTTATATTTTCTACGATACGAAGAGAGAAAAAAAATGATAGTCCTCTATCGAAGCCGGATATTCTTTAACCTTGTATGCATAGATATCAAATATTTAAGTTGAAAAAATATCATTCAACAGCTCCGATAGATTAAAAGTATTTAAAATGATAAATTTGAAAACATTTTATACGAAAATAATTATCTTTCATTTATGATTATTATAAATAAAAATTCATAAAGTGCAAATAAATATAATCAATATATTCAGACGAATACGTTTTATGATTCTTACATGATTCCTTTAGGTTCCTAAAAACACGTTTCCACAAAAGTAATTAATTATAAAACTTTTTAAGAATTATTGGAAACAATAAGTTAGACATTAGCAATTTACATAAAAAAATAATTCTGTATTAGACCCTCATCACTCTAAATTTTGAATAATGATATTGGCACTAAGAGCCGACTACGTAAGAATCTCACTTTCCAAAATATGTAATGCAGGAAGTAGATTTATGCAGATACTTACCAATCGATAAAAGAGGAAAAAAGAAAATCTCACTCAAGACTCACCTTGACCATTTTAGCGGGCGATGGATTGGGCCCGAGGGTGACCGCGGGCACGAGCTCGTGGCTCGAGCCTGCCCTCAGTCGCAGCAGAACCCGCCAGTGCTCCTGTCCGGCCACCGTCTCGGCCTTGATCGACACCAGCACCGGGCCGTTCTCCGCGTCCCGGCCGACGAGGTTCAGGTGTTCCTGCAAACGACAACAAAGACCATTATTAACTTTCAATTAGACTCGGACATTGTTTCGCATAAGTGATTTTTCAAAGCGACGTTCTTTTTTTCTTTTGGTTAAGAATGTAAATGATTGGCTTGAGCTTGTGATGGATAATTTCATATTTTACAATTTGTTGTAATAGTTATAAGGTGTTGAACTATTTTAGTTGATATTGCGTAAGATTATTTCAGTTATACAGTTTTAATACTAAACTTGAATTTCGCGTTTAAATATCCCGCTAACAAATAGTTCATAGTTTTAAGATTGGATAATTTAAAATATGCATTATTTACACAGAAATTTCACACTGCGCAATTGTAACGAAACAGAATTCCGAAATGAGAATAGATATAAATATAACGCGAATGAATTTCTCATTCGATAACTTTATTCAAAACGGCTTTACCTCGGACATAATAACATAAAAAGCCATCGTCAGCGATTGCGCACGCAACAAATACCACTCATCATCGACCTCCTCCGCCACGTGCATTTTAGACTCAATTAACTTTTATACTACAAATGATCATAAAACTCGTATACCCATATTATACCGCGGGGTAAACAAGCCGTTGCAACGCGCGACGTGATTCATAACGCGCAAATTCGCGACGCTCTCGTACACTGCATATCATGCTGCTGCCTGATGGTAAACAAACCCATGTAATACCTACACATATACGTAAGCATAGGAGTCTGCCCGATTTATACGCGCGTATAATGGGTATAATTCACGCGTAGAGGGGCTGCGTGTTTGCGCAATGCCGCGGCGATCGATTGCGCAATATGGGGGTTATTACGCGAGAATCGACAATCGCGGGGCTCTCGTTTCACTGTGGATGTACACTTATAGCCGGGCATTATAATGCGACGTGATCCTCGATTGCCGCTGCGCTCGCGCGGACGCGGCGCATCGCGACAATTAGGCGCTGTTTTATTTATTATATGCGGTTACCGCTAGAATTATGGATTAAGGGCATGTTTGAGCTAGTTATAGATTGCTACGTTGTATTTTTAGTTATTCTAACTTAATTTTCACTTCGTTGTTTATTGATTACAGTCCTGTAATATTTTAGAAGCGTTGTATGATTGAGATAAATAGATAAAGTTTAAGAATTTAACAAGAATAATGAGAAATTGAAAATTGTCATTAAATACATGACTGAGTAATACTGGCAGCGATATCTTCTTAATCGTTGTAGGTTGTATAATATTTGACTAAATGTGGTTAGTAATATCCTGATTGATATTGTTACGGTGAGGAGTGTATCAGCGCATGAAAAAGGCGCGAGAAAAAGTTCGAGCGGGTTATCTAAGATACTTCACCGGTTTGGATATCGATCAGTCTTTTTCTAGTAGAGAACATAAAAGGTATGTAACAGCTGAGGTTTTAATGCGATTTTAGTTGTTATAAGCTTTAAATAAAATACTTTTGGTCAAAATAATTTGTAAACCGTTGAGTTTAAACGTTTCAAATATTTTGAATACTTGAACCATAATCATAACCATAAACTTTAAATGTAAACTTTTACTAGTTGGATAATTCATATAATACATGCGACTCTATTGATCTTCAACAGCTAGAACGAATGTTCAACATTCTTTTTAAATATTCACGTTTTAACATTTATTTGTATCTTTTGATTTAATGGATTTTACTTAGAATACTAATTCTTGACACGTTTATAAAATGATTTATATTTAACACAGTTAATATTTTATTAACCTGTAGAAATCAATAAAACTAATTTAATACATGCCATTCTTCTATTAATATATTATATATTTTTAACTGCTCTTAAAAAGCTAGCAAACTTCACTACAAAAATAGCCATCGATATTCAAAATATTGACATCGCGACCGCATACAATTCCCACCACGCATTTATTTCCGATCATCACTCTCGCTTTCCCCTCGAAACTTGGCGCGCGCTGCAGCTCGCGATCAAAAGCCATCCGGTGTCCACGCATAGGTATAATATACACTTGCAAAACATAGAAAAAGTAAAGAGCGCGGGCTGGCGCGAGCGCGAGCGAGGTCCGATAAGCCCGCGGCTCGCTCATTGTTTTTCCCTGGCGCGAGCGCGCGCACGCATGTGTATAATGCATTCTGCTGCAGCAGGTATATATACCAGGCGACGGGCGACGCGAGCACAATGGAGCGAGAGGACGACGGCACCGAGCTACGACGACGACGCGACGCTATATGTAGGGGAGAGAGGGGTAAGATGATAGACACGGGGCAATACCGACACTTGGCTTGTTCATTGAAAGCATGCTTTGTACTAAGTCCAAATTTTTTTATTAATACACAGATGTATGAAGTTAACGTTGGTAAAATGAAAATAACATTGGAATGAACCAGCATCGAATAAAAAATAGAATGTCTATTTTGCCCCACTACAATAGTCTATTTTGACCCACCTTATTTGTCTTCGTTGTTTTACGTTAAGTTAAAACTAAAATTAAATAACCTTAATATAATTAGTACTAAAGTGATCATTTTCGCCCGCAAAGTAATAATGTCACCCAGCAAACTGATAAAATTGCCCCAATTTGTATATACTAATTGTTATTTCATCAATGTCGATTTTTCTCCTGTATGGGGCAAAATAGACACTTGCATGGTTTTAGAAAGACTTTTTTCATATTAAGAATTTCGGATATTTACATTTAATATAATGGTTTTTATCTATTGGTATAAATGAGATATTAAAATATACTTTAGAAGTATTAGAATTGCTTGAAATAGGATTTATATATTTTTAAATCCAAAATGTCTCTTTACCCTGCAAACTGGCTATTTTGCCCCACTCTGCCCTATGCATGCATGTGCATGTACACGCGCGTATAGTTAAAAATTCTCGCGCTCATATCCGCGTACGCGCGCGCGCAAGCCCGATTATATTCTTCCTGCGTGAGACGCCACGAGTCGAGGATTCTTTTGTACTCTTTTTTATGTAGAGTTTGTATGCTGCTTGCGAAGATTGTGCAGGAAGTTTTTTGATTTCTTCTTTTTTATGGTGTGGGTGAGATTTCTTTTTTTCAGCGAGATTTAATTGTTCTGAATGGTGTTATAAAAGGGTTGGTTGAATAAATGTATTTTTAGATGCAAAAATATATTTTTCTATGTTTTCTTAGAGTTTTTAAGAATTCTTAATATCTGTAGTTGATTGTTAGCATTTAATATTTTATAAACCCTTTTGCCGTTTTGGACACTGTTTTTAAACTTATGAAAAAATAAAAAATTAAGTAACATCTAAGCTGTTCTACAAACATTTTCTCGTCAAAAAGAAACTGAAACTTATTCCTATTTACAGCTTAAAAAAATTAAAATCTAAAAATGTAATTTTTAATTTTGTGACATTTGGCCTATATCTTATGCGTCAAACTAAAATACACAGAAAAAGTCATATTTATTCATGTGAAATAATTTAGCAATGTAAAGGTTTGAGTTTCAATTCCGATTCAAAATTCTAGCTAAAGTCACTTCATACAATCCGGAATAATAGATACAAAAGCCTCCATCTAACTCGTTACGTTTAAAATCAATGTAAGCAACAACCCTCTCGAGTCAGCAGTAATTAGGAGTTTAAAGCGTATCCACTCTAACCGTATACACACACACATCGCACTCACCGTATACTGTATATACCTCGGTATATACACACTTTTGCTCTCTCGTCGACTTAGATTTATGCTCTCTAAAGGACGGGGAGGGATGCGCGAGGGCGCGCGATTTCTCGCCACGCTTTCAAACAAGTGCCATTATGACGCCGACGAGCCGCCCCTTAATGTCTCACTTTATGGGAATCCCTGAAATATATGATCCGTAGGTGTCCCCTTCCCCCGCACCGTTTGCTCTCAGTTTTACGGCGTAACGCTTTACTTTACTTCCTGTATCCCACGCGCAAGAGTTCTTTTTTCCTTCTATACTTATTTTTTAGGGCTCTCGTAAGATTTGCTCGATGGCGTTTAATGAATAAATTAATCCGGTTAAACGTTTTCTCGCTGATGTCTTGTTTGCGCAGGGATCGCTCTCGTGTGATATAACTTTGATTTTCTTAAAAGCTTGCTATTACTTTGAATATAAAGAGTTTGCTTGTTTTTTTTACCTTTTTGAATTTTTTTAAATTATATCGTTATATCAGAGAATTATTTCATTACAAAAGTTCAATAAAAGTTTAAACTTTTTGCTTCCTATATATTAAAATGTATTCCCGCCACGTCGTTATATAATGTCCTTAACAAGGAAAACCTTTTACGCCTCTTACAGCGCCATATTCAAATTTTTTTAACGACTTCGCAAAGACGCTGTAAAAAAGAAATGCTACGCGGCAGCTGAGCCCAAGTGCAGTATGCGCGTAATTATTTATTTTCAATTACACGATTCCTCGCGGGACTGGCATGCACTCGCGCTTTTCGGCGCGCGGCTGCTTGAAGTTTCAATTAACGCGTGGCGCGAGCGGTCGCTTGATTAGTTTGCGGGCTTTAATTGCGAGCCGCGTGGATAAACAGTCTTAAACGCGGCGATACACTTTTGACGGGTACGGTGAGTTTGTTTTGCGCGGACCGTGACTAACAACGAGGAAGTTGTAAATTTTGCAGTTCGCTCGGCGTTGGCGTTATTGTTTACGAGAGTGTCGTTCGTTGCTCTGATGTTATTGTTTTGTTGCGAAGTTACGATTTTATTGCATTGTTGCTTAATGTAAGAAGTGTTACGGATGGATATAATATTTCTTAAAATGAATAACTGTCTTCAATGACATAGAGGTAATATTTATGAATGTGACATGAAAGTCGATCGGTATATAGGTATATAAGAACGTAATCGAATTTAGACTCGAGTTTTGATTTCTTTTTGAGTATAATACAATAATATAATTTAAAATTTTAAAAAACAAAACATAGTGTGTTTAAGATTGTCAAAAAGAAGCGGGTTCTTCATCTGAGTAAATATTTTTTGCAACGGTAGTATAACAAAATTATTTACTTGGATACAGTATATAAATATATTTATTAAATTTAAGAAACCTTTGTCTATGTTAAATAAATATTATTACCATTATCAAATAAATGTTCCTTTACAATTATTGAAAAAAACAATGACATTTTTTTCAGGGAGGCTATGCTGGCTTTCTCTTCAAGTATAAATTACTGGCTTTCCAGGTTCAAACAAAATCAATACTTATCAATACCAAAATTCCCCGTTCACCTGTCATTTATACAAATTATTTCCGCATCCATAAAAAATCCACACAATCCACCTCCTTTGAAAACAAATAGAAAAAAAATTAATTAACCCATTACAAACGTCCCGCGCGCATACAGTCCCGATTCGTGATTGCCCGTCTCATCGCGCTTAATCAAAAATAATTAAAACCGGCGTGCGCGGACTCCATTGATCTTCTCTCTCACTGCATCGAAGCGGCCATTATGCAACTATATTCAGCTCGCGCGCGAGCGCATCATTAAAAGGAGCATATGGAATTTCGTCGGACGCCTTTTACCTATGCGCTGCAGTGCACATACACTGTACATGTATATAGGTATAGAGAGGAGCTGTCGATAGGTTCATACCATGCCGGCACTTGGTGCGCGCGGGCACGGCGTGAGTCATGCGATGGCTCATTGTCGGCGCGCTCGGGATTCGCTCGGGAACGGATCGATGCTGGGTACAACTGCTGAGTAGGAGTTGCGATGGAGAGAGAGAAAGAGAGAGAGAGAGTCGAGCTAATGTGAGGATCGATTGTCAGAGGGTCCTATAAGTTTGCATGAATTTTTCGTTGTTAAGGAGTTTGTGATTGTTAAAGCGGTTTTGTTTATTACTTTTTGGTCAATGTTGAAAATGAATGGTTTTTTATTACGATTGTTGTTGATGGATATATTTATAATAAGTTCATCCTTCGATAGAATTAATTCTTTTTTTATTTTAATGTCTATTATTATTACGGGTTATTAAGTTACATTTAAACGAAGAGAGATGAATACAGGTCGCGAATAGAATGAGCACAAAATAGGGAAAAGTGGCATTCTTGCGTTGATGAGGTAATGAACTTTCGAGTTCCAAATACAAAAGAAAATCTATCATTTTTTATTGTTGCAAATACTCCGTATTCTTAGCTTCATAGCCGAAATCAACATAATTGATAGAAAGTTTGTAGTTGACCTGAAACTAGTTGTTACAAATCGACGTATACTTTTAAAGTCTGTAATTGGGCTACAAAGGATTGTATTACTCTATAGTACTTTGCTGTACCATGAAACTAAGTATAATTACGAAATAGCACAAAACATTTTCAATATTAATATATTTCTGCGATAAACATACAAATTTACTTATTTTAATCGATAAACTCTTACATTGGCGACTTCTTTTCGAAAATCATTTAGGTACTTTTTTTTATTTCTCCAAGCTTTCGCAATCCGATCAATAATACCCATGCAACCTTCAACTGCATCTAATATTCTGTTTATACCATGCTCTTCTTCAATCGCCGAGTAACTCCGGAAAAAATTCTCTTTCTCCCTGGGCGTCTACGCGAGAGAGCGCACTACCGCGGAAGAAGAGATAAGGTCGCGAACTGTTTCTTCGCGAGGTGCGCATACACATTCGCCAGTGCACACGTACACGTATAGAGTCACCTTTTTACCGCTAGGCTGTACATACTTTGTATGGTAAGTTCGCGCACGCGCTCCTCTCTTTCTCGTAAAATCTAACGAGTTTTTATCTAAATTATAATCTTTCGAAAGTAGGTGGTATAGAGTTTATTTTCGCGGAGATAAGTCGGACTTAGCGAAAGTCGATACACAGGTAATACACGTATATTCGTAAAGAGCGTGTACAATACGTGTCTCGAACATTATCACGATTTCGGTGGAATAATTGCACGAATTATTATTATTCGACATGCTGAACTATAAAAATGTTAAATTTCATTAGAGTATAATAACTTCACTGATACCTACATCCAACCACACACTTTTACTCCAACATCACACATTACCAGCAGCATTACAGAGCAAAGCAGCCCGAGGGCTCAGTCAATTAAGTCGCCTAATCATAACCCCCCCCCCCCCGAAAGCTAGCAATTAACCGTCAAACAATAATGCTGCGCGCCATCACTGAATAAACAAGCGCGCGGAGTTAAACTTTCCACGCATATAAGTATAGCCACACGTACAATATACATCCACACAAACACACACACATTCATCTCACTCTATTAAATTTCCTCCATGTATGTATATATGCCTTACACACGTCTCGGGCGGCAGACCAGCCAAGTTATAGTCGAGTCTTTGTGCACGGAGTCTGGCGCGGGCGCGCGGGCCATTCAAGTTTCCGTAAATAAATAATGCGCCCATGCGTCAACACTGGGGAAAAGAGACGCGCACAGCGGAGGAGGAAGAGGGAGGAGGTAAAAGCGAGCAAACATCGCGAGAGAGGGAAAAGGAGAAATTGAAAAATTCGTGCGGCGGCAGCCCCACAGCCCCGAGCGATTCTCCATGCTCGCGTTTCTGCGAGCTGCATCCCTGGTGCACTGCACGAGGGAATTCGCCTTTTCAAATGCAGGGGAATACATGAAGAGTTTTCTGGATTTTGCGCGGACGGAAGTATTTAGTTTGAGGGAGTAAATGAGCTGGGGGCATGAAAATGTGAGCTTCGGTGTGCGAGCTGGATAAAGTGTATGATCTTCGGTAATTTTTTCACAAATTAGAAATACGTGCGAAAATGAATGAAGAAAAGAAATTGTAATTTGGATGGAGCGTTTTGAATTGTTACGTGCCAAAGCTCGAATATTTCAACGCAAAAAAGTATAGAAAGCAAAGTGATACGGAGCGTACGTACGCGAAAGAGAATGAAAATCAGAAAAGTTCGCGATATACGCGTCGAGTAGAGCGGGGGGCAAGAAGCGAGGCGAAGGATAGACATAAAAGAGCAAGATAGAGCGAGAAAGAAGGAGAACGAGGAGGAGAAGTGCCTTCTTATGAACATTGTGAATTCATAGTGTGAGAACGTTCCCACTCCCACGCCCAAAGTACTCTTTTCCTGCTTCTTTCTTTCTCTCTCTCTCTCTTCTCGCTTTATCTTCTCTTGCTGCCTCGCGCTCTCTTTCACTTCGTTGGTGGCTCTCTTGCAAGTTGCATCTCATTTTAATTTTCCTGCCTGCACCGCGCGCTGCCGCTGCAGTTTACACATTTCGAGGCAGACACTTTTTGTCCTCGAATTTCTTTTTTCTTTCATCCTTTTTTTCGCGAGAGCAAAGTCTACGCACACATACACACACACACATATCCCTTTTATAGTGAGCGCAATTTTCGCCCTCCGGGAGGTCGGGCGATGCGATTCGCATTATATGTATCGCATATAAGCGAGCTCTTTCTTTAATCTTTCGGCTCTTTTTCTCTGTGGTGGCGGTTTTTATGCGAGCGCGCGATCGCGATGTAACGCGGAAGACAAACAGCCACAGAGCGGTGTGTTTATTCGGTTATAATTAAATGTCAGGTCTCGGTGGCACTGGAGTCGCGCTCTTATAATTTTCAGTTATAATGCAGTTTCGAAACTGGATTAAAAAAACGGCGCGGCTAAATTGCGTTTAATTCACGTATCTTATTATGCTTCGCTTATAAACTTATTGGCTCTGTTATTTGAGTGAAATTATGGTAGGTATATGTGAAATACTGTATTTATAACTATATTTTAATTTATAAATTAAATTTATTTATAAATTAAATTTATTTATAAATTAAATTTATTTATAAATTAAATTTATTTATAAATTAAATTTATTTATAAATTATAACTAAATTTGAATGTAAACATGCGTTATTATGGAGGTATAGGTCTCTTTATGATTAATCGTGTCAAAATGATTTTTCGGCATTTGTTGGTGTCGATTGCATCCAAATTATTAATATGATAGACAACCATATCTAATTCAGCCCTTTTAATGTTGTAAAGCAAAATAGTTAAGATTAAATAATAAAACGAACAAGACGATCAAATTTTATTGTAAAAGTCTTCGTTCCAGATCATTCTAAAGATAATTTTATATTTGAAAAAGAATTCTCGTGCATGTTTTTCTTTTTTTCAGTAACAGGTAAAAAATATCCTTGACCATATTGTCAATCATAGGTTACAGTTCACTGACATCAAAAAGTCAATTTTTAACACCATTCAATACAAACTCAGTCCACCATCCAAAAACCAAACGATTCCATTAACAGCTCAGCTCCCGACACTCGCGCGTCTCGCCGCCCAATTAAAAACCCATTATTACCCATTCTCACGTATAGCCGTAAATTTCCATCCTCATCACACACATACAGATAATTTCCCTGGCACTCTCTTCACTCCACGTATCACCAATGCCATCAATACATCCATTATACATCTCTCTATCTCTCTCTCTCTCTCCGTATCTCTCGCGCCCGGGCACTTCGCCAATCTCCACCATTGAAAAAGATGCCCTCAAAAGAATCCATCCACAAATGCATGTATCTATCTTTCATGCAAGCTGTGCTGTGCACCCTCGAGCCCTTTTGAAAAAGGCTCTCGCGCGCGCGCGTCGCGACGTCGAAAAAGGGGGGAAGGAAGTGCGTCTGGATTCCCTCGGTGAGCATAAACAGACACACACACACGCGCGCGTACATACACACACACACGGGGATGCGGAAGTCGTTAAAGGCGTCCCGGGATGCGTGCGGGAAATGCAGCGCGCTGGGGTTCTACGCCTTTTTTCCTTCCTAGTACGTGTATCCTTCTTTAGTTTACTCTGTGAGTGACTGCGTGTGTGTGTGTGTGTGTGTGTGTGTGTGTGTGTGTGTGTGTGTGTGTGTGCGTGTACCTGTTTAGGAGCAGAGATAGATATCAGACGCGTGAGGCGCCTAATTGGCTCGGAAGGATATATTTCTTCTTTCTTTTTTCCGCGTGGGTTCTTTTATTTTATTGGTGGACATTAGTTTCATTGTTTGTTTGTTTGTTTTTTCCCTCTTCTTTCTATCGCGTTTAGTGTGATTTTCTCCTGAGAGGATCTTTGTTATGAGGATTGGAGGTTGATTTCTCTAGAGGCTGATGTTACGTTTTATAAAAGTTATATACGCTTTTTGATCGTTATTTAATTATTGATCGTAATAATCGTTTATCACTATTTTTTTTAAAAATAATATTATATAAAGACATTTATGATATCTGCAATAGCAAAACAGACGATGTATATAAAAAATGAAAAATGAATGCAGACTGTATGAACAAAAATGTATCTATAATAAATGTCTCGCTACCTACCTAATTAATATCAGTATTACGCAATGTTCTTAATAAAGACGCGAGAATAACAGCTATAACATTCTTTCCGAGTGATCTGTCACAATATAACTTGAGACCAGAAACAAACGCGGTCGCGTACGACGCGTACGTGAATAATTACATATTTGCCGCGAGCCGACAAACGGCAACGATGGATTAGAATGCAGAAATTTGCGACGGCAAGAGGCTCTTCATAGGCGCAACCGAAAGAAAGGCAAATACAATTCTGTGGCTCGCAGGAATAATCACTTAACTGGATTATTTTCAAAATTGAGTTTACGTCGATTTTAATATGTTCTCATAACCCTTTTTGTTTAAAAGTCGTAGAAAGTACCGAAGCTTACATATATGCTAATGCCAGCCAAGTACATAACCACTTAGCTGCACCTTCGTGCGAATTGTGCCCGGAATAACCACTTAAGTTCATTCTAAAATCGTTCATAAAGGATTTTAACATTCTTTAAAACTTTATATTATACATTTTCAACAAAATAAAAAGGGTTATACCACTTTAACTATTTTTTAAATAACTATTATAGCATTTACAAAAATTAAGTTACGTGTTCCCGGAATAACAATTTAAGTACATTCTTGCATGTTCCATATACTCACAAAATCTAATAATAATTCTGAAGCTTGCTTTAAATTGGTTAGACGTTACTTTTTTACTACTTTTTTATTATAAATTCTTTTTGAGTGAAGGAAATCTCTTAAAATGCTCGAAAATACATTTACCCAAGTTATAGCGTGTATATATCATTTCCCGGAATAACCATTTAACTACAGTATTTTATGCTCTTATTTGCATTTTCTCGGGGATGTAACGAGTATTTTTTAACCCTATAAGGCTCAAATTAACTTGGTATTTAATACCTTATTTAATAAAAATTGTGTCACCTGGAAACTCTTACATTTCCACCTAGCGCATCACTGCAAACCTCAATATCTCGAAAACACAAAAAAGTCAGTTAAGTGGTTATTCCCGGAAGCCACAAAATTGTTCGATGTCGCAAGAAGAAGAATTAATAAATTAAAAAACAAAACGTTTCTAGACTATGCGTTTGTTGTTTTTGCTACGACTCTCTTTAACTTGCATAATTTTTTGTATTACTTCATTCGGGTTATCTGTCGGAACGTTAATGCCTTGACTACCAGAAAATTCTCTTTTTATCGTGTGATATACTTTAATTTATTGCTCATGTTTTAAATTACAAAAGCAAATTGACATTCTTGGATGCAGATAAAACGTAAAGGCTTATGCCCACTCATAAATATGTTTTTTGCAATCTATAATATGCGAGAAATTATGAAAACCGATATGAAATTTATAGGTAGAAAGCTTCGAGATAATTAAAAATATTTTATGTCACGTTGGTATGTATTTATAATATTTTCTGGATAATTGTGCATTGTTAAAAGCATATAGATATAAGTTGTTCAGTTACGAAAGTTCTTTCTGTTTGCTTTGGATACACCCATGGATTTCCCAAAAATTTCTTATACACTGTAAAAACAATTAGATCCCCGGTGCCAACATCTAACTATGTCAAAACTGTGTCGAAAGCCGCTTCAACTTTCTACTATGTATTTTTAGAATCTGTTGTATAGGTATCAGTTCCCTCATTGATACCAACTTGCGTATACTATTTACTGTGCATTTTCTTATTATTTGTGAAAATTAAAATTAATTACACAATGCATCCTAATTAATCGTTAATGTAATCCTATTTTTTACTTGACTGTTTCTTATTGTCTTTTGAAGCAGACTCAGAATCTCAATTCAAGTATCTCGGGACAATGACCCCGATAAACCGTAAACGAAGACAAAAAGACTTGTCATGGTCTCCCTCAAACAGGTTACGACCGAGTGTATACTCGTTACATTGAATAAAACATAAGGTACAACGTATAAGAACAAAGAAAAATCATCCTCCATACGAAGATAAAAAAAACATCATTACGGCAATAAGTATCACCTCTCCAAAGTTATCATGTGGCGTCTAAAATAGAACCGTCTGTTATCTTACTGATGAGCCCAGTAAATAGTATTATTAGTCTCTTTTCGAATTATATATGTTTTTAAAATGAATTTTTTTTTCATTTTTAGTTTATCCGTGAATTCTTTATATGAGATCGTCGTAGTTTAAAAAAAAATTGAGAAGACTATTAGATTTAACATTTTTAATTAAATTTAAAACAGTTTTTATGTATAAAAAATTAAATTAATTCTCCTATATTATCAGACCTAAATTATCTTTCAGACACTCAGGAGTGCATAATTTGCATTACAAGCTGTTTATTAAATTATTCTCTAAAAGCTACATTTTTCTGCTTTTAGCGATCAATAGGGAATTACTCGCTGCGTGAAATGACACCTTATCCTAAAATAGAACTTGCCCCATCTTTTCATAATTAAAAACGTCGTTTGATCGGTCGGTACGAATTAAGCGCGAAATTGAAATTTATCATGAAAAGTGTACAACTACAAATAAAAGTGCTCGAATAAAAAACAATTCATCTTCTCAGCTTGATAACAAATATAAACATCGTTTCACCGATGAGCATTATAGGCAGCGCGTCACAACTAAAAAGAATGAATCTTCAACTCACCCTGCCGACGAAGAATCGCCTGTAGCACTTGGCCGTGTCGTCCTGGTCGATCCTGGGCTGCCAGGCAGGCTGGGCCGGCAGCAGGGCCCTGCCCGCCGAGTCGAGATTGTGCCTGTGGTCGGTGCCGTCGAGCCAGTAGCCCGGCGGCGTCACGACCATCGGCGGCGGCTGGGCCGTGGCGGCCGACTGCTGGATCGCCGACTCCATGAGGGCCCGACCGAGGGGCGCCTCGCCCACGGGCGAGGGGACCGGCGTCGGGCTGCCGCTCTGGGCCTGCGAGCTCGGACTGGTGTTCGTTCGCTCATCGCGAGATGTCTGCAGACAGAGAGAGATAAAGGGTTGCGTGGTTAGATGAATGTGGTTTATGAGGAGGGAAATATTATAATTATGTCGATAATACAGTAATTTATAATATGACAACACAACATTGATCGTTTTAACAGTGTAATTGTTGCAATGGTTTTTTACTATAGAAGAAATGTAGACATTTTTTTTATTCGTCTATGTGATAGGTTTAAGTATTATAGTCAAATTATTCTATTTTGAAAATTTCGCAAACGCTTTATGATAATTTCTAAATTTACGTCATGTCATATAATAATTTGATTGACTTAATAATATTCATTATTTACATTGGCTATGCAATAAATTTAGTACTATAGTTTTACATTGATTATAGAATAAGTATGAATGATTGAAATAATTATGAGACTTTACAATATTATAATTTAGAATGAACTAACATTATTCATGTAATTTTGTATTTATTGATTTAAGGCGTAAATATAAAATTTATTTTATTTTTATAACATTCATTTTTACACATAGTTTCGCTCTGCGAATCAAATAATAAAATTAAACGTCTAAAAGTAGACTTTATTGGAATCGTTTCCAACAATATCATCCAATATTTTTATCTCGTCACTCAATTCCAGAAATCTGTCATAACTCTCGAATTTTCTAAAGATTGAAACAAAATAAAAAAACCTAACGAGAATACAGAAAAACAATCCTTGTTTATTCACTCATCGCCGAGCTTTTTAAAAAGCATTTCCTCGCTAAAAATAAATCTCCGAACGCTCAAAATAAAGAAAAAGCAAAAAAACGAACCATCCGGAGCAAAATAACAGTTCCATCGGTTGCTCGCGCACACGGAGCAATATCGAGTTGAGAGAGACGGGCGAGAAAGATTTCATCTCTCATTCTCTCGGTCGGCCGAGCGCAATAAACCCGATGTTTATATTATCGTAACTGTACTATTGTTCGTGGCTCGTGCTCACGCCGCCGCCGAGGTGTCGATTCCGAATCCTTACGGGACTTGCTTTTCCGTGCGCATCGTGGAAACGCGCTTCGCTGTATACAAGCTCTGCTTTTTGCCCGGCCCCGTGCGCCTTATTTTTCTCTCCCCACCTGCGGCGCGCAATTAAATGGCTCGCGCGCTAACACGCAAGAAAGCATTTTTCGCGGTACAGACGTAATTGTATAACGATCCGTCGATGGAAAATCTGCCGCGCGCCTATTTTTAAGGTGCGTAGTTTGTGCGATAGTTGCGAGGTGTAAAAAAGTAGTAACGAGTTGTGGAGCTCTTTTCTTGGGAGGATTCCTGCGGGATGATGGCTAACAACGGACTGTGAAAGTCGTTGCTCTTGAAGCTGTGGAAAGTACGGCGATGTTACGAGGGGGAATTAAATTGAATGTTGAAATGCTTCAGGGTGATTTGCGTTATGTCTTTATGTTCTCTATTTATACGAAGAGCGTTTAGTTTAGTTTACATCGAATGAATGTAAAAGCCGTATGTAGGTATAAAAATGTATGTATACTAGCAGGGTTACGTAAAATTTATACTGCACTAGGGGTTACGTAATTCTCACATACAGAAAAGGCGTTGGGCAATCCAATTTCGAGATGGATTTACTCGAAGGTACTGAAGCACAACATTTTCAAATGTAGATGCACGAGTCTGGAGCAATTTACAGTATTACGTGACAGATTCAAATTTCAAATTCCATGCTCAGAGAAATAGTCTCTCGAACCAAAAACAGTAGTATATAATAAATTGCTCAGAGGAAAATTATAGGAAAATTAGGAATATTAGGAATATTAGGAAAAGTTCGTGAAGTTCAACTTTTCCTATGAATTCAAAAGGACTTAGTTGGATTCATTATTTTTTAAATAATAGATTCCATTAAAATAGTTCCTTTTAATTTAATAGAGAAAGTTTTGTTTCGCGACAATTCAAGATTATTCTTTTTGTTTAAGAAGCAATACATAAATAAATTTCAAAAAAACAAAAAAACAAGTTTCCAAAACACGTATCTTCATCAACCATTCCACGTATCTTTCATCACCATAATCACACCTGATACGCACCACACCTATAAAAAAGAACCTTCCAAGATTTCCTATATCCGCCATCTATCACCATTCGATGCTAATTAACCGCTCGCTTATATAAAAACTACACACCTGAATCCTGAACAAAAAGAAAAGGACACAGACAACAGCAACCCCCGTCTAGGATGCAGGTGTGCGCGCGCTTCTTCTCTTTCCGGCCACCGTGCCGCGTGCATAATGCAAGAAACGCACGCGGGTGGCAAGCGTAATAATTCGCTGCTGGCTTCGAGCCACCTGCTCGCGCCCAGGAAAAAAGAAGTTGGTCGCTTGGTTACAGTGTGTATAGTATGGAGGGACATGTGTGCTGGTGCGTTTTATTGTGACGCTTGTGCGGGTGCGAATGGACAGGCAGTTATTGCTTTTTATGTGGCCGTTGGATTGGTTCATATGGAATGTATATATGGTTTCATATGGATGTAAAAATATTGCAGCTGGTAGAGTTGAGAATTTGTAGAGATGAATTACTACGTAAGCAAGTACATTAAATTTATAGATGAAGTGGTAGTAGTTTTATGTACTTAGTATACGCGTGCTACTTTACGTTGCAGCTACAAGAGTAGAGAAATTGTAGCTCGTGCAGCTATATTGTATTTCGAAACGGCGGAATTGTAAATTTGTAACAAAAAATATGATTTTTACATTTTGCTCCAAATTTTTTTTATATTTTATACTAACATACTTTTAAACTTTTTTTTTGTATTAATGAGTAAATAAGAATGAATTACCTATAATAAACTGTGAAAGTCACATATTGTTACACATCCAGAAACAAAAATGTTGTTTTTGCAACTGTAAACTTTATACTAAGGGTGAGTTGCAGCTATAAAAGTCACAAATCCACTAAGGCCATAACTATACATTTATTTCCGTGTTGTATATTCTCTGTATCTCTCTATTGTCGAAACATGTTACAAATTTTTGAAAATCCCCGACAAGACCAATTCGAAAAACAAACTTAATCGCTTTGACATTTATACGTTATATTATTTTAAAAATTTGCAATATATTCCAATAGCCAAATTCCATGACTGTGTTGGTATAAATTTGAATATTTGTGTGATTAAACTTAATCCATTACTACGGCTATAATTACAGTTTTGATACGCATAATACAGTTTTGATACGCATTCATTTTTAGTTTTAATTCCTTGAACTACTAGTCTTTGGAGTAAAAAGTTAACTTCTTAATTTTTGTAATAATTAGCATTAATGCATGATGCTTTAAAATATGTAAATGTATGGAGTTTTAAAAAGAAAAGCCGACTTGTAATAATAATTTATACGAGTAAATAATTGCTGCTTTTTTCACTGAACTTAAAGATACGATCGAATAATTATTGTCAATGCTGATTGAAATCTTTGCATTCATCCAGAAAAAAACTCCTAACAAAAAATCTACTACGACTCATTCAATTCTATTCATCTCCTCGTAAAAAATAGCAATGATCCCCATAACACTCATCGCCGCCACATTTTTACGTTCCGCAATTAAAATTTCCGTCACTCCCTCGCGCGATTCCCCCTCTTCACCCTCTCTCTCTCTCATTCTCTCTCTCTCTCTCTCTCACTCTATCTCTCTCTCTCCACATGCACAATCCGCGCAGCAGCACATTTAGATTCGCTGAACGCACTCAAGACCCAGGCCGTACGCGCGTATAACTCTCTTCCGTCCGTCCTTTTTCGCATGCGAAAGAAACTCAACTCTGCCTCTCTCGTTAAAGCTCCCCGAACTCGACTCGCAGCCTTTTTTTTCGTGCGCGACGCGTTCACGGCTGGTTAATGAGGGGGCGAATACACATTTTGCGCGGATAAATGCGGGCGCGGGTAAGGCCTCGGCGAGGCAGTTGCCGGTTTCGGTCGGTTTCAAAAAGGGATATGTGTAGTTTTCTTTCACTTTTTGCGTCGCTTTGCTTGACTTCGAGGGCGAGTTGGAGTAACGAGCGATTCAAGCTGAATGGCGAGTTTCGCGGGCTGCGAGGCTTGTTTTGCTGTGTGTGTGTGTGTGTGTGTGTGTGCGCGAGGTGTGAAAAAATAATGACAAGAAGTTTGAAGAAAATCGTCAAGTTGCTGGAGTATTTTTTCAGTCATTATTTTTCTAATTTGAGGAATTTAGTAGATATTGGTTTTTCTGTATGTCGAGAATACATGTTTAAGTTAGCATTTCGGAGGACGGTTTGATTTCATAGATTATTTTTTGAATAAGCATAATACTTTTTCTAGCTTCTATAATTACATTTTATTATACCAAAAGGTATAATAATTTTGATAATTTATTCTTACGAAGATATAATTTTAAATTTCTTTATTTTTAATAGGTCTTGTAAGTGATAAAATTAGTTGTTTTAAAAAGGATATAATAATTGAACGTAATAAAGTAATTTTTGGATTTACAGTACAAAATATTTATAAAAACTGAAGATTCTTGACCATTTTTCAATTTCCGCTTCCTCTGCTCCAACTGTATTTATTATTCACTATAAAAAGACAGACTCTGAGTTGTTCGAACGCTACCTTCCGAACTTTCGTTTTCCCAGAAAAAATTCAAACTCTTGTATCTATATACTATCGGTGCCGGAACGAAATCGCTGCAAAAATAATAAAACCTGAGGGCCGTAAAACATTTTCTCTCCCATTGTGTATTACACACGCGCGCAAGAAATCGCTGAAAAATTTAACGACTTCCCCTCTCTTCCTCTCTTATAACCGACGGCGCTGAACCTTACAACTTTTCCTCCCCCAACGCGAGCAAAACCGCGTGTACGAACGAGCCTCAAGCGCGAGAAAAATCTTAAGAAAAAAAGCTACATAGAGCTGCGAGTATAAAATTTGGAATTTTTGTATTTCAAATTGCTAAAATAAGTACAAATAGCGTCAAACTTTCAATCGAACGACAAAATTCCAACACTCATTTTATTCCAATATCGAAATAAAAATTCCGACAAAATTTTCGATACAACGATAAATTCGAAATAAATATTTCAGTATAAATGTTATTTTACGCGTCATCGCGTATGCATATTTTCATCAATTTTTCATTATTCGATCCCGTCAACCTATATCCGTTTTCCCCGCGCTTTCTCAAATAGCGCAAAATGAACTGCAATAGGATCGACTCCCGGATTCTCGCGCAATATCCAGTAACTCTTGCTATAGCAGTGAAATTTCGCTCTGAAATATTTAGAGAGACAGAGAGCCCGTGAAAGCTACTGTGCAGCGAGAGACTTTCATAGGAAAAAAGAGAAGTTATACGCGCGCGCGCTTATCGCTCTTCGCTTTTCCACTCCTTTCTCGGCTCGCTATATGCTGGCCATTTTTGTTCCCTCTGCCGCGCGCGGACTCGCCAGGGCAATTAACGCGCCTTTATCGCGGACGCTCGACCTACAAATGCCGCTCGCGCGCGACAGTAAAACATGCAAATACATATCCGTCGTGTCATGAGCGGCTCTCACTCGATCGGCCGTACATATAAAACCATGAATTTCAAATTCGCTTCCTCCTCTTTTTTTTATCGCGCACGTGTTTCTTTCTTGTACTCTTTCTCTCTTTTTTTTATTTCTCGGTGTACAAGGGCCTATGATGGTGGGGGTTCACCCTCTGCGGCTGAAGTTTGTTGCTTTTGAGACACAGGATACTGTACCGAGTGTAGTGGGCTGTGCTTTTACGGCGCGGGTATTTCTTCCTTTCTTTCTTTCTTTCCTCGTTTTTTGCGGACGATGTTGATGCAGGAGTTTTATGCGGGTGATCCGTGAGCGCGCGCGCGCGCCAGGATTTTTATGGCTGCACGAGCAAGCGAGCGGGCGCGACGCGGGTGTGATTTTATTTTTTGATGGGGAGTATACGTAAGTATATATGGGAGGAGAGAGAGGTAGAGCGAGGGATTGATGAGAGCGATCTTCGTATAAACAGTTTTATGCCTGTCGATGAATGTAAAAACGGTAATTTTCTTGATAAAGTTTTATCGTACATGTTTATATTTTTATGGCTTGATCGCGTGTACTTCACTTACATACTTGTTTCTAATATCGAAATAGGTTTTTTAAATTACTCTAAAAACTATGAATAATTAAATGTTGAATTATTAACTAGCAATTCGTAATAATAATCAATAACTAACATAAATTAATAAACATAATTATTAACATGATTATTATGATCGTTATTAATTATTATCAAGAGTATAGTTAGTTAATAATTTCAGATTGAATAATTTTATAATATTATTGATCGAATTGATAATAACTCGTAAAGGATGTATGGTCTATAAGTTTGAACCAGAAGATGTGCATGATATAGTTTGAGACCATAATTATTGATTTAGCATTCTTAAAAGTACTAAAATCTTATACGGTTGAAAAATACATTCTAGTCTAGTTAATGATATATGAATAATAATTATACGATAAAAGAAAGAAATTACAAATAATCATTTCAAGATCAAATGTAAGAATAATCTACCCACATCTCTTCTCACTATACAAATGCAACTCGAGCACCATACGCACGCGTGACCCCACAAGCGTAACCTTTCATACTGTGTGTACACATTATACACACACATACACACGAGTCACAGGCCGCTGCTCTGGTTGTCTTCCAGTGACGGCATAAATCCCAGCGGGTGTTTATTAACTCGGAGGTTAATCAGCTGACGTAGCGCAGCTGTCCCCCTCGTAGCTACCAGTATATATACACCCAAAATTCCGGGGGCTCTCGAGACCATGATATATATATATATACAGATATATATATATAATATATATAAACACAGCGGGCGTAGAAAGTGCTTCGTTCGCGGCGCGCGCGCGTGTATAGCTCTCATGCGCGTATAGCCATCGCTGCTGCTGCTGCTGTTGCGGATTATCGCGGTGTAGTGTAGTGATGGTGGTAGGGGATGAACTGACCGCTGATTACAGCTACCCGGGCTTCGGCCTGATACGACCTGTGGTAGATTCGGTCGTTAGCGATGATGTCATTGTAAAGTCGGTTCGTTTGGCATGTTCGTGATGATTAGTAATTGTTATTTTATTGGGTTAATGCGAGTGTTTGTGTTTTAAATATGATGAGGTTGCTCTGGTTATTTGTAATGTTAGAAAGTTTTTGTAATATGAAATCGCCTATAATTAAGTATTTAATGATATATTTTATTTCCGATTTAATGCTTTGATGAAGAATGCTCTAATGAAAACTGTAAGCTTTCAAATTCGAGGATTGTCTTTAAAATACGAAAGTTTTACTATTTCATAAAAGTGTGAAATAGCGAAATTATAAGCGATCTTAAAAAAGAAATAAACTTATTCATAGTATGGACAATAATTGGGATTTTGCATGAAAAAATCCATTAGGTCCGTAATGTAGAATATAAGAGAATAAAGGACACGTATTTTTTTTTTAAATAGATGAAAATTAAACGAGTTACAGCTCTTTGAATACTCGTGACGTCACGAACACATATATGTTCGTGACGTCATATATCATTGCAGTATGTCTATACATATCGAAAATCTGTTAACTTTAAACGACTGTAACTCTCGTAATATGCATCCATTTTAAAGAAATAAAAAATACATGTCCTTTATTTTTTTATATTCTACATTACGGACCTAATGGATTTTTTCATGCAAAGTCCTAATTATTTAATTTGAATCTATTTTTCATTAAAGAATTCTTCAGCAGTTCTTTTTAGTAAAAAAATTGAGAATATAGTTTTTATAAATTAATTTTTTTATAAATATAAAGCAATGTTTAATTACTCTAGTAGATAATTAGTGACAAATTTATAGTTAGATGAAACGATTTTTAGTCTAGTAACTTGATATTTCTTACTGATTTTCTATAAATCTATGAAATACTAAATTTTGATATTGATTGTATAGTCGCAGAACAATCATCAACTTGTCACTAAAATTGAATATTATTTTTTACAACAAATACGTAAATTCCAAGAATTTATCTTCAACTCAAATGAAAAGAATCTCTAACGTAGCCTTATTTTCTAATGATGAAAGTCATTGTCAGTCTCATAACGACATCCTTACGCAGAATCGAATGAAGTATGTAACGAGGCAAAAAGAGCCACACGTATCACGCAAACAGATTCCGCATTGAGAGAAAAAAAAGACAGCATAGTCGCACACAACAGTCGATCCAATCACGCTATCGACACTCGCAGCCGCATCATCTTTAAAAATACTCCTGTCCCGTCAGCCGCGCGCGCACTGCCTCTCTTTATCCTCTCATCGACGAATTTCAATTATTGTACATTCGCCTCGCTCACCAACTTTCCCCTCGAAAATCGTGCTATGTACGAGTGCAATCCAAAGATAGGCGCGCGCCTCTCCTTGGGATAAATTTAGAGGTGGTGTGGAAATAAGGAGTCGTTGTCTTTGAGAATGCAGCGGCAGCAGCTGCAACTGCAGTTTATGCGGGCATGCACTTTGAGAGCAAGGGTTGCGCTGATGTTCTCTACTTTTGGAAGATCTCGACGAGTTCTGGAATAACAGCGATGGCGAGATGCGGTATTATTATTGGTTATTGGGGTGTGTTTTCATTGGGGGGAAGGTTGCGGAAGCGATGCAGAAAGATCCATTAGCCCGAGTTTTTGATTTTTCGGAGAGTGGCTCGGATTTTCGTGAGAGATTGTTGTTTTTGGAGAGAGTGTGTAGTGCTCGGAATGAAATAAGAGAGCGGATTACTGAACTTGACGAAAGAGTTAGAAGCTTCCGTTGCTTGAAATATTCGAGGGTTTTCGGTATTTTTAGGATGCTAAAGAATGTCTAAAAAACGAAATATATTTGAAGAAATAATTTTATTTTAATAATCTTTATTCTTGTTTATTTAACGTTATGCAATTATGTTTTGAAACGCGTAAATTAATCGCCTTGAAAGTTTTTGCTGTCGAGCAACGACACGATGAACTTGGAGATGATTCATGTGACAATTTAATTGCTCGAAACGACCCATAATGCTAGAAAAATGTCTTGTCAGTTAAATATATACTGCAAAAATAATCATTATTCATGAGAATAAAAATGTAAGGTACATCGAAAACTTACAAACGTTGACATTGTAATAGCGTAACCAGACATATTAAAAAGTTTCTGGAAAACAAATTATAGTTCAGCTCTTCTTACATCGACTTTTTGTAAAAAACACAAACAGAACTGTCTAAAGAACGAGACACACATTACCGAAAATATTAGACGCGTAGAGTGTAATTAGCAATGATAGAAAAAGCATGTCATAGCTAGAAAAGTGATCCCGTGATCTTCTTTCAAAAAGTGTCAAACTGCGAAAAGCATTTTAGCACATCCATCGCAATTTTCACGAATATAAGTAAAAAAGTCCTAACTTTAAAGGCAAATATTTATGCAAACCCCGGTGACACTTCCTATATAGATAGTACATCGACTTTATACATGAAAATCTCGCGAAACTCTTTATAGAGTAATAAGAGCGCACTGCCAGTCGTCGCGCATGTATGAAAGATCTCAAAGAGAATTAAAGACCTCGTCCTTGACGAATGTTACCGCGCGTATCTGGGTTATACGCATTTTCCGCGAGAGCGCGAAGAAGTCCTTTCATCTAGTCGTTTGCCGCTGCCGCTACGAGCGTATAATTCCGTCGACGCGCTCGTGAAGCTATCGTCGTTATACGAATCGCGCGAGTCTGCAAAAAAATTTTATATTTAAATTTGAAATTTCGCGAAAATTCGTGTTACGTGCTTGTGGATCACGCGTATTTTTTTTTAGTAGTGTCGGGTACATTAGGTATGTGGAAAAATTGCGCGGAGGATTTAACAGCTGAAATTTGTCGCGATGTATGTTGATGTTCTATTTGCCATATATAATATTTTATAGTATAATCATTTTTATGCTATACTTTTAAAGAAAGTCCAATTTCATTAATAAATTAAATTTTTTTCCTAAAGTGAAAAGTAATTTTCAACCGTATTCAAAAAAGTAGTTCTCTATTTGATGCATGTATGTATGAATGTATGTATAATGCATGTATTTATAATGTGATTGTTTGCGAATATTTTGAAAATTACTGGACCGATTATGATGAAACTTCAACTTATCATGATATTGTTTAATTAAAGTCACGAAATAACAATCTTTTAAATCATTTTTAAGTAGTTTGAGAGTTATTCTAAAGTCGATTTTATTAACAAAGAATTATTGTTGAAAAAATGTAATACTGAGTCCTTATTGTGTAATACATTTCTTATTATAAGGCACTTTCTTTCTCAATATAAAAAAATGTTCATTCCAAAAATATTCAAAGTCCTGTAAATAACAAAAAAGAATGATCTTTTATCTACATTATGGCTTTCTTTATTGATATAGAAATATTAATTAATGTTAATGATTTCACGACCACCAATCCCAATAGGTAGATTCGACAGGATCAGGCCCGGGGCGGTGCGAGAGATTTCGATATAATCTACTGCATACGTTCTAGAAAACTTGTTTGATGCACAATATTTATAAATAAAGGATCGCAGAATACGAATATGTATGTTTCATCAAAAACAACTTAACCAAGGTTACGTTAACATGACAGCATACAAGCGCTTAAACCAAAATACTACAAACAAACCAGAAGCTACAAAAAAAGAAACTGCGAAAACTTAAAACTCATTCTTGAAACGGTAGCTCAGGTAAAAGACACGCAAGTATAATACCATATCGGATCGCTCACATTAGCCGGCAAACCACTCGACTCATTGCCGGGTAGTTCATGCGCAGCACTTGCGGTAGTTTCACATCTATACCAACACACATGCACGCCACGCTCGCTATATATGTTTCAATATTTACACTTCGATTAAGGTCACGTGCGCGCAGTTAAAGGCGCTAATACGATCGTCGCGGAAGCCGGTTTTGCGCTCCTTTTTCTCGCCGATTCGTTTGTCAGTTTGTGCGTAGCGTACGAGAAAATATGAAAATTGAAAGATTCATTATTCAAAGGATCACCGCCGTGCGTACGCGGTCTCTAATCTTTTTATTCTGCATGCCAAGGAAAGGTGCTTTTTATACGTGTATTACGTGCGTGGAGGACTTGAATGGAAATTAAGTCGGACGACGAATTAATTTTTTTGGAGTGTACGCATTATGCACGATGCATGCGTATGGTAGTTTTATTACAACTGAATATGCAGATTTTGTGTAAGAAAGTTTTTGTAAAGGATTGCGGCGTTGTTGTGTGAAATATGAATTAACCATCTTAATGCGCGCAAGAACTATAATATAATACATGCTTCGACAGTTCGCTTCAACGGAGAAAACCATATTTTTTATTAAGAAAACAATACTAACTTTATCGATCCTCGAACTCCGCCAAAATGGCGACAAAAATCGAACAATGCGCCATTAACGCGAACAATATACATATATAGCGGACACTATATACCCAAGGATAACAATCGATCGCGCGCGCAATATGAATTACGCGCGGCGATTCGCGCCTCGTATACCATATTATATTTCGCGGCGCATTATAAATTATTCCTAGGCCATCCTTGCATATACACGTACATACAGAAAAAAAGACCTCTGAACCCGACAAAAATAATTGCAGGAAGCGTCGATTGTATAGCTCGCGACTCCGGTTGAATATAAAAAAAAACGAAGAAGACTGCAGCAGGCAGCTTCTATGCACAAATGTCCCGAGCGCCGAGTGAATTATCGTATATGTGTGCTGCTGCTCGCGGCGCGTATTTATACGGGAGACTTTTGCGCCAGCGCGTCTACGGAATGACGCTATTTATAGCGAGGATAGAGACGATGACACGGCGTATGTGTGTATATAGCGGAGAGATGCGCGAGCATTCCGCCTTTCCGGGATTATCGTCGCGGGCGCGAGGAAAATTCTTCGGCGGCTCGCTTCGTATATTTCGAGCGAGCGAGCGCGTATAGGTATATAGCGATTGTCGCCGCGCTATTTGCGTAATTTTAGTCGAAGCTCGGCGAGAGAGTGATTTCGCGATTTCGAAACGCGCGCTGGATTTCGGAAAATGCGGAGAAGAAGGGGAAAGGGACGGTGGAATTTTTGGTATTTGAATAGAACAAAATTGTTCTGTGCGAGAATGATGGGACTTTTCGGTTTTGAAATTCTGAATTAATTTTGAATGATTTTGTATCTTCTTGAATACAGATCGAGTGTATAATTAAAATGAAGAATAATGGAGTTTTGCATGAGTTCCAAAAATTTTTAAAATACCAATTAATAAGTTAATTTTTTGATACTTTATAATAAAAAAATTTCGGTATTAAATTTTAGGTCGCTATTAAATAATCCAGATGCCGTATAAATACATAAAGATTTGTAACCAGAAAAAGTACATTTCGAATTTCATCTCCTCATACCTATATACCGAATCGACGACAAACTGTAAAACAGATACTTTACGGATTTCCATGAGTACCAAGCGAATAAAACAGACAATCGTTTGTTTATCATTCGGTTCGTGCATCCGCATAGGTAACACCACTATACAGATAAAAAAATACTGTACCCATCGTGCGCGACATGTGACATCTGCCTATAAATTATATGGGGAATACGTACACGAAGCTACAGGTACGTATACACGAGCGTCCGTCATAAATACGAATACTACGCGTATAGGTACGTGTGCGCACGCCCGGATGAATTTATGGAACGTGTCTTCTCGGTTTTATTTTTCGACGTGTGCCCACGCCTGCACCGAGTCAAAAGTAAAAGTTGCCCCTCGCGCGCTCGGCGCAAAACTAGTGGACATGACTGCGGGGCGCGACCAATGACATTTCGACAATACTGATCGAAGAGACTCGTGTCTCGCTTCTGACAACTGGTATACTTACTGTATCACACGACCTTACTCCAAATGAACGTGAATGGACTGGCTCGATTTTTGCCTGATTCAAAAGGATACAGTCTTATACTTTTAAGGACTTGAGGTGAATGTCCCGATTTCTGATCACATTATGTCCCTATTTCTGCTCGTCGCCTTTCATTTTTCTATTGTTACAAATATTGGATATATTGAGATATTTGTGGTGTATTAATAAAAAATTCGAAATAAATTACGTTATTTTATAAGTGTAGTACAAATAGAGACCGATGTGCAAACATAACGTATAGCCAACAACGACACACGATGCTTGATTTCTACTAGAATTTCAGGCATACAAAATGTTTCTATTCTAAACCAATTCACTTATCTCTCTTAATTTGAAATAGTGAAACCTCGGAGATTTCACTGCTTTACAGTGAAATCTCACTGTTTCGCAGTGAGAACTAAGCAACTAATTCATGTAGTGGCTGAGTTTTCACTTTAAACAGTGAATTTTCACTATTTCAAATTAAGAGGGTATAAACAACGTTGTTTTTTATTATTTCTAGTAAGATATACTTTCCTCATATTTATTCTGGACATAAATTAATGTCCTGGGCATTTAAAATGTTTACATTTCTATTATCAAGGATGTATTCTAATATTAACAATAACGAAGAAAATTGACTTATCCTTCATAAATAACGTCAGTAATAAAGTACATGTAATAACATAGCGACTGTTATTTTCAGAATGGAATTAAATTGAATTGAATTAAGTAGATATGCAGCTACAATAATGCACCCGCTGCAAATGGCGAGTATAAATAATCCCCAAGACAACAAAGGACGCAAAGCGTATACGTATGCACATTTTCATCCAATTTTCAAAACGCGGCGAGCAGCAGCGGCGCGGTAGGTATATACACCAGGATTTTTTACGACCCCCGGCGACTATTTTCGTCCTGCTCGCGCTCTTGCGCGCGCATATCCAGAATAATAAGAGGCACTTCATTGCAAAACTTAGTTCGACCGAGTGAGCCATAAAAGCCAACTGTAATCTGCCTTTCATCTGCGCGAATGCGAGCTCTCTCTCTCTCACTCGCCCTCAGAAGGAAGGAATAATACGAGGAAGGAAAAAAAGAACCGAGCGGGTAAAATGAAGAGAACGAGAAGCAGAGTGCGGTACAACGCGCGCAAAGGAAACCAAAGAAATAATGAGGGGATGGAATCCGAGTCTTTTCAGTTTGAATCATTTATTTAATATCTTGCGAACGGCGCCGAGCGGAGCAATTACAAAAGTTCTACGTTTACTTCGGCTATTTTCTCGGTTCTATTTCGGAGTTGGATTTCAGAGTATCGACGAAGTCAGGTGTGCATTGTTTACCATTGCGAAATATTTCGATATCCAAGGCAAACGCAGTTTCCTAAAAATATATCGTGAACTAGATTTCTCGAACTCGATGCGTAAAGGTCAAGAAATACGTGAAGCAAGTGGAAAACTTTGGAAGTTTCATCTAAAACGAATACAAACTATAATGTAACCTAAGTAATTGCTTAACCACACGGCGAGGCAATAAGACACTCGCAAAAACAGTGTGCATAGTGTACAAAAACTCTCAGAACTCTGCAATTTATATAATTTATGTAATCCCGAGAGACGACAATAGTCACCGCCGCCCACGATCGCACGATCGCAAGTCGAGCCGTGTGATGAAAGAACCCAATCTCTCTCTCTCTCTCTCTCTCTCTCTCTCTCTCTCTCTCTCTCTCTCTCTCTCTCTCTCTCTCTATTTTCAAGCCACAATCCGTTCGATGGCTCCTTTTGCCGGTAATGCCTAACGCGCACCATATCGGTACTTCTCGTATACGCTGACTGACCTCAGACCGAGCTGCAGCGGCGGTATAGGTAATAACCGAACTTTCGCTCCGTTATATTTATCATCTTGTATACGGGCATATGAAAATTCTACGAAGCAGTATGGATGGGAATAATATGGAGTCGTTGTGTAGAGAGCGAGTAGCGGGATTTGTGCAGGTCGTGATTTTTGGGTGTGCTGGTGTGGATCGTGTTGGTTATTCAGGTTAATAGGCTGATTTCTCGAATAAATATTTGATTTTGAAGATTTTACGAGGGAGTAAATGAAAGATACTGCCGTTTTTCCGGTAATTTATATCTATTTGTATTCTTAATAAGACTGAACATAATTAGCAATAAATTAGTCGTTCTTATAAGCTAGGCAAACCGCATTTAAAATCATTATCCAGCCTACATCTAAGCAATTTTTCTAAAAATAAAAATAAAAAGTAAGAAGTGGTTTGCTCCGAGTGTAATAAACTGTCTCGTAAATAGCCCGCGCTTGCGCAACGACGGACCAAAAAAAGGCACAATTTTCTACTTACGGAAAATAGCAACGGCCAATTAAACACACACGTACAGGCCCCATAGGATAGTAAAGAAAGAGAGTAGCAATCTTAGCGGTGTGCGCGCGCGAACGCAGGAGGCCGTAAATTAGACCGAGAATAAGCTGCGCCGCACACCGCCATTAGAGTCCACCTCCAAGATTGCTGCCTCTTAATTAACGATCGAACGCATTGCCCTCCCACGCGCTAAAAAAGAAAAAGCAAAAAGAAAAGAAAACGCAAGAAGATCTCGAGTGTATTGTACGTCCAGAACAACGGAGAAGTTCGGGAAGAAGAAAGAAGTGCGTAGGTAAGCATCGAGAAACGCGGAAAAAAAGAGAGAGAAAGAGAGAGAGGAGAGAGACTGTGTAGTCTTGTGACTATGTATATTGTGTATATACCTATGTGTACATAAGTGGGTGTCGTTAGAAGAGAGTGGGAGGGGGTATAGTTTATCGCGAGGCGATATGTATACCTGCAGGCGCGGATCTCAGATATATACACACGGGGTTTTATCAAGTTAGCCGATTCTACGCGCGTGTACAGAGAAATATATACAAGGCGGCGCGAGGAGAGTGAGACGCGCGCGCGCGAGGGAAATTTATCGCGGTGTTATTGTTGTTGTTCGAGAGGCCTCTAGGATTGCTTCTTTTTTTTCGCACACGGAGTACCAAGCGGATGGAGCAATCGCTCCGTACCGATCGCCCAGCACGCTTTCTTTCGTATTCGTGGCTGAATTTTAGTCTATTATTGATCTAGCAGCTGTAGTGCGGTAAATTTATGATTTTAGTTTGTTTTTATATTAAAATGATTTTTATTGGTACTTGACTATAATACTCTATTTCTCTGATATTTTTCATTAAATCGCAACTTCACGAGTTAAATCTCGCCATCTTAAGTGGTCTATAAATTTACCGTCCACGAAACTTTGATAATATCCTTTCTGTTGTTGAGAAAGGCGAGTTTATAGCCACGAAAAATAATACCTTGTGGCTAAGAAATATAGACCTTCTTCAATTCTGACAATGCTATTCTGGCCAAAGCGATATTTAATCCAGATTCATTCTTTTGGTCTGAAATTGTAAACACAGAGACGAGTTACTTACGAAAATATTTTTGTCGTGACACACAACACAGTCTAACAATACAGTGATATCTCACCTATTTCAACGTAATTATTTTGGCCGGCTTTTCCCTCACTTATTTTAATTTGCATTCTACTGATAAACCTATTGGTTTAAATAGACAGCAAGCTCTAAGTGCTATACATGCATAATTGAGAGTTTATGAGTAATGACGCTTTCTTTCATAGCATGGATATTCTATTAAAACAAAGAATCACCAAAAACTAAGCTTGTTAAAATAGACGAGGTATTTCTGCCCCCGAGTCGTTAAAACAAGCGAGGCATCACAGTAACAATATCGAAAGCGCAAACAATACAATTTTCCAAATCAGCAACAGCCAATCCACACTGAAAGCTACAACAAACATCATCACTTCCCCAACAGAACCTCGCAAACCTCCTCTCCACGACAGTATCACACTTAAGCCTCCAACTCCGCCACAAAGATATACTTCCGCCACTACAATCACCGGTCCGCAAAAGCAAGCCATAACCCAACTAAGTTCAAAGCTCTCTCTCTCTCTCTCTCTCTATCGCAGCACTATCGACAACCTTCATCGTCCTCCGTGCTATCTCCTCCGATCCACTATAAACCACGGGCTCTTGGCGGCAAAATTTCTCCATCCTCGTGAAGATCAGCCGCTCCGCTCCGCACCGAGACGAGATCTCGTCGAGATAGGAGACACTACGACTATCCTTCTTTCGCTGCTTCTTCTTCTTCGTTTTCTTCCAGCGCGCTTACACTTGGGCTGTGCTGCCTGCGCGCGCATCACACGCCGGGTGAGTCATCCTCTGGGTGTACACACTGGCTCGGCCGAGGGTATACGGTATATAGGCGTAGGAAACGCTTCATCGGGCGAAGGGTACGGGAGAAAAGGAGCGTCTAGACTTATCTCCTCTTGTGGCGCAAGCGCGCGCGCGCGCGCGGCCAACCCCTCCTCGCTTAACGCATTCTGCGTAACCACTCGCCCGAGCGCAATAGAGACTGGGATGAAGGTATACGTAAGGGAGGCTGCAGGCTGTGGGCTCTCGTGGAGCTTCTTTTTCTTTCCTTCATTTTCTTCGGGGTATTCTCCGTTTTCTTTTTGTCTTTTGGGATTTTAATTAGGTGGGTGTCTGAGGGAAGCTTGTGCGTGGACGGGCTTTTTTTGAATTTTGAATAATGCAGAATGGGAGTGAAGTCTGGAATTTTGCCTGTGGCGATGATAATTTTACGTTGTTGCTCTGCTAATTCTGAAGGAGTTTTGGTTTGAACAGGCACGAGCCACTATTGAATGGTGTAGCCATGTACATTTATATTTTATCATTGCGTGATCGCAGGAAATTATTTTATTTTCTTAATAATTAAAAGCAATGTTCACTGGGGGTAATTTGTAGGGAACAACTAGAAACACGTACAACGTAGATACAAAATTTACTAGACTTTCATTTTAATTTATAATGAATATTACAACTTAAAGCGCAATTATTGTACATGTAACTATTTGCAAACATTGCTGTGTATCAATCTCAATTGCTAATGAGCTTTAAACTCCAACACAATTAATTGGTAGACGCTACAAACATTTATGAATGAAAATTATTCATAAATATTTAATTTACAATGCAAAGTGTTTTACACACGAACTGTGATAATCATATATAATTAGAAGTACAGTAATATATACCATCAAATTCCACACGAAACATGCTATTTCACGAAGTTTCAAATTTCAAGCATACCGTCAAAGTTATGAATGCAAAATCCGATTCGAATCACACTTTGGCGAGCGCGCGAAACATCGCGAAAGCTGCTGCAGCTGCAGCCGTAATCCAGCATCGTAATTACAAACTACATTCGGCTTGCAAAAGCTTCGCTCGATCAGTCAGTATAAACACACATGCACACACACCCGCGGCACACGTACAGTCCCAAAAGGCCAGACTCCGAGAGAGATTCCCCGCGTCCAGCCGGCAACTTCTCGTACGTTCCAGGAAACGCGCCGGATGCGGAGAAAGCGCGATTAAGCGCAATTAGACCCTGCAGCTCTCTTCGTCGTCTAACATGACTAATATCCACCAGCAGAAGAAGCAGAGGTCAAGAAGCACACTGCACGTACACCGTGAAATATTTCCAAGCGCCACAGCCGCGAGATGCGTTATAAACGCGGGATGCGGCGAATTAAGCGATGCGTATTAAGCCAGCAGGCTCCGGCTCTATCCTATTTTCACGGCTAAAGCGATTATAATGATGAACGCGCAGCATGGATATCGCACCTATGAAACGCGCCAAGAGTTCCCGAGGATTACTGGAGCGGAAAACATTGGCCGGCGAACACGTTCGTGTACGTATATATGTACGTATACGTGGATGGAGTAAATAGAGAGAGAGAGAGTGAGCGAGCTGATTGAAGTCCGTTGGTTGGTTGGCGCTCTGTTTGCTGAAATAACGAGCGAGAGGGTTTCTCGTATATATACTCGATTGCGCGTCGCGTCGCATCGCGCGGCGCAAGGGAAGAAAATGTATAGGCGTCGCTGCATCGGCTGGATTGTAACACTGCGAGTGGCCTAATTCGGAGAGCGTTGTTTGAATTGCCTTCCGAGCGGATTTAAAGTTTAAAGAAAACTTGTATATCTGGCGCTGAAGATCTCGGTAAAGTAGAACGAAGAATAAACTACTATATCCACCCACTACCTGAGCCAATTTCCTTTACTCTTTGCGTAGCTTCTAGGATCATTGCGCGAGCATGCGTTGTACCATCGCGCAATATTCGATCTGCGCGCGGAAAAAGTAAATCGAAAGAAATACTCGGACCGACGCAAGAAATTAAGAGCTCCAGAAAGAATTTCAACGCCGCGCGCAATCTCACTCACGGCGACTACTTGCGCCGTCCTGAACAAGCAAATACAAAAACGCCGATGAGCGAGAAACTTAGCGGCGCTCGTTTGGCGATCAGCCTCGAGCATCTTGTTTTTCCACCTCCTCGGTGTATATATACATTCCCTCGCACCCTCTTGCCATCAACATCAGCGCCACCTCGGCATCGCCGGCAAAAGAAAAACAAAGAGCCGGACGTTTTTGAGTCCTCCGGTGTGTAATTGGCCGACCGCGCATATATCGCCCCAGGGAAACCCTAGTTGCGTCATCGACGCAGATATATATATATATATATATATATATATATATATATATATATATATATATATATATATATATATACATACATATACAGAGCCGCACGCAGGCGGAGAGGGAAGAGATCGCAAACGAGGCGCGAGAAACCCCGTAAGGGTCGTGTAGTCGGATCTCTCTCCTTCTCCAGCTTTCTTTCCCGGAATTTCCGCGCCCTTTGGAGGCGTGCTAGAACGTGACGCCAGGTACGAGGGTAGAATACATCATTGCGCGTGAATCACCCGCGTGGATGTATATATATATCTATGTGTGTGTGTGTAGATCTGGTCTTGCATCTTGCGGTGAGCGTGTAGGAGTCGAGGACGAGGAGGAAGCCGTGTTTGCCGTATCCAAGTTTCGGGAATACGCGCGATTGCCGCGCGTTTATTCGGTGGCTAGGCACCGCGAAGGACTAAGTTTTGGTTCGTGGTTGAAGGAAGTTTCAGTGATGCACAACGTTGTGAAAGTGGAGGAGATCTGAATGCGGTTTTCCAACTTGGCAGCTGCAGTTGTCGATTCTATATGCGAGCTGCGGATTCGTCTTTTGTTAACTCTTACAAACAATAATTTTTTGTATAAAATATTGTCATTTTTTATAATTTCTAAATCAATATAAAGAATTATAAAAAGTGTCAATATTTGACAGCTATTTGATAAATATAAAAAGAATATATTTAAATTAGGTGGTAGCCTGGTCTAGCTAGTAAATGGGTTAACTAGAAATAAACACTGTACTTTGATCAAAATTACAATAAAATGCATGCACAGGTGTTTATTTTCTCAAAGAAGTACATTTTCATTGAAACGGCCGTCAGTTTCAGAGTTATGTCGATTAGGCTTGTATTTATAGATAGATAAGATAGATGTAACTTTATTTCTGTTCGAGACAAAAAATATGTATAGATGAGGTACATTAAGTATTATAAATAATATGTAAAAATCAATAGTTAGAATCACGGTAGTCAATTATATATAGCGTTGTAGGGAAAAATGAAGGCCTTTTTGTAAAATAAAATAGTTGGACAAATAGGAAATATTACCGATATTGTGCAATCCAACGTGGAAAAATAATATCGCTGCAGTTTCCTGCTTGCACTAAATTGCTGTTTACAAAATGTCAATCAAACTCATTAAGTACATAAAGACAGTGTTCGAATTGCTGATTCATAATAAACCAACCATTACCTACCACAAGTGACAACTGACACTTAGTCGCCTAAAAAATAGTAGACAAGCGCGAAATGCATAGTGCTCCGAGACCATAATGACAAAATTCCCGCGAAACAAAATCATCAGTCCATCAAACACGCGCGCGAGAAAACTCAATCAGCCGAAGAGTTTTTGCCGGTCGTCCGCGGGTCGAGTGCAGGAGCTGTTAACGGAATGAATTCAATCTCATAATAACGCCAGGCCACTCTCTTCTTTGCTTCACTTTTCTCCTTACTCCCGCGGACGAAGTGACAATAAAACAGAAGAATCTGCCCAGCCTTCCATCCGGATGAAAGAAGTCAAACGAGCGACTCTCCATTATATATTGTCTGCAGGTCCTCCATGTCGGGTATTGGCAGGAAAGAGAGAAGGAGAGAGCGGCGGCGGCAGCCACGTAGACAAAAGTTGGCTGACCGCGTCGCGAATCGATATATATATATATATATATATATATATATATATATATATATATATATATATATATATATATATATATATATATAATACAGAATGAAGGAAGTACAGCGAACTATCGGCAGAGGAGGCCAACTTTTGATTGAAACTCGGGCACAATGTCTGACAATGTCGCTTCCCTATCTCTCTCTTCTCTCTCTCTCTCTTCTTAAATGTCACTTGCATTAGCTCACTCGGCCATGCAAGCCCTCGTCTGTATGCAGCTGAGGAGAGAGTCAGTAGCTCGGAGTTAAGTTTTAATTAGGAAATTGATCGCTGCTGGGCCCGTTTCACTGGTGCCGCGGTACACGAGACGTCGAAAACTTTGAGTCACTGACATTATAGTTATCCCCGTTACGTGACACGCTTCTTGTTCGTTTTTATAAGTTTGGACGATTTTTCTTTATTCCTTGCAAGCGCAATTTGTCTGCATTATTGGCTCTATATCGACTTTTTAGAAGTTTTTCTATTGACTGCGCTTGAAGTTCGCTTTTAATTAAATTTCATTCAAAATGAAAATGTCGCGATGAAAGAGAGTAGCGAACGTTCACGTGGACAATATAAAATCATTATAACACTCTTGTACTGTGTGCGTCATGCAAAATTCTTCAGCGGGTGTTATCAAGTAACTATGTACAGAAGAAAGTATATAATCAATTAAAAGTCTCTTTTATTGTTTTATCTCGCATTGACATAATATTGGTGACTACCGAAAAAATGACGAATATAAACACTGGGATAGCGTTATAAATTGTACTCTTGAAACAAAAGCAAATTTATGAAAATGACTGTTGCTAATCTCGAATCAACACATTTTAAAGTATAACATTTATAACAATATAATATTTTATATAGTAAAAAAATCGACTTTAAAATGACACATGTTATTTTTAGGTCTCATATCCAGAAAAACGTACTTGCAGCTATTTTTGGTGTACCAAAACTATTAAATTCTTAAAGTTAGACCATTAGGAAACAAGCTACAGTTTGTCTGAATAGTTAACTGTAGTCAACTATAGATGTAAAGAAAAACTATTTTCCGACCGTAAAAAAGTCCCGGTACAAGAGAAATAAACAGCACTGCTAATACCCGCTCATTGAAGACAAACGTGGTACGCACATAAAGTTCCTCAGCTCCTGTAGACCAGCAAAATCCATTTCTACGATTACAAAGCTAACGCGCAATTTTACGTAACGATGGAACTGCTCGCAGCCTTCAGCAAATTACGCAGAAGAGCAGCAGCAGCCGCAAGCTGCTACTCCTGCTCTAACGGTCGAGGAGACCAAAAGAGAGAAAAAAGAAGAAAAAAAAACCTGGAGGGAAAAGCGCGAGCCGTGTAAAGCATGCGACGAGAGCGCGTTATTTCTCTCCCTCTACCATCCGGCTGCACGGCTCGCCGAGCGTAACGCGCGAGTTTCTCTCTCCTTCTAACGTTGTACGACGCGCGCGTACCCCGCACTCCCAGAGAAGGAGGTAAATACAACGAGAGGAAGACGACGGCGAGGCGAGTGGGCACGCATGCATGCACCCACGCACTCGACTCGCGAGGGTCCAACACACGGCTGATATGCACCCGAGGAAACGCGACGCCGCCGCCGCCGCGCGAACCCTTTGTTTGCTCGAGGGGGTAATTCGTGGGCACGGGCTGGCGCGGCTTTCACGGGAAAGTGTGCGAGGCTCTTGCTGCGATTTTCAAATTCTCTTTCTGCAGTTGGTCTTTGCGAGGGGGTATTTGCGTTTGTGGGAAATTTTACGTGTGAGCGCGTTTTAGGGATGTGGATACCTATTGCTTTCGGAATTTCTATCACTGACATTTTTACGCATATTCCAAGTAACGTGTTTATCCTTACGCATAAAAGTTCCGTTACTGCGTACATTAAAAAGTACAATTTGATAATGTTTTAAACGCCGTGTATAACTCTCATTGATTTTTCATTTTACGGTGTTTGCCTTGACAAAGGTGAATATGTAGGATAGATAACATCTGCCAAATTATTAACACGATTTTGTTAATACTTTATATCAGTATGAGGGGAGTAAATTCCACGGTAAGAACTGATAACCGACAAGAAATGCACTAATATAACACCAGTAAACATAAAATTTTCTTTGATTCAGACAATAGCTACTATTTAGCAGTGATACATTCATAACTGATTAAATCAGTGATTATCCACTGATAATCAGTAACTTCTCTCTGATTCAATTTTTCAAAGAGTGCAAATACAAATGCCAGCCAAAAACTCATATTCAAATCTATAAACCAACCTATCACCGTTTTCCAAACCATTCTCCATCCTATTCATACCATCCTTACATTATACCCTCGTATGTCCTCCTCACGTGGAAATCGCGCACAAAAATCCGGCGTAGTCCGAGATCCGCGTTTTCATGCTCGCGCTAGCGGACGTTTGTTAACTCGGGCGTGTGTGTGTGTGTATGTACGTCCACGGACTCTCGTTATCTGCGTGTCGTCTTCCCTTTCTACGCTCGCAGGCAGTTCCCTCGTGGCGCCTGCGTTATTAATGCGACGCCGCGCCGCGGTTTTATCGTGGCCGTGGCTCAAGTCTCGGTGTACCCTTTTCTACCGCTACTTCTTCCGGACCCGTCTTCCTTCTACTCTCTCATTCTAGTTCTCTCTTTTCATCGGATGGTTGGCGAACACTCACCCTATCTTTTTTTGTTCGTAGCTTTTTTTGCCGGTGAATGGTGCTAAAGGGAACGTCTGGAGTCGCGTGTTTTCGAATAAACTTCTTTTTAGTGGCTTTTTGGATTTACATACTCTTAAAAAAAATGATATCGCGGATTTGGCGTACAACGCGGTAACAGTGAATGTTGAGATTTTGACAGAGTGAAGTTAAATATTTATTGGAAATTCGGTACTTAGATGTGAAATTTGTCGTTTAAATATTTTTGGAGGTGTATTCTTGAGTGAAAGTTTATGGTGCAGTTATTTCCGAGGGAAATAAGCGTTTTCAGTGAACTATTAAAAAAAATATAGAGATCTGAATGTTTCAAATCTGTAATATGTATACTTACAGTATACGTGAGCGGAACGACGTTTGATTGGCGGGCACTCACCTAAAACAGAAAAACAAAAACAAATTAAGTTTATTGTACAACTCTTAATTGCACATTCGCACAGAAACAATACTACAATCTATTTTTGTACACGCAATAAAGGAATTTCACAGTTCGATTATTCCTACATAGCTTACAAAAACGACTGAATGAAAGAAAACTACGCTAAAAGCTGCAAGCCATTATTCCCGTCTCAACGTTTCAACAACAATCAGCAAAATAAAGGAGCTAAAAGAAGCTAATTAATTTTAACTGTCCGGCACTCGACCGAAAAATCTTTTCCGCTCTTCCTACCAGCGCAGAGACAGTGTGCTGCACAAAGAAACGAGAGAAGTAGAAGAAAAAAAAAGCATTCCTTTCCCAGCCCAGGCAGACTTCTATTCGAGTTCGCTGCAAGCCCTGCAGTGCACTGCACTGCACATGTATATGTCTGTCTCTGTCTCTCTCTATCTCTCCCTCGCATTTTCCAGTGCGACGATTTGCGCCGCGATTGCCCTCTCGGACTCGTGCGCGGCAGCAGCAGCAACCCCGGCAATTAGCCCTTCCCCTGGGTTAACAGCAGCACAGTGGCTCTCTCGCTTTCTCCCTCGTTATTGTAAGACGTCGCGGGACGCGCGACTTTTCTCCCTACGTCGCCTCCCGGTTTCATGGACGTTGACGGATGCGCAGGGTTTTTTCCCCGTTGCACTTGGCTCGGCGCAGGACAATGCGGAGGAAGTTTTGCTATGGAGAAGAATTAGGAAGCAATTAGGAAAAGTTTTTGTAGGAGATGAAAGGCTTTAAAAGGCTTTATTTGGAATTTTTAAGATGGATTAATTGAATTCGTTGTTGAAACGATCGTATGCGATGTTTTTTAGTTGAAAATGCTCATCGCCAGTATAACGAACTCGCGTCGAGATAATCTCGATATTTTAATGCGATTCAGATTTGCGTCGTGCTCTAATTAGTAGAAAGTTGCAATAATGCAATTAGACCTGGAATGAGCTATTGCATATTCTAACCTTTAATGTTCTGAATGCGAAATGAAGAACGTCACGAGCGCGAATTGAAAGCCACATTAATTCTCAGTGCCTTAGTCTAAACTTTTTAATCTTGCAGTAGTGATAAAAAGAGCGAAACTATAACATGTTTGCTCGCAGCGTCATGAAAAAATAATGACATGATAAAATTGTTCGCGAAATGGTTGAATTTCCATACGCAATTATTATTCATAAGTATAAACAAATGCAATGGTGATTATGGTGAGTGGTCACCCTGAACTTCCATAACAATAACTCTAAAACTACTAATTTTAACAATCACTAAAATATGCTAATTAAAAAGCTGGCGAAAAAGTTCGTGCGAAAAAAGTGCTGCTATTCACGTGTAGTTTGAATGACAATGAGAAAATCAGCCAAACGAGTATATGTATGATATAGGTATATATGCACGTACAATAACAGGAGAATTTACCCTGGGCCAAGTAGTACCTCATGTCCTCTTGGATGTGGAATTTCACGCGAGTTTCCCCTTCCCTTCGAGGCTTTTTGTTATATTAGCGTACACAGTCGGGCGAACTCAGTTCAGCTCGCGGCAGAGAGCGAGATCCCTTATAAACGCGGAACGTTGGCTACAGACCGAGAGCACAATCAAGGTATATGTCCAATTTCTGTTCACTTTATATCTTATTCCATCTTATTTTTAAAAGTAAGACAAAGTAAGAACCATAACCAAATCTTTAATTATTTGCATATTTTTCTGATGTTGTCCGACGCGACAATATAATTAAAGTCAGCGAAAATAATTAATATAGATTAAGCGTATGTACAGTATTTAATTAATTACTATTACCATTAACAGTAAAATCATATAGAAAAAATTTTCAATGTTATATTATAGATAAGTTGATTCATAACTAAGCCAATAATATATTTTTGGTTTGCAAATCTTTACCAGAAAGATTTGTTTTCTCATTGTTATGACTAGTAAATAAAAATACTTTAGTGAACAAAACTTGGGACATTTACCTTACATACGGACAGCAGGTGCAAACGAGCTTGTTGCGCTTACCTGCAGTGACCAAGAACATCTTCGTGAAACAATAAAAAAGACTTCAAAGACGGGGTATAACTTCTTATAAATTACATGACTCGTGTGGCATTTTTCTTTCGTAATAGAGTTGGTTTTGTTTTGATGTTGAAGAGTGCAATTTATTTGTAATAACATAATAAATTGTAGGGTATTTCTGTAATTTTTATAAGAATTAAATTTTTCTGGTTTTATTATATTAATGCTGGGTTAAATTACACACATATTTTTTTAAATTGGCAGTGTAGTAATATGGCCTGTTTAGCACTTGCTCGAGTAAGGAATTTGATGAAAATGTGCAGTTTTATTTTTCGATTGAGGCCAACTGTCGAGAAAATAAACTTATAATTTGTTATCTTTAATAGATCTTAAAGATTAATTGGTAACTATAATCACAATGAAATTTAACTGAATAAGATAGAATGTGTCTCAAGCATATCCAAACAAAAACCAATGTGTCATTGATGTTCAATCGAAGAACGCCGTCATTACAAGGTAGAACAAAAAGTCTCTAAAAAATAACATAAATTACATAGTGAATATGTATCTCATTACCTTTAATTAAATAGCAAAAATATGAATAATCCAGCTGTACGCATCAGAGAATAATTTTTTACACGTTTGTACTTCGATAGTCGAGTGGGAATTCGCAGATATTTAATCGAAGAAACCGAGTGAAGGCTTCCACTCCTTGGATTGCTCTGGAGTCGAGCATTGCACTAACAATAAGTGTGATTCGAAAGACAACAAAATTAACAGAAATTGTTGGTTTCTAGTAGTGCGAGAAAAATCAGTGACTAATAATGTTGATTTACTTGTTGATTGTGCTTTTGTGCCTAGTGGTTTTTCACGTTTATACTCGATACGGTAGATATGGAAGAATGGTTAATAAAATACATGGACCACCGGCACTTCCCATCCTCGGAAATTTGCTGCTGCTCTATGGTAATCTTGGTGAGTTAAACAATATTAAAAGTATATACAACACTTTCAGAAATTAAAGTTATTTCTACGTTATGAACATTTCAGTCAGCTATTTGTCATAATAATTATGAGAACATGCATTTGTTGTAAATGCAGTAAAGAAAGTACTAATAGCCGAAATTTTTATTTATTTCAGAGGATTTATGGACTGTATTACGCGAAAATACGAAATTATACTACCCAATTGGAAGAATTTGGTTTGTTATATCTGCAATGATATTAACTGTTGATCCAGATGATTTGAAGGTAAATAAAAAAGGATAACATACTTTCTACATATATTTGCTAAATTATATCGGAAAAATAAAATTTTTATTTGCATTAATTTTAATTATAATCATTATTACTATCATTAAACATAAAAAAATGTTTTAACTTTTAGATCTTACTTTCGGATAAAGTAAACATCGATAAGAGTTTTTTTTACAAACATATAGAAATTTGGGCCAAAACTGGTCTTATTACCGGCACAGGTAAATAACTCTCAGAAAAATTATTAAGAGGACAAGACACCTTTAAACTATAAAAAAAACTTTTTATTTATGAGTCCATAACACTTTTCATATTTAAAGGTAAATATTTTGAAAATTATTTCACTATAAATACTTGGTCATATCTTTAATTTCACCATTGTAAAACCTCAAAATCTTTGCCTTACACGTCACAAAAAACTACTATTGTCAATACTATATTTATTTCACATAATATACTAAAAATTAAGTGAAACCCTTCTTTATTACATTTTTATTATAATTTATGTTTCGGGCATCCAAGCTATTTAAAAAAAAATTTATTAATAATTTCAAAAAGTGGTGCAATTAAAAATATGAATTAAAAGTATTTATAGTTAAAAAACTTTCAAAATGTTTACCTTTAAATAAGAAATGTTTTATGGATTCATAAATGAAATGTTTTTTTAGAGTTTAAAGGTGTATTGTCCCCGTAATTCGGTTCTGACATGGGGACGTGACCAATATAGTATGTTTGATTTGAACGGTAATTTTATGAGTAGAAGTGTGCGTAGAGAAGTTTTCATGCGTGAAAACATGAGCAGAAGACTAATAGTCATGCAAAATCTCCGTTCAACGAACTTGTAATTTTTGCCACCAGGGAGCGCGCTTCCAATGTCAGATCCCAATAGTGATTATTGATACTTCAAAAAGTTTTTTGTAAATCTGTTTGTGGATATAGGGGATAAGTGGCAGCATAGACGAAAAATTATCACACCAGCGTTTCATCAAAATCTTTTGAAAAAATATATGGAAGTAACATGTGAGCAGTCAGATAAGTTTATTGACTTTTTAAAGGATCAAGGACATGAATCAGTTCAAAGTCTAATACCATTATGTTCGAAACTCACTTTGGGCATTATTTGTGGTAAATTCTGAACTTAGTCAAGAATATATACACTTACTCCATCATTTATTAAACAGCGAATACCTTCAATATTTGTTTTAATAGAATCAGCGATGGGCGTTGATTTTAATAACATGGTAGAAGAAGCAGACGAATACAGAAAATCTATCGAAGAGTTTTTCAGAATCGCTGTGGACATGTAAATAAAAAATATATGTTAATGATATATTCTACAATACATCAATTAAAAATTCCATAATATTCTTTATAATCAAAGGGCGTGCAGACCTTACTTACAAGACTGGATGCTGAAGTTTACGAATGTTGGACGAAGACAAAAGATCGTAATTAGTAAGCTTCGTAATTTCGCAGATAAGGTGAATGTCAATATTAACTTAACAATGGTAAATTTATTTTGATACTTTCTAAATTATTTCATTATAATGAAAATATTTTACATTTTAAACAGATAATAAGTGAGCGACGAAAATATCACGAGCGAACGAAATACCAATTGTTACAAGATTTCACCGATGATAAAGAAGACACTGAAAATACAGCTGGAGGTAATAGTGAATGCTTACATTGATTAAGGACACGCTTTTACTGAATAGTAATATTAATTTAATATTTAAGCACAACGAAAGAGGTTGGCTATGCTTGACGTGTTATTATTAGCTGAAAAAGAGGGTTTGATAGATGACTCAGGAATCAAGGAGGAAGTGGACACGTTTACGGCAGCGGTAAAATTTTTAAATTAGTTTTATTTATTTTCTTACGCATGGACTCAATCGATTAACCATTACATATAGGGTTATGATACAACTGGAATGGGAATGGTTTATATTTTGATGCTTTTAGCTGAGAATAAGGAAGCGCAAGTAAGTTGATTTAATTTAATGAACATAATAAGTAATAGCAAGTTGTTTGTAATTATTGACCCAATTATTTTGTCATATATACTTTAGGATTTAGCTAGAGCCGAAGCATTTAGAATATTAAATAAATCTGGAGGTAAAATGACGATGGCAGAAATTCAACAACTTGATTACATTGAACGATGTATCAAAGAAACACTACGACTATTCCCGACTGCTCCCAATTTTGGGCGAACGATAACCAAGGACATACAATTAAGTAGGTTTTTAATGTGAATGTCAAATTTATTATGTGGGTGATTCTCTAATGGTAGGTACATCCATTACGTGTAAACTCCGTGGCCGTTTTGAAATTTAAAATTTTGAATATACTTTTAAAAATTATATTTTTTGCATTATAAATAATATAACTTATTTTAGGTTATAGTAGATCTTTAAATTCCTTATAATATATAAATAAAGCTTCGAGATATATCTCTTATAAAAGATGTACGAACAACTACGGAGTTTACAAAAAAGAAGGGGGACACATTTCATTGAAGACAGATAACATAATAGTATATTACGCAACTAGTGCGTAAAGCGCCTCGCGCACGAGTTGCGTTGTACTATTTTTTGAAAGGAGTGTGAGAAGGTCGAGTACGAGAGAATTTTTTCTTCAAATGGGCATCTGATACGGGCTACGTCCTTAATCAATATTTATATACGAAATTAGAGTAAAATAAAGGTGTATGAGAATGGCAAAGTGCACGGAGGGGCGCTTTTTCCAAAAATTTTCTGTTTTTTTTTAAATGTTTTAATTTTTTTAAATTGTTTCAATTTTTTCAATTTATCCAAAATTTTGATGAGCAAAATAAAGTTATTTTATTCGGTAATTCATATCCACGGAGTTTACAATTTTAATCCGAAACTGGAGCGATTACTCTCGGTATACATTTTCTCAGGCATACGCTGCAGCTAAGAGTTAAAAAAGTATCTACGTTCGAATAAACATACTCTAACTATGTACTTGAGATTATAAAAGAAGTTATAGTATTAAGACACAAATTTACGTTTTCGTGCAGAATCACCCATGTATATAAAATATTCAGAATAATCAACGCGTATCTTGTTTGCAGAGAATTACGTCGTCCCTGCTGGATCGGATATATTGGTTCCTATATTTGACGTTCATAGAGATCCAAAGTTTTGGTCAGAACCAGAGAAATTCAATCCCGACAGATTTTTACCAGAAGAAGTGCAAAAACGTCACCCGTTTGCGTATCTGCCCTTTAGCGCAGGTCCTCGCAATTGTATTGGTAAATATTAATGAATGTTGAATAGGAATGACAATAATTTATTGAAACAGTGTGCGAGAAGTTCGACTTTTCATGCGAGGCTCGCGTGTGAGAGCAGCATTTTAACGCGCGCTATAAGTGCTTCTCGACAAACAAAAAAAGGCAAAAGTTCTAATATTATCAAATTGGAAAATTTTTAGAAAATTGAAAATGTTTAGAAATTTGAGAATTTTTAAAAAAAATTTTACTTTTTGTATATCGAACTTCTCGCAGCTCGTTTAAAAAAATAGTATGTGCAACACGTGTGAGTAAGTGATTTTCAACTTTCGCTTTGCTCGGGCGATAATACTCACACTCGTAGCAAATCATCTGCTTCTCGCACTAGTTACACAACATACTATTTTACAATTTATAATATGCAATTATTTTTAGGACAAAAGTTTGCCATGTCCGAACTGAAAGTTATGGTAGCCAGCATTTTGTACAACTTTTACCTCGAACCTGTGGATTTTACTAAGGATTTGAAGTTTATGGTACACATAGTACTGCAACCAACGATTCAACCTCATCTTAAATTTATCACAATAAATAGGAAATAACTCCATTTAAAGTACAAGAATTTTTTTGTTACATTGAAAACTTATGTTTAGTTAATTTATCAATTCATCCTGTGATTGCAGTATCGATGTCACACAAATTCTTTGTAGAAATACAATCAGTATTTTTTAGCGTCTCCATTTATTTCTAATGTCCATTTCCTCTTTTCGTCATCTTTTCGATCATCAATAAAATCAAAACTTTTTAATTAAGTTAATAATTGATACGAAAATATGCCTTCATAACCGAAAAGAGCAATTCCTGCTCTTTTATAAACTACATTTTTCATCGTTAATTTGGTGTAATTTAAGTATTTTTAGGCAAAAACCCAATCGACATTCATATAAACGCTCTGATAGTAATGTCTCATTCGAAAACTAAACAAGTCCATTTTTAAATAAGAGTGACTAGTTATTCTATTAATGTTCTTGTTAAGAATGTATTTAGTTAGTATTTAAATTAGACGCTTTGTATACAAAATAAACTTGATTTTTAAAAATATATACTCCGATAAACCAAATTAAAAATGCATACAATATTTGAACAATCAAAGGTCATGCAAGACAAGACTTCATAATTACTACGTAATTTCGTAGATAAGATTCATTTTATTAATTTAACTATAGTAGATCAATTTTACAACTTTCACAATGCTTTCATTATAATGACAATAATATGCATTTAAAACAGGTAATACTCGAATCACGAGACTATATCGAACTAACAAAAGATCAATCGTCTCAAGATTTTGGTGATGATAAAAAGGACATTGAAAATACTAAATATGATCATGTGAAGGCACACAAATTTTCTTTTCTATACGATTTATTAAATGCGATTCATTGAAGATCAAAAGTTTGCCATAGCTGAGCTGAAATCTTTGGTATCTAACGTTTTATACAACTTCTACCTCAATCCAATCGACTTTACTAAGGATTTGACATTTTCACTCACATAGTACTACCAATGATTAAACGACATGTTAAATTTATTAAAATAAATAAGAAGTAGTCAATATTAATTTAAAGTACAAAAAAACAAATATTTTACTTTGTATACATTTATATATATATAGTCAAATAATGAGTTATTTATATCAATGCAACATTGAAATACAAAAGTCACTTCACTTTAGCATCCCTGTTTGTCCGTTTCAACAATATCCTCCCTCCTTCAAATGCATCCACGTCCCTTCATGGACAAAATGTAGAACAAAGCCGTCGCCTTATCAATCCCACGAAATCAACACTCCTCAAAATCCTCTCCTCTCCATAACGAAAACCCAAATATCTCTTCCCAGAAAGAAACGAACCAGTACGTAAAACTCCTTCATTCCCGGAAAGTCGCGATAATCCAGATATACCGCGTGTAGCACGTGCGCCCTTTAAACAAAAAAGCCGTCAACCTTTCCGTCCAACGGAACTGGCTCCACTGCGCTCCGCACAGTTTTACCTGCAACGACACCAAAACCGCGCTCTATCTTCCCATCGCGCGTCGCTTCGAGGGAAACTTCGTGCACCTTCTGTAGCGCAGCGGCGTCACGAATTTTCTCACGAGCGATGCCCCCGTGATCGAGTTATGCAAATACAAGCGCGCGAGCTCCCGGGGGGTGAGGCCGGTTTTCGTAATGGCCAGCAGGGTTTGCAGCGCGTGTGTGTATAGCGGCGTCGTATGCAGTTGACAAGCTTGGGATGGTAAACAGCCACACTACTGGCCTACAATCGAGAGCGAGCTTGCGTTGCGGGGTGTGTGTGTGTGTGTTGAGCGTTTTAATTTCAGATTCCGTTGTATTGTCCGAGTTTTACCGGTGTATTTTGGATGTTGAGAATGTTATGAAGTACGTAAGCTCGTCGAGCGATGTTTTGGATTGGTGATGTAATTCAGTGCTTTATTTATCTGCTGTTATTGCAATAAAAAAGATTTAAATCAGTTTGAACAACTATTGCGAAAGTAAAGTAATATTTCATTTGCTTTGGTAACATGTAAATATTATTAATAATTATCCTGTCGTTGAACGTTTGGAGTATAATACACTACTTTCATGGTCACGATTTCATAATTCAATTAGTGTACTTCGAAACGAGGTCACCAAATATACATTACTTGAAAGACAAAATATTACATGACTTTACTTACAATAACACTTTACGATCATTACAATAATCGATTAAATAATATTTCAACGGTTCTAAGAATACTCTGAGTATTTCCACCATCAAATAACGTATAAAGCAACTCGGGCGCAGAATCAAGAGGAAAGTTCGGAGAAACATTTTCTTCAAATATATGTAGAACGGGTGCACTCGCTCGCAAGACAAAAGTGATAATTCTTTTTGCGCGCGTAAGTACGGTCTCTCGCTTTTGAAGAGAAAATCTTCAAACGTTTTTCTCGGCGGCGGCGGCGGCGGCGGCGGCGGCGCAGGCTCTTCTCATACTATCTTTAGACAATAAAAGTCAGCGTACCATTAATCTTGATGCCCAACGACTTTTCGTATTTCATTTCCCCCCCTCCTTGAGCCTGACGTTAATCCAAAAATACCGGGATTACCTTGTTCGTAGGCCGCTCTTCCCTTTACTTGCCGTGCCTCGGCTTCCTATATCCGTCTTCAATTCTTGTATATACGGGGAACAAGATAGTTCGGGGCGCTTGACGGTGTACTTTTTTTTAAGCCTCTCTAGCACGGATCTAAATTTGTCATTTTTATTATCGGGATATAGGCACGAAGACGCGATAATTAACGAAAGCGCAAGTTATCGCAAAATTATAAGAATTTAAATTTAAATTACTCCTGCACTACTTCTATATTTATAGTAGGAATTATTTCATTCGAGGCGGACAATGTATAATTTAGTATATTCATAGGAAATATTAATCTTCAAAATGAAATGCGCATACTTACAACATGCACAAGTGGAGTAGCATTCGAATTGTCTTTGCTCACCTGAAACACAAAACGAAAAATACATTTACTTAAAATTCAAATATATTGTATAAATAATACACAGTATAATTCAAAACTAACTTAAAAATACACTAATTAAGAACATTCTTTTCAAACTATCCCTCTCCTCGAGCTATTTCTAAGCACCCATCGAATCTATAAATATCCAGTTCCTCTCCTAAGGACGAGCCGACGAAGGTCACATATGTACCCCTCCACTCTCTCTCTCTCTCTCTCTCTCTCTCTCTCAAAAAAGATCTGCCTTCGTGAGAAACAACGACAAAACCTACAAAAGAAAGAGACACACGAGTGACTCTCTCTCTCTCTCTCTCTCTCTCTCTCTCTCTCTCTCTCGCGGGGATGAATAATTCAGCGCGCGGCGCATTGTCGCGGACGCGCCCATGTACACCACCGCGTGACTGTCCCTGCATATGTCTGTGTGTATGTGTGTGTGTATGCGATCGTGTCCCTGGGCCCATAACAGCTCGAGCAGCGCCGAAGGTGTGCCGTGCATGAAATCGAGGAGCGATTATTACCTGCGGCGCGTCGGGCTTCCTCTGCGCGCCAACTTTCTTTTTTGTCGCGCCGAATAGTAAGGAAACGCGGCTGCGGGGGCTCGCGAGCGCTTTTTTGATTTCTTCATGTTGGACGATTTTTTAACATGTACGCGGTCTGTGTTCTTATTTGTGCTTCCTTGGGTAGATCGAATTCGAAAAGTTGAACTTGATTGTGAAATATTTTTAAAATCTTCTTGTATTGATGAAAGTTGTTGTCAGACAGTCAATAATGAATAGAACTATTTTGAATTGTACATTTCTTGGTTTAATAGTTGTTATTAACAGATATTTCTTACAAATTCTAATAATACTTGTAGCGACGATCTTTGCTTTTTCTATTAGCTTCAAATTTGATTATTTTATATTGTACATTTTCTATGCCTAAAAGTTGTACAATCTACATTATATTTTTTCATTTCCATTTGTAGTTTCCATACAGTTTACAAACATACTTTCTTCTGTTTTATATCATATTACTCTTTGTACATCAGTCCTTATAAATTTTTAAAAATGCTTCTACCAAATTGCTCTTTCTTTGTTTCTTGCTCTTGAATTACTTCAACTTATACATTTGTACGTCTAAAAGTTATAATAAAAGTTATAATTCTTAGATACTCTGTACAAACTTTCAATCATGCTTTCCAAACGTTCCTTCTTTTCTTTTTCAACTATACATAAGCTTATATATACAAATTAATAATAAATAAAAAAGTAAAGCAGCATTACAGAAACAACCTTCTTCACTCTTCTCTTGAGAAACAACGCACTAAACGAAAAAAGAACAAAAACGCGAACGACTATACACTCTCTGAACCTCGAGCAGCGTGGCTATCAGCCGGCGCGCTCGGCTTAGATTAATTTTTACCAGGCTACTCGTCGCGACTGCGACGCCAGCGGCGACAACTCGTCGGATTAGGCATCCGCAGCAGGCCCCATAAAAAAAAGACGCCGCGCGCTCGCGGAAAGAAGGTCACCGACGCACGAGCTTCTTTTCTCATTTCGTACACGTCCAATTAGACCGAAGAGCGTCGAGCGCGAGCGACAACGACGTCGAACGACATTGTATTGTTATGGGGTTATATACAGGCGCGGCGAACTACGGGCGCTTTATGTAATTTCTCGGCCGTTTACGGATTACGGGCTTATAAACATTGTAACGAGCGCGGCCGACGCCTATTGAAGGCGGAATCGAACCGCTGGCGAGTTAACGAGATGGATGATGGGAATATGATCGAAGAGAGGAGTGGAGATGAGGGGGTGATTGTATTATGTGAAGGGCAATGATGTGGATTTAGTTAAGTTTTTTTTCGTAATTAGAGTGTCGCGTGTTCAGCACAAGACGCTATGACAACTCAAAATTCTATGTGGTTTTGTAAAACCACTTTTCTACAATATATAGTGTACGAAAATTGAGTTGTCGTATAAGTCTTGTTTTGGGGGTGTAATATTTTGTATATATCATTATTTTTCAAAACGAAAAATAACGAAGCTTCTTTAAAAACTTCGTGAAACTCTTGTTAAATATTGAATGAATACGTTTTCTTTTAATGAACTAGGTATAGTAAAAAGAAACACGAAGAAGCAGAAGAAAATAATTAGTGAACAAATTCGGTAATATAACGATGCCCATAATATCAATAATATATTAGTAATAAATAAAAACCAGTCAGACACAACGAGAATAAAAAGAAACGCGATAACAAAAATAATTGCATAACTCGCATCATTACGCGCCGACGATAGCTCGCGAAAAATTGCAGACACGCGAGGCGCGTTTTTCATTTTTCAAGGCAACGCTCCGGCACCAGTCCTACCCACCGCTCCTTTCTTCCATTATATCCCCAGTTCGAAAAGAGCGAAAAGAAAAGAAGCACACAAAAAGAGCTTATTGTATATAATATAGCGCGCGCAACTGCTGCACAACTCGAACTGCACACAATGTAACGAGATTTCTCGCGAGTATGAATCAGATGGAGCAATAAGTAGCGAAGATAAGAACCGAGCACACCACCGTGCTCGACGCTCCGCAGTCTGTATATAGTTATACACGGTACATCTGCACGAGCGTCTAATTGAACTCGTCGGTGCCGCCCACGCGCGCGCCTCGCAGTTTTACGGCCCCGGTTTACGGGCGCGAAATCGAAAACGCGAGCCGGAGGTATATCGACCGGACGAGGTGGCGCGTGCAGCTGGAAGACGAATGGGCGAGAGTTTTTGAGGGAAAACGTGTGTGCGCTCGGGAGGGCACGTTTTCGTGGAAAATGGGGAGGGAACTCGATAGTTGCGAGCAATTTGAGGATGAAAATTGAGAATAGAAGGTTGGGTTGAAATTGTTTTTTTATTAAGAATGTAATGGTAAGTTACACGATGCGAGAAACTGTAGAATTATAAAAAGGTATATTTATATAGATGAGGTAGAATATTTAGAATACTACAAGTCCATTTTTAATACGGAATTTGAATTTCGCGCTGAAATGAGGCAAGTAATCAAAAGACATTTTAAAAGGTTGTAAAATAACACGAGCTCCCTTTTAAAATAGGATTTAAGTATATAAAGGTATCTTTAAATTAAGAAAAAATTACAAATTTATGTTATATTTGAAGAGCATACTTATATTCAAATAGAAGCTACAAAAGTTTATAGAATTTTAAAAAGTTGCCGGCTTGCAAGGAATATTTATCTGCGACATTGTGTAAGTTAAAAGCTATTATTCAAAGTATTTACCTTGCAAGAGAAAAGGAAAACTTATTTTTCGTGTGCAGCAAACAAACGGAGGAGTTCTTTTTCGTCGTTACTCCAGGAAACAATTTAAATAGCGCTTCAAACTTTGGAGCGTTCTGTACATTGAAATAAAACTATTTGGAAGCTATGTACTTTAAAGTTCCGAAACTTTAGAACACTGTGTTTACATACAAGAATAAACAACTAGGAATTTGAGAATTTCCGAATATCAATTGCATTACAAAAAGTACCTCCAGCATAACGCCAGAATCTCGTTTGCGTAATCACAAGAAAACAGTGTGAAAAACAATGTTTTTCCCCTTTCAATGGCGCAAAAAAGTCTGCGGCTCGGCGGAAAATTCCTCTTTAAAATTGATTCACCACAAAAAAGGAAGAAGAATTTCGTGTTACGGGCGTAATACATCGCTCTCCAGCTATGCCGCGATATCCCTCATCGTAACGTGACTCCGCGTCTCTGAAGTAGCGCAGCGTGAAATAACAAAAAATGATACTAGCCATTGTAACGTGCCTACGTACTGTACGCGTACAGTAGGTATATATGCGTGGCGGTGCGCGGCGAATCGAATTTCTGAACAGAGACAAAACGCACAAATGCATCTAGTCGCGCACTTGTCAAGCGTATATTTATCACTGGAGCGAGCGAACCCAGTGAGCATTGTAAATGGGTGATTTTGCGAGCATTCCGCAAGAGCGATATATTCTCGTTTGCCGGCGGTGCGCGCGCGCGTGTTGCGTGATTTAGAGACTGGAGGAAAATTAGTGATTTTCGGGTGAAATAGGTGAGATGGAAAAATCTTTTGAATGTTTGCTAAATAGCGGGCGTTAAGAAACATGTAAAATAGAATGACGTATGTAGGATTTTTTAAATACAAATATTTGCTTTCAAATTGAGGATTAAATATTAAGAGGAGATATAACAAATATAGCCAAACTCATACGAATAGTTTTCTAAACCATTTGAGCAACACATAAAAAAAGTTTCAATAGAAAATTTTAAAATAAGTTGACTCCTTTTACATGTTTCTGCAGTATATTTGCATTGTATCAGTTACAATAGTAAACTAATATACACAAATAAAATCTATAATAAATAGTGCAATTATCATCGATATCTCCCACTAACGATTACATTTTACATAATTAAATGTCAACTTTTACCTCAAATTAGAAGTAAATTAACACTACATCACTTCTCCCGCCAGACTAAACTCCCAAAAACTCAGAAATCACACTATACACCCATCATAAAACACCATCCGTCGCTCCACATAATCCTCGCGTACACCAGAAATTCCGCCGAGTCTACACGGATTTCCTCGCCGGTGCTCACGCACGCCGACTGCATTCGTAGTAGGTATAGTCTCGAGCGATTTATCACAATTGGAAAACACGCGCGACCCCATTGTGCCTTCGCTGCAGCGGAGAAACGCTGGAAAGAAAAAAAGAAAAGAAACGGAGTCCGTCGTCTTCGCGCGCGCGCGCGCTCACGCGGGTTTACAGTAGCCGTGACTGTATAGCGCGCGCGAGGAAGTGATTTATACGCGTTGGAGGATTTCAGACTCTGCGCTCCCGAGAGTTGTCTGTCTGTATAAAAGGCGTAAATGGTGAATGGCGAGAGAAACACGTTGGATGTGGACGGTTGATCTGTTCTCTTTTTTTCCTTTCGGTAGATCCGGTTTTTAGTTTTTTTCATTTTTTTCATTTTCCAGAGTGGGTTGTAGGAGAGTTGATCATGATTGAGACGGTTGCCTGTGCAGGTGGTACATTTTCAGCGCAAGAGTATATATTAGTTTCAAAGTCAATTATTTGATTGATTGCACTGGAGTTAGCAGTAATGAAAAATCTTTATATCCAGCGCTGATTAATTTTAAACTTTATAAAGAGTGTTTGATTGAAAACAAGTTCTACAGGCGAGAGTTACTTGTAAGACAGAAGTGCAAACGGGCCGAGATAACTTAAACATTAACCAACTTTATCGTAACTTAATTTTGTAAAGCTCCGTGTTACAGGCTCGTAAACACATACCAGGCTAAGCAAACTGCGTTTTCATTATCGCCGTACAGTCGTAGTCGTCGCGTTGCCCCACAATATTTCAGCCATCGCCACACAGAAATTTAATTACCTTGTTTGCCTAACCTCTTTCGAGTCGCGAGGCCCGCGCGCCTTATTTTTCCGTTCCTCCCAAATCACTGTTATTCTTTTCTCTCGCGCTGCATTCTTCTTGTGTACTATTTTCTGCCGCTTCCGTCGTGCCGCGCGCGTGCCCGCGGCGCATAACGAAAATACACGCGACTCGCTGGAACTCTCCTAGCTCTTTTATGCATATATGCGTGTATATATATATTCATCGATCCGAACGACATCGATGAGGCGCGCACGACAATCATTCCTCGCCGGAAGCCGTTTATTGGGGATTATTCCGGTGCGCGAGTGCGATACAGGAGGGGCTTTAATTACGGCCCTTTGTGAGGGTTTTGGAGGTAATGAGTCAATGTTTAATGCGCACGAGCACTTTTTTATTTTATTATTTTCAATGCAACTGTTTCCGTTTCTTTTGGGTGTGAGTTTGGCGTGTGGGTGGACGGAGAAAGTTGAGGCTTTCGTTGGTGCGTTATTGATGGTAGCGAGAGTGCACCGAGAATGGTTCGATATTGTTTTCGAGGGGCGTAGGTTTTGATGTGAAGAACATTTTTTCAACATTACATAATGCGCTTCGATTGTTTTTTATATAACAATATTGTTTATGAGTTTGAAGCTGACAGCCATAAAAATAAAAAATATACTTTTACAGTAAAAAAAATACTGCATGAAATTGAAAGTTTTATATATAATACATGTGTCTTTAATAGTATTCAGTAATATTTATTTTTAATTTTTAAGCATTTAGCAGTGTTTATCTTTAGTTTTAGGGGTATGAAAATAGTTAATTTAAATGAATCGGTTGATGCGAATCGAACAATAGCTTTATAGTCCTTTATTTTTTTTTCAGTTCAATGCTTGAGGTAAAATAAAATTGACAAAAAATATCGAAAGTGCATTTTAAGCTCGCCGTATTCGCAGCTATGAAAAATATTTGTCCCGTTATATTTTCATTTCGTTCAAGTTTTCGAAGAGAACCAAATGACAACAATAAAACTATATAACTCTCAAATGGATACTCTCAATAATACTTTTCGCGTCGCAATAAAACGAAATTGTCTTCGACAATTCACAGCAACATTCTCCTCGACAAAAGACAGCCCCATAAACCCAACAAGCATGTATCCTCCATCATCAAGCCGCACTCTTCCTCACTCCCAAAATTCATCAAGCCTCAATAAAGCTCGTCGACTCCCCACCACTCTGTCCTCTCTCATGCACAAAGCGCCAAGGCGCCACGCAACCCTGACCATTTAACCGCCCTCTCTCTTATAAACTACCTCGGGCGCACACTCGTCCTTTCTCTTTCTCCCTCTCTCTCTCTCTCTCTCTCTCTGTAGCACAGCGGCCGCAGTTCGGGCTAATCGACGACAAAACGGCCCATTATGTGCCATCAGAGGGCATGTACACCGCGGCCGTCCGTTCGCGATCGATGCCGATACTGCGCAAGTGGGTGGCCCCGTTCGCCGCTCCACAGCCGCCGCCTCGAGGGATTTTCAGAGTTTCGGACGCGCGCGCGCGCGCTCACCGGAAGGCCTGCAGCGGCAGCTGTTTATAGTGTGTATTGCGGGGTGCACCTGGTCGAAAAATTGGACGCGCAATCCAGGAGATAGCAGCGGACACGCCGCGGCAAACAAGGGGGGAGGTGGGCTCTTTCTGCTTTTCTTTTGGGAGGGAGGGACAGGAGATAAAGAATGTAATGCGGCGGTTTGCTGTTTGGAGGGGTATACAGGGAGACTCTTTTTGGGGGGTTTTGTTTAGTGGTGGGATTTTTGAGGACGATGTGTGTTTTAGGGATTTGAATACTGAGATGGGCAGCGAGAAAAATCGTGTAACAAAAGAATTATTTTTTACTTTGGCGTTGGGGGTATATTTGATTTTCTATGAAAATCACCATATTTATAGTGAACATTGTAGTAAGTTAAACAAATAGCAGGATAATTTTATTTTCGAAATATGATAATTTTTATTGAAAATCATGTATGTTTCCAATGTATTCAATTCTAAATAGTAAAGTTTGAAATACCAATTTGTAATTGTTGCTGCATAATTTTACTCAGCGTAAGAATTCAAACTTTAATATTGACGATGGTGTTGTATAATTGGCAATGCTGTATGACAACGTTGAGATTGTTAATTAACTTGGAAATGGTAAAATAAATACGTATTTATTAATTTATAATCGAATATTAACGAGGTTGAAGAATTCGTAATTTCCAATTTTATATAATATATTAATGAACAGTGATTAAAAAAATGGAATATTCGTAAAAATAACGAGTACGTTAAAAATAATATATTAATTGAGATTGTGCATTTAATTTTAGACAGTAGCATCTCGATAAAAATAGCATAAAACCGTTTTTAATATAGTAATACATGCATGTATTACGCATAGATTGACTCCATAGTTATAGCCGACGAGTAACCTCGTTGAAAGAGTGTAGAGGCCAATAGAAACTGTAAACCATTTCCCACGTACAAAATTAATGTTTCCGATTAGCAATTACTATATATGCGATACAAGGTTTTGAGTATCAAGTATATCCTTTTTTTTCAACGACTTATTTTACCGCGATATCATCGGTTTTATTACTCACTACATAGGATACCCATTATTACATGCCTTATTGTTCTCATTAAAAAATTTTACAACTTAATTATCAGATTCAATATACCTCGTAGAATATCGACAAAACTAATTTTTAGTACACATTCAAAAACAAGACAAAAGTCAACTCAAGAATTTCCAAGCTCTTTTCAATTTTTCATCTATAGATACCGAAGAACAATTCCCCATCTAATTTTAAAATTCAATCAAAAGCAAAACCACCCATAACGAATCAAATCACCCGCAGTATTCCTATATCACTCCCACCTAAAAAAAGAAACCAATCAATCCACGGCCCCCGGGCTTTCTCACTCGCGCAAAAACGGAAACCAACGAATCATCGCGCGCCTCGCGCGGCTGCCACGAATGACTCTCCAGCGCGTTCTCAGCGCTGTGTTTGGTAAACGCGAGACCTTATCTAATCGATTAAAAAAAAAGCAAAAAAAAACGCGGCTCCTTGAAGGCGCTCGCTCTCCCGCGAGCAAACCGATCGATCCTTTGTAAATGATTCATCGGGGAATCTCGCGGCGTTGGCGTTTCGTCATACGGCGGCGGCGGCGGCGGCCCTTGAAAGCACGAGGATCGATTTCGGATTCGACTTTATGATTGAAGGGGTGTACAGGGTGAGAGAGAGAAAAAGAGAGAGAGAGAGAGATTTAATTGAGCTCTCGCCATTGTTTGCTCGAATTTCGCGAGGAGAGCGATTGGTTATCGATTGGTGAGAGAGTGAGGTGGTGGCAGCCTTGGATCTCGGTGACAGCGGATTTTTCGATCATGTTCTTTAAAATTAGAGGTTGAGGTTGGGTTGGAAATAGTTTTTGCTACGTGAGAATGTTAGCGATATTTGAAAATACAGATTTTCTAAAATTTAAAGCCACTTGCTAGACGTTGAACTATAGAAGTACTTTTGAGGATACACGTAAAATGTTTATTGTTACCACACAATGATTTATTAATTTTAATTGTACAAAATAACATTCTTATTAAAATAACATACCATCTATATGGAAACAACAAAATAGTTTGCAAGTCATATACCAATAAATTGTTAAATCATATTTATTTTTATCAGTGATAATTTCATAAAAATTACTCGCGTGAGTAATACGAATAGCTTTCAGATTTCGTGAACACGTTTCACTTATCCCACATTTTCACAAAAAATTCTCTGATAAAGGCGATGCATGCTTCAAGCCACTAATCTTTCCATAAAAACAATTATTTAACCACGTAACAGATTGCCTTATCTGAAACTTTAAAACGTCGCAATCAATTACCCCTCAACCCAAAAAAAAATCTCCCAAAACAGAAGAAGACACGCCACGAAGAAGAAAACTGACGCGATATAAATCTCGCGATACATAGCCGCCGAAAACCTCAGAATCGCCCACTCGACTATCGTCTAAACAACCTCGATAAGACGGCTTCGCTCTACACTCGAGAAGAGCCACTTTTCTCTCTCTCTCTCTCTCTCTCTTTTTTTTCCTCGCCGATCGAGGTCAGATTCGATCCGAAAGTGGCTTAAACCGCGGAAAAGGAGCCCGAGGAGGAGCAGCAGCACAGCAGACGGGCGATAATCTTCGCCTTATTTGAAGAGGAACGGCGGTCTTTATTTTGCTCTCTACTACTCGAGTCGTTTAAATGCGCGCGCGCGCGCGAGCCAGTACAATGAAGTCGCTTCAAGTGGAGTTTTGGTTTTATGGCGAGGGTAAATGTCTTCGTCGACGCGCCGCGACTGTTGCGCTTGGATGAGTCACGGATGTTGTACGTATGCAACGGAGTGTATTCGCTTTGCGAATTGAATGCAGAGAGAGTTGATTGGATACGACTTTATAATTCTTTGGGCGGATCGTGAAAATTGTGGTTAGTTTAGAATTATAATTTTGCATTTGATCAATTCAAATTTATTACTATTCAAGATTCCTTGTTGCATATTCAACTGAAATCTCGTGTGTATTTATGTAAACAAATAAATTTTAATATTTCCACTTAAATTTTCAGTTATATATTTTAATACATTTTTTAAATTAATTCATACGCTATAACTAAGCATTCAAGAAATGTTTAACAGTGATACCTATATCTTACTTTAAAAATGACGAAACAGTTAAACACGTCAAATCAAAAAGTAAAATCTCTAATCCATAACAATGAAATGACTCACAACGTTCATATTCAATCATCACCTATCAAACGAAAATGCCATCTCAACCATTGTCAGAAAATCCAAACACACCGATTAACCAAAGAAACTCATCCAACGTCACGCGCACTTTACATTATATACATTACCACTGTATCTCCCAATCTTTTGTATCCACTTTATATATCCCCAAGACACTGCTCGAACGAGAAAGAAAAAGCGCGAATCGAGCCGTGCTCGCACAACGAGGCAACGATCACACGTTTGATAAACATTGAGAAGCGCGAGTGCCGGCTTCGGCCGAGCCGTAAACAATACCGTAATCCCATCCGCGATGCGCGATTGTATAATCATCGCGAAAGACTTTAACGCGCTGACTGGCGGCAGCGGTGCACTGCTGGTGTAGCAGCAGTTGCTTATACTCGCGATGAGGCTCGATGACCGCGAGCAGCGAGTCAACGTTCCCTTTATATTCCTCATTACGAGCTGGTAACTGTGGGTTTTGATTTCCACGGATAAGGAGTGAACAGATTGACTTGTAATTTACAATGATCGTTTTGCCAGTTTTAGCTGAGAGAGTGGGCTGGTGGTATTGGTATAAGTCATTATTTCATGGTGTTTAGTGAAACTAGCAATTTTCTTCATCATTGTTATCATTCAATGAAACAAATTATCTCGATTTGAGCTGTTCGCTAAGGAGTTTTGTTTTTTCAAATTTAGGTACTAGAACCTGGTTATTGACCTTCAAAGTAAAAATGTGCGGAGTTTTGCAAGTTTTACTGATGCCAACAATTTCAACATCTGAACAATGACAATCAACTTACGGTATTCATACAACGACTCATTTAGAATTTAAAATAATATGAAAATAGAAGTAGCCGACTATTGTGTAGTATATACCCAATGTATGGATAAGTAGACTCAGATCTTTTTGTTAGATTGTAAATAATTTAAAGAATAGGATTGTTTGACCGCAGTGCAACCTTATCTGCCGATAACTCCATCGCTCACAAGTGACAGCCATTTATAGCTCGTCATTTTGATTGAGATGAGAGATTTCGTAAGGACTAAGAATACTGTGCACTGTTCCCATTATTGCAGAGCTGTGGGATTAAATAAGGACTCGCTGCTAACATGAGCGATGTTTTTGAGCAAATTTTATATAATATCAGAGACAAATTGAGTCTGCAAGCCTTCTCAGAGGTTGACGATACCTCAAAAGACGATTTCGTTCTGGTGTCAATCAACTTTCATTAGCGTTATGTACCGCTTCTATTTGTGGATGCCTTCGCAGTATTTTGGCTTTGCGTAATATTGAAACAAATTTCTCGTCATTAATTATAACAAAGCGTACTTTAGAATAGAAATTGTGCAATGAAATTAGTTTGTAATACCGTAATCACGGCATCACTTTACTGACCAAGCAACGGTAACTCTTGATTAATTCTTGTTTCCATAAGAGTAAAAAAAACTTAATTATATTTTAAACCTTAAGTGCATATTTTTAGATAGTCAATAATCATTTTTAAATCTTAAAAAAAGTTTTGTGACAATATGTATAGTAAAAAAATATCAAATCTATAGATCCATTACAGTAGTTATAATTAATTATTTTAATTATTTTAACTACTTTATTAATCTTTACTTTTATATAAAAAATAAACGATTAAATTTTTCTCTTTTTTATAAAAATGCTTATTTTGAACAATAGCTAAAAAAATTGGAAAGAAAAATTTGTATTTTACCTTTCGATTTTCAATTTAAATCCAAAAGCATCGTAACCCCGCCAAACCCACACCTCTCAAACCATTACAAAAAGCCCGCAGCACAATCCAAGAAATGCATACGCAAACTCCTTCCCCCTCGGCAGCTCTCAAGTTTTCTAGAGCAGCCGCCATGGGAAAACCGCTCGGCTCGTATTATAAGCTCGCGCCTCGCTCGTATAATAGCCTCGCCGGTTTCTCGACTCGGTAACGGTCGTGATGTCTCTCGCTCGTTCTCCTATCCGTCTGGTTATAAGGTGAAAATCGCGATCACGGCTGGGCTCTCGACGACTTTTTGCGGCTCTTTACGTATATATATGTGTGTGTATATAGGAGAGGAGGCGAGAGATGGATGCCTGAGGTCAGCCGGCGGTTAGTGTGACGAAGACTACACTGCGACGACAACGACGAGAGAAGAATGAAAAATCGGTCGCGAGCTCGTTTCTCTCGGGCCGAGGCAGCAGCCAGCAAACGGAACATGTTCGCGGGGAATATAGTTTCGCAGCGCGTCGTGCTGTGTGTGTGCTGCGGAGCTGTTTTGTTCCGTGTGGAATGCGGATTTTCTTTCTGTATTTCTTTTTTTTTGGTGGCGAGCGTTTAGCGGTTTGTATCGGAATTTTTTTTTGGGGGGACGAGTGAATGTTGTAGGAAAGTTTAGCGGACGGTATTTTTGTTTAGTTATGTTTAATTATGTTGTATGTGTGACGAAGCAATTAAAAATATATTGTGTTTTTAACGAAAACTAGGAGTTTATGGATGAGTACAAGAAGGCGCTTGTCAGTTTTTTTAGATAAGAATTGTTGATCGTAAAAAATCGTTCCATCTAGCCTTCAAATAGTTTATTTTCTACCAGGCTACATATAGTACAGCTTTCGTCTGACATACATAGAAATAAGTCACAGATAAAGAGCAAGCTCGAAACCTATAATTAGAGCGAAAGTTTCTCTAAACGAAAGTATCAACTTTTTCTTCACATCATTCACAATATGCTGAAAGAATACATTAATAACAACTTTCAATCTTTTGCATACACGAAAAACTAGTTTTTAGTCTAGAAAAAAAAGCATAACTTGCGATCGACTGTGATTTATACAAACAAGAAAAACCTTGCTTCAAACAGAAAGAAGGAAACTACATCTCATTAAACATTTCCTAGCAAACGAATTCTTTGTTCTTATTCCTATTTATCAACAGCGCATCTCCCCTTAATTTTTCCGCTCTCCGAATAACGGAAGATATACTCCGAGCTGTGCTACAAGCCAAGCTAAATTCGGATCCAGCCCCGAGCGCACGTGCGAATTTCGCGCCATTGTCCACTTGCATCCGCGCGCTGCGCATCCATCGCACACACAAAACAACAACAACGACGCGTACGCAATTAAAGAACAGACTTTCCTCGTGTTTTTCCTTCCCTTTTCCAGGCAGCAGATGCCGGCGATATGATAATATTCGCGAGGAAGCCGCGTACCAGTTCGTCGTCGTGTCGCTGTTCGAGTATCCGCTTTCACGGCTTTAATTGCTTCGTCGACTCGCGAGCTCTGCGCGTGGTTTATTTATACCCGCGCGCAGAGCTTTGAAAAGCGGGATCTTGTGTTTTCCGTTTTGTTTCGACGTTATTTCTCTCGTTTTTTGCGCTGCGCTGTGCACGTGTGTGCGAGGAGCGCTTTAAAGCTTCGGGAATTTAGAGGGAGACGTGGAAAGAAGAAGAAGAAGAAGAAAAGCGGTGGGAGTCGAGGGAAGCCTTTTGCGTGTACGCTGAGGATAAAGGATGGTTACGTCCAAGTTTCGCGCGAGCCACTTCTTGATCTTTGGCGAAGAAAATCAGAGGGGCTTTAGAATCTCAAGTCTCGATTCGATATAAACATTTACATTCGTCGTGGGTGGTGCAAGAGTGGAGAAAGGTGGTATACGTGCGTCAGTCGCCGCGATTGTTTGATCTTTGGCACGGTGTGGGATTATGTTCTTTGGAGTTGCAAGATTGATTGTGTTGTGCAAGGAATAGAAAATGAGTTTTTAATTCATCGCGGGTTTTGATGAATTATTATGCTAATCAGCGTATAGGACTTTAATAGAAAAATACTGTGCTTTCAAGCGAAACCTACAAAATTTCAGGTCACGCGTAATACTTTAATTGGCTCTGCGCTATTAGTTCGACCTAGGTAATTAAAATTTCATGAATTCCTTTAATGAAGGTTCAGTTACGTATTGGTATTAACATACAAATAACATGTCAATAATGAAGAAAATAAAAGTATGTGTTATTGTTTAAGAAAAAAATACAAAGCAGTGTCAACATTATTTCTAAAATGTTCTCCCTGCTCAGTGTTCACTGTTCACATATGCGAATGCATCGACAAATCGGTCCTTTCACACGTGAATAAATTTCGAAATCTAATTTACATTCCAGAACGGATCGATTTGTGCCCACATTCACGTTCACATTTGAATTCAATTAAAAACGAATGCATCGTCAAGTGAAAGTGAATATCCACTCATATATTCAGAAAATAAACATCGGATCTAATACAATACAACGTGAGCTATTGTAGGTCCAACATTTCCAAAGATAATAGCTTAATAATTATAGAACATTGAGATCCTTGCCCATAATTCAATTCTAAGCATCAACACAATGAATAAACATTGTTGGAAATGATATCAAAGTTGCATTTGTTTACATTCATATATCCCTAAACAAACATTAAACTATCATTAGGATATTCAGAATTTAAAAAAAGTATTCAGTTCTATTAATGGATAAGATTTTCATACTGCTTAGGGGCCAGTAATCGATCAGGATCTTATTTTTGATCATTATTTAATAAAACTTGTTTTTGTTAATTGGTAGAACAATTTTGTTTAACTTGAAGAAACAATTAATACCTATCCGAAAATTGTAATCTAAAGTTTGAAAAGTTTGTTTAATATAGTAATCTACATCGCAGTGATACTTTCACTTATATTTCATCGATTTTTAGTAATTCCAATAACTTTTTTACAATTTATAACCAGCTTTTATTTCAAGTATATAAAAAAATGATAAACAACAGTACATTTATAATTGCTTTAATACATATGTCAATGAATCGTGAAATTATTACATTTTATGAACATAACGTACGGCTCAAAGGATTAAAACCTATCTTTTATCAACATAAATGTCTAATCAAAAACAGCGCCCTCGCCAGTACTTGTTTAAAAATTAACAATCACTGCCGTGCCGCATTCAATCCAACGCTCACATCAATAACCTAACTGCACCAGCAGACAACAACCTGCTCACCCGACGTCAATCCCAGCTAAAAAAGCAGACCCCGCAGCAAGAAGCTGCTATTTTATCCCAGTTATGAGTCACAAGCAGCACCTACATAAACACACATGTTCGCGCTCGCTCGCAAAAAAAAGAGGCGACCAATCGTCATCCTCGCGTCCTCATTCTCACCTGGGACAGTAGCTTGGGCAGGGTGTGATTGTGCGAGTTCCTCTCGGCGTTGGCGCTCCTCTGCTGCTGCTGGCCAGCCTCCGACCTCAGGTCGTGCCTCCACCTCAGTACGCCCATCATGACCGCCGCTTCCTTCCTCCCTCAAAACCCTCCTCCTCCTCCTCCTCCTTCACGCCACTTCCTCTCCGAATTGTAATATACGATCCTGCACTCACGGTCACCCTTTCTTTATCCTTGTACAATATTAAACCACACCGAAGCAGCGGCAGCAGCTGTCGCCTCTGTTTCTTCTCTTTCTTTTCTTTTTTTGATAAAGTTGCGCAAAATTCGAAGGGGCCAGCAGTGAGAGCGCTGGACGAAGTGAAAAAAAAGGAAGGCGCGCAACGAGTTGCGGAGAACCTCGAGAGCGCGTGTATGTGTGTATATAGCTGGCAAAACCGGTTATCGCGTGCGCGAGCTTATGTATATTCGTCGAGTAAGTGTGTGTGTGTATGTATGTACGCGTGTGTGGCAGATACGTACACACAACAAAAGGCTATTGCTGCGGCTCTTCCTTTTGTACAATATCCACGTTATTGCACGCTATGATATTATCCTCGCGGATGGAGAAGCGGATTCTATGTACAACGAAGCTGCTGGCTGGCTTTCACTCCGGACCTTCTTTCTCTATTCGACGTGCGGTGTCCGTTGTCTAGTGCGTTTACAGGAAAGCGGGAGAGTCTCCTCCTCTCTTCTTCCTTCCTTCCGAAGCCGAAGAACCAGCCGGACTTTCGTATTTCCAGGCTTTCTACTATAACACTGGAGAGATGTCACGTATGCGGTTATAGTGCTATACCGGCGTGCGTGCGTGCGTGCCTCAATCTTTGCGCGACTGCTGATCGCCGAGCGCGATCCAGAAGATCACCGACGACAGGATCCTCAGGTTCTCCTGGCGAACGCACCCCGTAGACATTCTCGCACCGATATCTCTTACTTGCAAGACACTCCTAACGTCGACCAATGCACAAAATCAACCACGACAATCGCGCAAACTCACTCTTTTTCACGTACTACGTACTGTGTATCACGTAGATCCGTACTCCAAACCGTATCTCCGCGATATCTCAATTATAAAGTATATCTCTAGACTTTTAGGGCGCCGACACTGCGCGAGGTCAGAATAGAAAGTGTTTTGTTGCTGCGCTCTCGCGAACGTGGGCGTACATGTGTGTGTTTGTTTGTATAGAGTTGCGAGGAGTGCAGGCGCGCGCGCGGAATTTATACAGCACACTCGCTCCGCAGAGGCAAAAGCGCGACTGGCGCGGTGAGCAACGAGCTCCGAAGCCGCAGGCACGGCGCAGCCGGCTGCGGGACTCGCTGTCTTTGTCGCTCGCGAGGGAGAGAGAGAGAGAGAGAGAGAGAGTGAGAGGAGAGTTGGAGTTGGGCGCTGCGGCGCCGCGCCGGTACGACGGAGAGGTAGATTACTCGTGGGAGAGGTAGTTTACGGCTAGCCGGTGTGGAGGAGGGATCGAGGAGTGCATGTGGATGGAGGATCGTACAGTGGTGAATTAATTCAAAAATCAGTTGATGTATGGGTGCTTGAAAAATGGATTGAGATTTTTAATTGGAAGTTTGAATGGAATATTAATCCTTTTGATTTGGTTAGCAATTATTGAGTTTGCAGTAAATATAAAAACATCGAATTTCGAATTGTTGTAAACATATATTTCTGTTAAAAACACATAATAAAAGGAAGTATTTTTGTTCATTATTCTTGCCAATATACATATACTTAGTGAAGATAATAAACATTTTAGATTCGATTTTATAGAAATTTAAATACATTATGATAGAAGAATAGTGTCTATATGCTTTGTTTTAATCATATTTTTAGATTATGTCACAAATTTTGTTATTGTATTGATCGTTTTTATAAAAAATTCATAAATGCATATAATATTTGACTTATAGCAAATGATAAATAATTATCAATTATGAAGAACAGTTATATAGGTGGATAAAACTATATACATCTTGGATTGTTCTTATTTTTGGCATTAACATTTAAATACAGGCTAAATACGTTTGTATAGGCTAATTATTTACACAAATTAGAAAAAGTGTTTACAACTTCATGTATGTTAAAGGTAACACTAAAAAACAAATGGTTAATTACAAAAATGTATAATTACTTTAATACGTTTTTATGAATTAACTAAATAATCATTCCAATATAAACAGTGGAGTAATCAACGAATTGACTTTGAAAGTGATGTATAATGTATTACGAGTTATAATTCACTGCGAGGAAAGTGAAAGGAAGCATTTAAAATTTTCCCACATCAAAATCGATGACCAGGATCTATAATCTAGGTTAGTAGAAAATAATTATAATTATCTCCGTCCGCATAAATTACAAAACAAAATAATCCAACGTTAACCATACATTTATTTATCTTCGCCATGAAATTACCATAATTTTCACATCGACAACAGATCACCAAACATCGCAAATAATCCATCGCCATCACGCGAAAGCACTCAGCATTTACAAAGCCAAACGACGCGCACTCGGAATTTAATCGACGGCTCTCTAGCACGCTAGAAAAATTCCGTCAACAGTCGTTTTCGTCTTGTGTCCCTCCATGCCGTCGCCGCGCGCATATTCTCCGTCTCTGTTGTGCTCGTTCATTTCGCGGATGACTGCGTCCGCGTGCAGCAACAGCAACAGCAGCAACAGCAGCAGCGGAGAAGATCTTACGAGCTGCGTCAACGTCTGCGATGTGCGTTTGAAACTTGCGAGTGCACTCGGAGGCACGTGCAGCATGCCGAGCTGGTTTGTATTATATATGCCTGCAGGCGAGCTTCCGTCGGTGTGTTGTTTTATTATTACGGAGTTTTGTGGGTCAATGTTGAGGTAAACGTTGCTAAGCAGTACGCAACGTGGCTTTGTGTGTAACAAGTACAGAATTTGTATTGTGAGGACTTTTGCACGGGAAAAAATCGATTGGCGACGTAACAGAACACAATTTATTTCAAGTTCCTTGGTTTTTTGGTCAAATTTATCAGTTTGTATAATGTTAAATAAGTGCGTTTAGTAAAAATAACTATTATTACAGGAACTTAATCTTTTAAACATGGAAATAGGTATGTCAACATCAATTTAACTTGTCAAGATTTTAATTTTTAACTTTAAATTCTTTACTTTTCATTTTTACGTTACCTACAAAACTGCTTTCTTTAATAAAAGATACGTTTTATTCTTCTTATCTTAAGCTAACATACCTAATTGCACAGTAATCAATAGTCTCCCCATACAATTACAATCCCAACTCTCGCACAATCCATCACACTTGGGGCTTCCTCGTTAACTTTCCATCAAAAACCATTAGCGACTCCTCAACCCCATAATCAACTCATCCAAAATAAGAAGAAAACTTCCAGAAGCCAAAGAGAAAACTCAAAACTCAAAACTGAATCGAACGCTCTCTCTGACGTCGTAATTCTCACAGCTACCTCGGCCACTTAGCGTGCCTCGCTTCTTTCTCGTTCACCGCTGCACGCGCGCGCGCGTTTCCTTTGCACCTGCCTTTGCGGGTCGTCTTTTTGAAACAGCAGGCGAACAGCAGAGCAGCGAACGCGCGCGCGCGCCCAGACAGAGAAGAAGGAGGAAACAAGACTCCGAATTTCACACCCATAGGGCCCAGCTTCTTGCGCATGGTCTGCAGATGGTATAAGAAGTGCGGCCGGCCCTTTAAAGGGAAGAGGATTCTGGACTTCTGGCGATGTTTCTTGATATTTTGAAGGAGGTTGGACGAGTTCCTTTTTTTATGAGTGCGGAGGCCAACTGACGCGTGCGCCTTGCGTGTATAGGGGTTGAGCTGGCGTAATGTTTAAGAGTTATTAAATGCAAGACAGCTGTGTTTTATACGCAGCAAAATAATGAAATTTAAGTATTGGGATAAATTATTTTGAGTTGTAGATTTTTCTATTCAAATAATCCTTGATAGAGTGTGATTATTTTCTTTAGTTGATATAGATGACATAATATTTACATTAGTAACTATAATTAATTTTTACTTATTTTTTATAAAAATGACTTACTTCTAGTTTAGAAAGCGTTTAATAAATCGTCTGATTTCTACAAGAGGTGCTACACTGAGAAAACTCATAACATCAGAACGATATGAATATCGTAAAATCTAAAAGTTGTTTTTTCAACGTTTTATGCAAAAATACATTTTTACAATATTAATATCGTAATATTTTACAATATAGTTTTCTCAGTGTAACATATTTAGGTTTTAACATTATACTAATATGTATTTCGTTTCAAGAAAGAGTAACTTCTGATATCTTACGAAATTATCCACAGCAGTTCCAGGTTCTAATCCTAAAAAAATTAAATCCCACGCAAATGAAGAAATTAAAATAAATATTTCCCAAAAACTAAACCAGTCCAAAAGAAGTAAGACACAGGAGAAACAGGATCCTCCATTTCTCAAGTGCGCGCACGTGCCTCCCTCGAGGAGCTAATAGCCCATATTTGTTTGACACTGTGCTCGCGCATTCTTCCCATTTCCCTATACATAATACACATCCATCATCTCCTCTCCTCGACTCGGAAAGAGATCTCGGAGAGCCTCTGCCTCCGCGTAATTCGAGCTGCAGCGTGCGCGCGCTCGCTCGCTTTTCCGGTGCAACGACGCCGGTAAAGCTTCTGGGAAAAAGTCGAGAGTGCAGCACAGCGACGAGGAGAAAAAAAACGCGACTTCTTCCGACTGGTAGCAACGAGTAATTCCGTTCGTATAACGTTTTAAAGAGCAGCGCCGGCGGCGAGGGAGAGAGAAATGACAGGTGGCGCGGCGCAGGAAAGAGGAGAAGTGTGCGAGTGTGTATATAGTGTTGTAGGTACAGCGAGGGTGGGAAGAAGGAAGGAGTGCGGCGGAGGAGGTGAAAATGTGGCGTGGATAAATATTTGTTCGGGAGAGAGATAGTTTGTTAATTTTTGAGGTGGCAAGTGCGCTGAGTATTGATTTTATTTGGGCTTAATAGGGAAAAGTGGTGGAAGAGTGAGAGACGGACAGACAGTTGACTTGAATTATTTATGGGTAGTCGAAAGAAGTAAGTGGATCGTTGTAGAAAAATAAATGAAATACGTCTTTTATGCATTTACAATGATGAGTAAAAAGCGATTGGCAATAGTTAGTAAGCTAACCGCCATAGTAAAATACAATTTGTTTATCAGATTATTTAGTCAAAGATTTAATTAACTATTATATTTCATATGTTATGAAATAAATTCAATCATTACTTATGAGTTTCATTTAATCTGACTTTTAATTCTTAACTTTCCATTATTAGTTAAGAAAACGTTCAATTATATTTTATTTTATAATATCTATATTATACCAAACAAATTAAATTATACCTATATCCCACTACATTTATTTTCATACTTTTATCAATAAACATAAACTTAAATTTAATTTTCGATTTATAATTTCAATGCGAAATAAACTTTCATACGTCTCTTTCAAGAATCCAATAAGAATCAAGATCAATAATTTCACTCACCAGTCATCATAAAAGAGATATCGCGGTCCCAAATCCATCGCGAAAATGAAAAAGCGGTTTACCGATAATTAAATCGCTCACCCCCCCCCCCCCCCCCAAATAAAAGACACGTCGCAAACCCCTTCTAAAAAAAAGAAAAAAAAAACAACTGCAAGAACCGTAGCCAAGAACTTTTCCACACAATGCCAACCAGCAAAATAAGAGAGAAGAATCGAAGCGAAGAAAGAGTCGAATAAAGGAAAAATAAAAGAGCCTCGAACGAGCGCGAGACAGAGGAAGCAGCAGCAGCGGGGCAGCACTCGCAGGAGAGCGGATGTCATTTCGTGGTCGACTTGTTTCGCCGGCCTCCTCATCCTCTGTACACACACACACATATTCATACACTTTCGTCCAGTCCTCCTCTGAAAAGACAACGAGCATCACATATGCCGTTCGTTGGCATATCCTCTCTCAGAGCCTCAGACTTCTTTGTCATCGTCGTCGTCGTCGTCGTCGTCGTCCTCGTCGCACGGCAGGACGAAGCGAATTTTTTCGCTAAAATATGTGTGTCGTATAGGAGAGGCGGAGGTCGCTCTCTTTTGTTGGGCCGACTCGCAAAATACATTGTTTCGAGGATTGTCTCCAAGGATTCGCAAGTAGGCTTTCTTTTCGGGATTGCGCGCAGCGTGTGTACGATGATTAAAGTCGTGTTTTTAGGATGCTTTTTTTGTGAAACGAGGTCGAAATTGAAAAAAAAAAGGAGGAGGTAAATTGCTGGGTAATCTACGGAGCCGGGGGCAAGGTTTTCAGTCTCGGGTAGGCAATTCGTAATGGTTGTGAGCCGTTTGAGTTATTTGCGGGATTAAAAAGTGAAAATATATATACGTAATGTCGAGCAGTTTGGATTTACGTAAAAATGAGATACTTCATATTTAATTTTTGCATTGCTTTTATATTTAGTATTCCATTTCCTCGCTTCTACTGTTCGTGAATAAATCAAATTCAATTACTGCCTCTTTATTGCACTGCAACTGCAGACAATATTTCTTTATTTCTTTTGCTCTAATAAGGCAACGATTACATTTTTTATTTCTGCACTTACTGAACAATAAAATGATCTTTTTTTATTACCTAACATTAACCCATTGAATGACACACCCAGGAGTTGTTGGACGTGAGTTCTAAGAGACATGTCATGTAGAATCATTAACTGATGAGTTTTGAAATAACTTTTTGCAACTATATGTTTACTGTTCTGCACGTTTTAAATACAAGCTCAAAAACTATTGTACACACGCAGAAAAGAAAAAAATGTATTTAACATCTCTAAATCATTTGCCTGAAACATTCTATAATTCCAATAGTATTTAAAAATAATATTAATATAATTATTTATAAAAATTACAAATGAAAATCGAACGCAAAACTTATGAGCGATGTATATTTAGTACAATTAGCGGAGCTGCTCCATCATCTAGTTTTTCATAAAACAAAGTTAGCGCCTGAACTAAAAAGTAATTTTTCAAATGTTTAATCAGTCCTCATTGCGGCAAAACATAATTTCCCCATTCTATTATTATCAAGATAAGATCGATTCCACGCCATTCCTCTACTACAAATATAACAAACCAACCACTCGGCCTCTAATAATAAAAAAAGCTTTTACTCTCGCACACACTCTAATACACCCACCAAATCAAATCCTCGCAATTTTCTTCTCCAGAAGGAAAAAATTACTCCCACCTCCCATCATACTTCACGTAAATCACGGTCTCTCCATCCGAGGCTCTTAGCAGCCAGCCCGCGGCCACTACACCTATATACGCACACTCTATACGACAACGAGCACCAAACACGTATAGGTGTATACATGTACGGCGTACCGAGAGCCCATTGAATTATGCGCACGTACGGCCGTAGCCGTATACGCTGTAGCCGAAATATCAGCCAAGGCCGTGCGGCACGCAACTTGTCGTAGCCATGCGGCTTCCTGCAGCTCCCAGAGAGATACACATGTCCGAGGTATGCAGTGGTATATAGGAATGGAGGTGCTTTATCACGGCTATTGCGGATTAGGAAGGCCGTCGTCGACGCGCCGGCGATCGAGGCCTCGAGTAGACACATACAGAGAGAGATATAGGTATATGGGTATAGGTATAGGTGAAAATATACGATAATGCCTCGAGGGATTGCGGTGGACTGTGGTCGTGTATAGCGGCGCTTCTGGTGTCTCGATTTTTGAGTGACTTCTGGAGGCTTGCCAATATTGGGATTCGGTCGCGCTTCGGAGCGGGGGATGAAGGATGAATTATATTTGATTGTGGATTATTTTGGATTCGACGACTGTTTGGGTGACATGTGGAGGGTTTTCAAAGTTGAAGTTTAAATTCTCCTGGTTTTCCGTATAAAGAAGGAGCTTTATGATTGTTATATGTAGAGGTTTAATGATACTATTAAATTATGTGTAAAGTTTTAATAGAAAATAACGAGGCTATGATTTATTTAAGACTGCTTGTAGGGTTATAAATTATTACCTACTAAACTTTTAGAAAGGCTTTGGAAAATAGTAGAATGTGCACGCAAACGAGTGCAAAGTATACAATAAACGCAAAAGGATAACAGAATTACAGTGTAATAAAGCTGTTTTTATTGCTACTTCATACGTACTCTAATGGTTCCAGCATTCGCGGCAATAAAAATTATCCTAACAGTTTAATTTTTCAAACTTATTATTATCTGCTATAAAAAACTACGTTTTTACATTCTCCATCAGTCTTTTAACACAACGTACTCTATAATACATTCACTTTTACTACTGAACCCCCCTAACAATTAACCTTTCAAATATACCTCCGAAACACATCCGTCCCATCAACATCACACGCTCGCATTCCACCAAATTTCGATCCAATATACAGTTACATTACACCTGTACACACGCGCACATCCTCCAATTTTGGCTCCCGCGCGGCCGCGGGCAGCAACACGTTCCCATGACCGAACGGAAAAAGCGAGAGCGAGTGTAGAAAAAAAGACAGGCAGTCGGACAGACGGGGCAGCGTTTCGTTATATGGGGCCGCCGCGCTTACGAAATCGGAGATCTTCACGGTGCGCGAGCAGCAGCGGCGGCGGCAGCAGTGGTAATGAAAAAAAAGGGAAGGCTGCGGAATCGTGTAAATCTCGTGCGCGATGACCGCGGTGACCGGAAGTCTCGGGGAGATATAATACGTATATCGTGCACGGTGCGTGTAGAGCGAACCGTGCACGCACTTCACTTCGCTGTTGTTGTTGTTGTTGTTGTTGAAAGAATTGCGCGGATTTTCGTTCGAGGTGCTTCGTGGTTTCCTTTTTATGCAGTGCTTGTTTGAAAGTTTGGACTTTTTCGAGGAATATGGAGTTTTTGGTGCGCGTTGTGATGTACGCAGGTGCACAAAGTGCGTGCACGCGCATTGTCGTGATATTTGTTGGATTTCTGTTTGAAAGTTGCGTTTGTAAATATGCTTCGACAACTGTTCTCGGAATGTTTTTGAATGTAGCTACCGTGGTCAATGGTATTTTTTGTTACAAACAATATTATTGTATGTGTTTTCATGGCGTAAATTATTTTTCTTCTCTATGGTGAACATTTGACAAAGAAATTTAATCATCAGATATAAACAAAAATCATGTTGAAATCGAATATTGTATTTGACAGAAATTCTGATAGGAAAATAAATATACGGTCAAGACCAAAATTTACCTTATATATAATTTAAAAATGAAGCGCATACCTATATGCGCTAAGCTTTCACTTTTACAAGCAATAACATTTATCACCCAATAAAACCTCAATAACTGAGATCCCCAAAACGCGACCCACCAAGAAACTGCATTAAACTCTCCAAACACAAAAATAACTCTCCACTAAATCACCTCTCCCAATCTCACTCGCCACAACCAACCAACATCGGAGAAAAAAAGCACACATACACACTCGCATTTCCATACCCACGCACCCAGACAAACACACCGGCGTACTTCCGGTCTGATCGTCCTATCATCGCTCGCCCTCGAAATCGCCGAGCTAGCGATCAACGTACACCTCTCTCATCTCTGTGTGTGTATAAGGTACAGCACACGTACGTATACCTGTACAACGCCTACTCGCGCATGGGTCCGTGCGGGGGCCGGAAGAGACGTTGGAGCGCGACGGCGCGACTCGCACCCTATACCCTATACTCTTCTGCAGCGCGTGTACGGCCGTTGCCGCCGCCGCCACATCCTGCCCTTAACCTTACACCGAGCTGCGCAATTTCCTTCGGCGGACGTGAACGAGCGGAGTTGGGAAGTCGTGCGCGCGTTCGAGTTTGCCCTCTCTGCGGTGTGGGAGAAGGCGACGAGAGCACACGCGGAGGATGGTGCTGATGATGGGGGGTTTTATTGGGTATGAGATTGTGGGAGGGAGATTTGCGGATATGCGTCGGGTGGATTTACTCGCTGGGGGGATGTGTATATCGGGGGATGAGTTGTTTTTTCTTAGCTGGATGGGCTAATTTGAAGAATAACGAATTTTTGAATGGGAGTTAGTTAAGTATCTGTTTAATTGAATATTCTCGTCATATGGTTGTGTATAAATGTTGAGCAATTGTTGAGACGAAAGTATCGAGACCGAAAATTAGGCCGTTTTTGAATTTTGGATAGTATATGAATAAATTTTCTTTTAAAAATTTTATAATAAACTGACATAGGTTATTCTGTTGCAGTATACATACCTAACTATTGAGTAGTTAAACTCAAGTTACGTGTAATTTAGCATTTCCGGGAATACTCGATTTTAACTTTACTTCAGATAAGTGTTTTTAAAAAATACTGAATTATTTTCATGCAGATCAACTTTTTACGTGTATTTGATTTTTCTGATTTGTTTTTAATGAAAAAAGAAATGTGCTATTATTCTTAGCCGACCGAAAACTGGGTTCACGACGTTAGTTATTTTTATTAAAATCAGTGTTTAGAAAAGTTAACATAGATTTAATTCATTGAGTGATAGAATTGAATTGTAATTAACATTGTTAGGTAGTATTTTTTTTTTCAAATATTATTATGCCATCAAAGTACTCAGAAATACAAAGAGGGTTACAGGAAGAGAAAGCTTCTAGTTATATATATATATACATATATTCTTCTACTTTCATCAGAATATGAAACTTCAAATATATATATATGTGTGTGTGTGTATGTATATATATATATATATATATATATATATATATATATATATATATATATATATATATATATATATATATATATATATTTGAAGTTTCATATTCTGATGAAAGTCATAGATCAATGTTTATTTAACGCAAAAATCTATAAGACGTTTAACTTTTAAATTTAAAATATTATACAAAACATTTGTATTACCAAGATTGTTGCAAAATGTTTATACTTTATAAATCAAAATCAACTAACACATTTTAATTAACAAATTATTAACAGGTCGAATAAGCCAATGCCGCACATTCATCTGTGGTAAACAAGCATATAAAAAGAAGGCAAGAATCCCAAATACCACCTCCGTACACCTGATGAAAAAATAAGCATCCACTCTCAGCGAATTTTCCGCTCTCGACCCACATAATAAGAAAAGCCTCGCACAGCAACAACAACACTCTCCCGATCTCCACAGCGCCTGCAGAGAAAAACAAGCCTCTCGGCGACACTAATTCGCCTCTTCTGGCAGAAAGCGCAGAATCAGCGGGCGTCGAACACGTATCGTCTATCTTACACGGCGATTTATTTCAAAAGTAAAACTCCCATCCACTCGTCATCGTCGTCGTCCTACGCCTCTCCGACTCTCTTGCATTATATACCTGCATGTGTGAGCGCGAGTACGTATACGCGCCGTATAGCACTTCCTCTCCAGTCGTCGTCACGCCTTGCGTCGTCGCGCATTGTTCATTTGTCATTTTGGGCGTCGCTCGCGAGCTGCGAGCAATGTAGAGACGTGGAATTACGATGACAGTTAAAAAAGAAAGGAGGTAAAAGGACACGTTGGGATATGGGTGGGTATGGACGTATGTGAGTACGTGCACGGGCAGACGAGTCCGTTATACTTTGGAGGGTGGAGGAGTCGGTTCTTTCTTTGACTCTTGTTTTAATGGAGAGCCTTTCTTTTGCGACGTTTTTCACTTTCTTTGGGAAAAGTGTAGGTGGGAAGTTCCGTTCATCTCTTTTCAAAATCATTTCATTGGTTTCTCAATTAATTGAATGGTTTGTCTATTGTTCGAAATTAATTTTATAGATTATCTAAATATGATTCGTGATCATACCTAGTAAACCGTTACATTTTACCTTTATTTTTAATCATACTTTACGGTATTAATACATTTTTTGAATTTTTTTGTAGTTTAGATACTGCAAGATTTTTGTTAAAATAATCTTACTTCTATTGTATAAGTAATTAATTATTTAATAGGTTCAAAATAGATAATTAAAAATAATACTTTTATTATAACTCTATTCTTTTTATCAAAAACAAGTATAAAACTTTGTACATGAAATCGATATTATACATATTTCTAAAAACAATCATTGAAACAAAGTAAAATACTTTGTCCAAATGTTTTGATGGAAAAAATTGTTTATTCAAAAATCAATCGCCCTCTATAATTTAAACTAGTACTACAGAAAATCCCTTAGCTCTATTCGATAACCAACATTTCTTACTTATCGACGGTAACTTAGTTACCATTCGCAGCACAGCTCTACATACCGACACCGATAACAAGTTCTCTACAATACCGACGTGAGCTACACAGTACAAACCAATGGATAAAGTAGATCTCGACTGTCCGCGATACCAAATTATCGAGCTACGTCAAGAGAAATAACGAGCCGAGCTGCAGCCAAACGCAAGCAGGGCGCGAAGAGAGGGTGAAATCCTGTATCCCGCTCACAGGCGGGAACATCGGGGAAATAAGGCACGTGGCCGCCACATGACAGGACGCGGCAGTCAATCCGCTCGTCAAAACACGCGGCGATGGCATAGTCAATTAGAAAAAATGAAATGGCTCTGTATTATACATATATGCGCTCTCTGAAAGGCTTAATCCTGCCCTTTTAGCCTTTTCTGTTTCTCTCTTTTCTATGCCGAGCGCAAAAACGTGTGCGCCGGCTTCTTTTTAGGGCTTATTCGACTGCGAGATGCAATTACAGGCGTGTGAAGTGACAAGATTCTTAATTAAATGTCTTTTTTACTGTGAGAACTGTCAGGTTCTGTGCGACTGTGAATTAAAGAGTTCCGGCTAAACGATATCTGGTGGGCTGAGTTGAAATACCAAACATTGAGAGTTACTTTATGTTCCAAACTTAAATATCCATCGTAAAAAATTTTCTTTTTAAAATTAGTAAAAAAAATAAAGAAAATAAAAATTTAAAAAAGATTTCTTTTAAAATTTTAGTTGATGGAAAAGCGTTTTCCCAAATTGAATAAATTTAAGTGCAAAACGTGTGCAAAAGCACAAATGAATTACGAATACATATTCGTTTCGCTTTTTTATTGCTAAAATTGCCCCATACAGGAGGAATATATATTCCTTTCGCTTTTGCGTTTCGCGCTCTAAAAGCAAACATTTCCTCGCGAATACACAATAGGCCAGACACGCATAAAATATAGAAATAAACGCGAACAAGCGAGTGGGTGATCGAGCGTAATGCAAACTGTGTCGATGTGTTTGCGTTCTTGTTTTTTGAATCTTCAATTCGTACACGGGCTCAGAGCATAAAAAGTTAAAGTACCAGTATAACTAAAAGTAGCGATCCAGATTGTGGCTGTTGCGAAAATTTTGTATCCGCAATATAAAGCATCACGATGAAATTTATTACAAATAATGTATATTTTTGTACACGATATGCAAAAATTTAAATATTAACTATGATATGGGTTTATATTTTTGACGTTCAAACGGATTTTAAAAACTCGGTATCAACATGTCGTTAGAAAATGAAATAGTTTCTAAAAGATATTTATGATGCTAGGAAATCTGACCATAAATAGGATAAACATTTATTACTTGATATTTTTTAATAAAATGACTGTAATAAATAATAGATAAATCGCAGGTCTTTTAACAAATATGCTTGGACAATAAATATTAGTAATATTTTAATTAAAAATATGTCTTTTATGAGCAAAAAGAACTACTTCATTGGCAAAATAAAACCTTTAAACAAAAAATCTATACAGGAAAACCTTTTTATTTCTGCCACAGCAAATCGATCATCTTTCCAAATAAAAATTGCTCAAAATATTGATACTTAATCATATAGGTATAACATATAAATTTTTGATTTGCGCTCCAATTTTCAAGCACTACCCTGAATACACACGCGCATTTTCACGCTCGCGCGGGTACGCGTGTTCGTCCCGGTGCAGGCGGCGCGCGTCGGAATTCGAAAGGCTATGCCGCCGCCGCCGCCACCGTCGCGTGCTCGCACGCACGCGTTTGTATATTATCAAAACGCACGTACCTTACAGTGATTATTATGCGGCGGCCGCCGATCGCCTTGACTCGATTCCCCATCCGATCTCGGAGTTACTATACGTACTATTAACCATTACTGCGGGGTTCATATAATGTTTATTATGTTAATGCGAGGTTGAAATCGAAATTCGTTGCGGGGAGCGACGCGGGACGATCTACATCGCATTTTGTGTTGTAAGCGATCGTTTTGAATATGGGCGCGCAGCGGGAGCAGGGTAATCGGGTGTAGTTTTTGTTTCATGATACACGCGAAGACTTGTAAATGGTCGGAATAGAGATTTGTCGGCGTGTTTTTGAAGGTGAGATTGATTGTTCTTATTAGGAGGTATTTAAATGTATATTGAAATTTGGAAGAATTAATTATTTTATAGGTGTATTTTCTTGTATATTTAATTCTTTAATTAGGGTTTTTTTCGAGTTTTACTTTCAACTCGTCGAGTATATTTCCGTAAAATAATTTATCGTGCGTATGCATGGCTAAGTGGGAATAACTGTATCAAATCTAGATTTCTATCTAGAACGGAGAATGCAGCTTGTTATTCATCGTAATAAATAGACTTTCTCTATGCTAAATCACGCATTATTTACGAGCTTTTCATTTTATTCTCTGAAATATATGTTATTAAAAATAATTTGAATATACATTTTAATGTTTTTTTTAATGGCACAATTTCAGGCATATATTACAAAGTATATTCTATAACGTAAATGCGTGATACTTCTGTTCGCTTTACTAGATAAAATCTAGAATTACAACATGATAAATTCAAACTATATCTCATTTTTCTTTCGATAATTACTATGTGCTTACATTCGTATTAGCGCTGTACTTTCACGAAAGACTAAACGTTCCTCATCTAAACCTACATACTTATCTTTAAAAGAAAATCTGCAAAATCGATTATCGAGCGCAATTTAAAATGCAACTAGGTCAATATCAAAATCCAAATCTTTTACTCAAAATTATCACGGTAAACATCGCATAAGGCTCTCTTCTAATTGCGCAACTCACAAGAAGCTTAAAAACCACGGAAAGTAGCCAACAGACTTTACACGGTAGTGTTTGTTAAACAAGCGGCGTTCTGCATCGCCAAACGATCCTCTCCCGAGAAATCCGCCACGCGATCGGTCGCGCCTCGTTACCTCTCCACCTCCACTCAACCGCACACAAGCTCGAGTATAAGTACCGCTGATCGCCGAATGAAAAAAGAAAAAAGAAAAAATCGGAGATAACGGACGACTCATCGCGGCTTAGATGCGCGCGCGCACTTTTTCCGCATCGCCTCCCCTAATTGATGAACTTAGAGAGTAGAGTCGCGAGAGCGATCCTAATCGGATGTGTATATGTGTATACATGTAAACGACGGTGTTGCGATGCCGGTGGACGCGTGCAAGATTGTGTGATGTGCGAGTCTGCGTTTTCGCGGCGCGTGACTGGCACGATTCGTCTGGCGTGTGTGTGTATGCAGTGTGTGCGTATTGTGCGAGTGGTTTTTTTTTGGCTTTGGAGCGTGGAGATGAGAGCGTGGCTTAGATTCGAGATGACGGTGCGTTTGCAGGGCTAACGGGATCGGAGTGAGAGGGGAGAAGTACAGGGTATATACGAGTGATAACGATTTGTTTTTGTTTTTGTTGTATATCTTTTATCCTGTTTTGATTTGAGTGTACGAATTTATAAATTATATATACTCAAGGATTATTATCATAAATAACAAGCGAAATTCGTACCAATGAGTTTTCATTATTTACTTATCGAATTATAAATAATGAAAGTATCAAATATATAAAAGAAAACATTATTCGGGTCAATTAATAACAAATGTACACTGAATGTTATTAATAAAATAATAATATTAATAATAATAATAATAATTCATAAGACGGATTCTCGGAAATCCAGATTAAAATAAATAACAATGCTCGGTACGAAGTAATCGCGCGTTTCTCGCAGGAAAGTAGATTATAACATTATAAACATGTATTTATATTTATTCATTTATTAACATTAGTTAAATATTATTATTTATTTATTATTTGACATTGCGTAAATCGGCAATCAGGCTTATAGTTATTTTTGGAATTTCAATAAAAAAATGTAGCAAACCACAGGTAACATTAAAATCGTATCATATTAAACCATAACTGAAATTTCTCCAAAACTACCATTAACTGCACCAACCGTCACTTCTAAAAATCCAAATCTCATGTAATCCTAATTCGCGCGCTCACGTAACTATAATTCCAAATCCGCGAAGCGCGGGACGATTTTTCACCGCCAACGACAATAGTCACCGCCGCCGCGCTCCATAATACTTTAAACCGATTTTTTCCCGCAGTTCATTCCGCTCGTACCCGGCATCCGGGGGAAAAACTCTACCATTTACAGGAGGGGAAAACTCCGCAACAGTGGACGCGTGAAAAATCGGAGCCATCGATCTTCGAGTAGTTTCGCGCTCCGCGCACAATGCACGGAAAACTCGACCGACGCGGCGGAGGAATCAGAAATCGGGAAAAAAGAGAGAGAGAGAGAGAAATCTTCACGCGTGCTTTATCGGTCATTATCGTTAATACGCAGCCGACACAGAGGTGTATTATAATGGGGAGTTTGACAAAAAATAACGAGAGAGAGAGACGCGATGACGTTGCGTGATTTTTCCACTGTGACCCGATTCGATTCGCGTCGCGTCGGTGCGGGACAGCTTTGATACACACCCGATGGACGTGTATACGTTGTACACACGTTTTTTCTTGCGTTATTTGGCATGTTCTTTTTTTCGCGTTTTCTCTATGGAAATGAGCAGTGCGCAGAGAGTTTGTTTTTGTTGTCCTTGCCTCGAGAGACTTTGGCATTGTGTGTCGGTGGTTGGCGGCCGGCGCCGATGAGATGGACACTTTTTTCGTGCGAAGGTAAATACGCCGTGCGTTCTAAATAAATAGGAGGTGGTGCGTAGGAAAGTTGTGTACGAGAAATCGAGATTAATGATCGAGATTTGTATAATATGAATGGTAATGATGAAAAAAGTGCGCCCGGGTCTAATTCAATTATTAGCACTTCGCAAGGTGTCGATGGATTCTAACGTATGTGTTGCGTTAGTTAGCGTTTTATCATGGGAATCTGGTATGTAAATTTTGATACTTGTTTTTTGTGCTTATAGTAACCGATTTTTTAAATGATTGTGCTAAACTAAATAGCGAATGGAAAGAAAATCAATATTTACCGTTGAAAGTATGATTTTTTCAATTGATTGTTTGGATATGATTTTAGATAAGGAATTACGTTCGTTAAAGTTTCTTTATCAATTAAAACGATTTAAATACATAAATTCAATCATGCACGTATAATCTGTAATAGAAACATTTATAACAGTCCGCTTAATGATGTCAGTATTTAAGAGCCCAACGACTTCTACGCAATCAGCAAACCGCTCCGTCGCACATCGATTCCAATTAACCTCTCAAAAATGCCCATAAACCACCATAACGTATCTCTCTTTCTGTCCAACCCTTCGTACGAAATACTCGCTCTATACCCAACGCGTGCCTGCACGAAGAAAAAAAACCAGCCAACGGCATCTTCGACCTCGTAATTCCACGTCGTCGTCGTCGTCCATCGGAATGACAAATAACAAGCGCGCCCCGGGGTATGCACAGAAAAAAAAACCATAACCAGCCAGTCGCGCAGCCGTCATAAAAGAATGCCATTTCATTAATTAAATTACAGTGGCACGCGTTCGCTTGAGCCTAAAGACGCTCGCCAACTGCGTTATACTTATAATACCAGCCGCTGCTGCTGCTGCTGCGCCTCTTGACTTTTCCTTTCGGGTAGCATATAGCTCTAGCTCGCCTTTTCCCCGCGAGGCGTATGTCTATACCTACTTTGACGGTCCGCAAGGAAAGGCGGAAGACGATAACGAGCGAGATATATATATATATATATATATATATATATATATATATGTGTGCGTAGGGGAGACTGGGGTACAGCGGGGTACTAAATTGTACGGTTGTTAAAATTTGTTGTAAATGACCGTTTGACATAAAAGTTAATTGTATTTAACTACCTACAAAATATTACACGTGTATAAGCTAGCTGAATCTAATGCTTTTAAAAAATTAGTCGAAAAGCAATAATAATAAGTGAGATCCAATTCTCGCAATAAATCTACATCATAATTGACAGAGAATAATGAAAATATACTTGAAAGTAGATTCAAAATTCAAATTTTCCGCCATAAATGTTACCAATGGAACAATAAATAATTAATTAAAATTAAAGATTGAAACCGAATTAAGCAAGAGCAACATATCAGTGCCATTGGTTATATAATATTCTACCATTGCACAAAGTTTCAAGTAAATATTTGAATCTCTTGACAAATGTTATTCGACCAAATTCTCAAGATGAGAACCTGGAGGGCGAAGGCTTTGTTTGAACGTCATTCCTTAAAATATTTACTTAAAACTTTGAGCAATAGCAAAATGATACGCAACGGAGGGTATACACTATGCTCGCTTTCGCTTAATTAGTCTTCTATTTTCAATTATAACTATAATTATTTATTGTTCAGTCGGTGACATTTACAATTTAAATTTGAATATTAAATTTGCCCTCAGCATAGAATTCAACCAAATTTCGCCTCCTTAAACCAAAATTCCGACTATAGCAAACCATCACACCCCGCTCTCGTCCATAATCCAAACACACTCGGCGCCAGTGAGCCAGCGAGCGCTAATTCATTAAACGCGAGGCTCTGGAAGACAGCAACAACAGCCGTTGCGGCCGGCCTCGTTATAATACAGGTGGGCATGGATTCTTGCGCCGGTGCGCGGGAGGCGTCCGCGGCTTCTTCCTGCGAGCATGCCATCGGGCCCCCTGCGCGCGCCCGCGTCCGGCGCAAGCGAGGCGAGGCGAGGACAGGAAGAAGAGCGTTGGCGAAGGATGTGCGCCCGCGCGGGCTTTCAGAGGAAGCCGAAGTTTTGCTTCTTATGTGGGAATTGTGGCTTTCGAGGAGTGCGGAAGGTGGAAGGCTTGGCAGAGTGTGAATTGTACTTTGTATGCGGAATTGATTTGCGGCTTACTGTTTGTGTACCTGTACTCGGATATGTATTAGACAGTATTTAATCGACAAAGCGTACATTTTTTCATATTTAGAATTGTATAGGTCTAGTGTGTAGCAATACGAGATTATTATTATTTAAATTAAATTGATGACTGTCAAAGAATTAAATCGAAAAAATCCTTTTTGTTCGTTAAATTTAAGATATTGTTAAAGGATACTAGATATAATGGCAAAATTTGAATGATAGTACAATATAATAAGGGTAATATTTTTAAAGAAACTATTTTGTTTTTATTTTAATATCAGTTTTTTTTTATATATTTACCTATATGCATTATATGGGATGGTAATATTTAAAGAATTGATACTTCAATAGAATCTCTATTTCACGGACCATATTTATATTCATACAATACTTGTTTAATTTGCATGTTAAAAAATGTTCAACGAAGAATTGAATTTGAACTTTATACAGTTAAATTTTAGCTGCGATTCTATTCATCTCGACAGGATGTGAAAATTCCTCTCAAAACGCGAGAGTTCAAAGAAAATAATTTCCCGAATCACCTTGACCACATTCAAACCGCATTCTCTCCTCGCACATTTTCGCCCATTCAAACCGAGAACCGCACGCTGCTCACACCCACCAAAAATTCGCCTATACACACAGCAAGAAAAATCTCCAAGAAAAATCCGCCATCCCATCAATCATAATCCAAAGCCAATAATAATTCCCTCCCGCGAGAGCACGCGTGCGCATGACTCCTTAAAATCCACCTTAAAGAAAAAATAAGTACACACACACACACACACATCCTGCACAAAAGAAAAAAAAAGTGGGCACGCACAGGGGCAGAAGGAAGAAACGTGACTAAGTCGATTTCCCGGGCCGCTTATACATCCTTCCTTCATCCATTGTCGCCTGGGCCGCGCACGCTTCCTTCCGCGAAGCGGCCCCGAAGCGTATATTTACGCGCGAGCAAGATAAAAGAGTTGTGCACGAAAAAAAGAAACGGAAGAAAATAATAAGGAGAAAGAAGAAGAGAGAGAGAGAGAGAGAGAGTAGGAAAAAAAAGGGAAAGGTGGGTATATGTGTATACGGTCTCTTTCTTACCTGGCTGAAGTACGGAGGAAGCACGCAGCGCTGGTCGTCGAGGCGCGAGCTCTGCACCCTCTCGAGCAGCTCGAATAAATCCTGCGTGGGCCCCTGCAACAGGCGCAAGGCGCTACTTTAGCTCAACCGCCTCTAATTAATGCGCGGGTGGAGGTCTTTCGTTTCTTTCTTTTTATTTTCGTTTTTTTTTTCATGCCTTCCTTCTTTTGCAAGGAGGAGGAAAGCTGCAAGAGCGTCTTTCTTTGTGAAGGAGTTAATGAGATTTCGCGTTTTTTGTGAGCTGTGATATACTGGCGCGGAGAGGGGTTCGCGTTGCTTTCGTTTTGGTTATGAACTTCGTTATTTTGTGCTTTATGGTATTCATGGCCACGAGTTGCGCAGGGAGAATCGGCGGGGTTTTTTCTGCAGAGGGGAGGAAAGAAGGATATTCTCGGTGTATGCGTGCTCCGGGAGGCCTTTGAAGTGCGTTTAATTATGAATTTCCACGTGAACAATCGGCTTGACGAAGTCAAAAGCGAGGTTAAACGAATTAAAGAACGAATAATTAGCTGAAATTTCATTTTCCGAGGTCAGTTTGCAATTTTTCTTTTTCACGTGTTCAAGATTGTAGGAATTTTAAAAAGATATTAAAAATTATTTTATATTAAATTGAAAAATGATATCATTATTGTATACCTGCTAAAATATTTGTGATTGATAGAAAATTAATTAAAGTATGGTAAAAATAATCAAGCAAATGAAACTCAAACACTTGAATAAACTTCCTCCCCCCCAGCATTAAGCCAAATTAAAAAGGTCTCTCGAAAGCTTCCGCTAAATATTTTAGTATAACGAGGCAATTTTTTTTAATTAAAAAAGCCTACTACTTTCAAGCCAAACAGAAAATCCAAAATGAACTGACCGTGTCTCTAGCTTTCCAAAACGACATAAACTACACTTTAAAACAATCTTATCAAATGAAAAGCCCCGCGCGCTCTCGCAAATCCAATCCCGCTGAGCAAAACGAAAAGCTACACACTCCCCCTCCCTGTCCGGATTTAATGCCACTAAACCAAAGAGAAAACTAAATCCCCGCGGGAGATCCTAACGCGGGGACACACAAACACGTGCGCTCCGGCATTCTAGAGCAATTACTTAATTGGCGCGAATCGGGGAGGGTGTCCGGGTGTATACAGTAGCGTACGTATATATCTTACCTTGAGCTTGTCCGTGCCTCGGGCATCCTGGCGATCCTCGCCGGGGCTACGGCGCGCCGACTCCGTCTCGCAGTAGACCGACTGCTCGAGCTGCTGCCTCCTGCAAAATGCCGAAACAAAACCGGACGGTTAGTTGGGTCGAGATCGTGCAGGGTATAATTACTGGGATCATTTATTTATGTGCTTTCTTTATTTCAGAGAGTACATCAAAAGTGGGTCAATTATGTTTAGAATACGTTTAGAATATATTAATTTAATCATTCCTTTGATGGATTTTCCTATTTCACGTAATCAGTTGCGTTCTGTGCTGGCTAGAATAATTAACGAATGCGTTTGATGCGTTAAATACAAATAATAAATAAATTATTATATAATTGATTTCAGTTATAAGGTTTCTGCGTGAATCAAGAACAATTTGGGCATTGTATCATTTCGATATTGTATCAGATCAAAATTCGATAAACATTAATTTTTCAAGACTTAATTAATATTGAGATTAAAAAAGGCATTATTTCAGATAGCGAGAATTAGAGAAGACTAAGACAAGATTAAATACTTATAAATACTTTTCTAAAACATTCAATTAAATATCATTTAATCTTGATCGTACAATTTTACAAATTCATATGTAAATTAATACATAAATAAAATTTTACAAATATATATCACGTCATCATGGCGTCGGGAGGAGGTGGACTACCTCCCGAACCTCCTGATATAAACTCAGAACCAACATATACATGCCATCCAAAAAATAAAGTTACAACAGTGATTTGTGTAGTGTGTGATAATATTTATCATAAAAGTGACTTTGACAAATATAAAGACAAAATATACGTAGGGAAAGCACTTGTGGTTTGTCCTGCACACGTGGAGCTTGTTCTAACCTTAAAAGAGAATAAAATAAAATTAGATGAAAATGCTAGAATTTTAATTGCTCAGATAAAAAGTGCTAAAGAAGAGAAAATAAAGCACAAAATCTTAAATGAATTGAATGTTATATCTGAAAATACACAAAAATCTGGAACGAATGAAAAACTAGATGCCACGTTACTGTCAGAAAATTCTGAACTAGAAAATCTTAATATCGAAAATCAATTACTTAAACAATTAAATAGTGAATTAATGGACAAGAATACTCTGTTAAAAAGATTATTGAAAAAAGAGAAGAATGAAGATGAATTTGAAAAAGTGCAAATAAACCAAAAAACATATGCTGAGGTATTAATTAATAAATCAGTAAATAAAAAGAAAAGAGTTCCAGCAATAATTGTAGAAAATAAAAAAAAAGACAAAAATCCTAAAGATTTTTCAAAAAAAGTGTGCAATTATTTAATAGATGATAAAAATATTCAAACTAAATATGTGAAATCAATTAATGATAATGAATTATTGATTAAAAGCTTGGACGAAAGAAGTGCTAAAACTACTTTTGATGTTTTAACAAAAAAGTTATCTAATAATTATAATGTTGTGTATGAAAAAATAGAATCGCCAAAGATGAAAATAGTTGGAGTGGATCCCACACAAATGAACCAAGATGAACTCGAAAATGATATAAATCGAAGAAATTTTAGTGAATATCAAGACAAATGTAAGATATTACACATAAATGAAATTACGACTACTAACAAGTTAAGCCTAATAATAGAAGTACCAAGAGATTTATACAAACGTATAAGAGACAACCAAAATAAAATTTTTATTGGTTATCAAAGTTGCAGAGTCTGGGATTTAATAAATATCAAGCCCTGCAATAAGTGTGGAAGATTTGGGCATAATCCTCGTAACTGTGAAAATGAGCTTTGTTGCATAAATTGTGCTGGAACACACATATCTTCACAATGTGATAACCTGTCCAATAAAGTATGTATCAATTGTTTTTATAGCAATACTAAATATAAAACAAATTTAGAGGTTAACCATGTAGTTAATGATACGGAAAAATGTATAATATTTAAGAAAAAACTTAATAGATACATAAGTATGACAGATTATCCTATGAATCCTACTATACCAAGATACATGGGTAATGTAGAAAATTACAAAAAAAACACTACGACAATGAACTCAACTAAACCAAGAATGAAGAGTGCAATACTCAGCAAAAATGCAACGCTTAGCAAGAATGCACCACTCAGCACTAGTATACTATCATTAACAAGCCCAAGCACAAGCAGAAATAAAAGTAAATAATGGAGCAACATCTAAATCTCATAGAAGAATTCCAAAAAGAAGTAATTCAAGAGGAAATATCATATCTTGATCTAAAAACTCTTAATAAAAATTTGAATATAAAAGACAGCCTTATACTGTATGTTAATATTAGAAGTCTAAATGCTAACTATACAAAATTAGAAATTTTTATTAAGAGCTTGAGGATCAAACCTTATATAATTGTATGCTCAGAAACATGGTGCTTACATAACTGTCAATATTTTGCTATACAAGGTTATAATTTATATTATAATAATAGCAAAATAAATCAAAATGATGGAGTAGTTGTATATATAAAAGATTGCGTAACAGAAATAACCGAAACAATTGAAATTGGTAAATTGAAAATATTAAATACAAGAATAACACTAAATAGAGGTATTTCTCTTGAAATATCAACATTATATAGATGTCATAATCTATCATGTACTGAACTCATTTCCAACTTAAAATCATATATGAACGGCAAAAAAAATATAAAAAATCATTTAATTATTGGTGATTTTAACATTGACATTATGAAAGAAGATCATAACAGTCAGGAACTTTTAAATAATATGCTTGAAAAAGGTTTTTACCCTGGGTTTATATATACAACTAGACCAAATGATAATAGTGGAGAAGGCACATGCATTGATAACATATATATAAAAACCAAATCTCTAGACACCAAATCCTTCAAACTTTTAATACCATTTACTGATCATTATCCATTATTTATAAAAATAAACAATTCACAAACATTAAATAAAGAAAATATTTGCTATAAGTATGATTACATTAAACTACGCAGAGTAGCTGCTATGAAAAATTGGAATATAATTGAATCAATGCATGATCCTGAAGAAGCTACAACAACTTTAATAACTGAAATACAAGACTGTTTAGAAAAATCTAAATATGTGTTAAAAAATGGAAAAAATAATAAGAATAAACCAAGAAAGGATTGGATTACTAAAGCTATTATGATCTCATGTGAAAGAAAAGGACAATTATATGTCAAAATGCGTAATGAACCTAATAACGAAAGAATAAAATTAGAATATAGGAATTACACAAAGAGTCTTGATAAAATTATTAAAGAAGCTAAAACTAAGCATGAAAGAAATTTAATAATAAAAAGTAGCAATAATTCCAAACAACTATGGAAACATATAAAAAGTAAACTGGGTACTAAATCGCAAAATAATAATACAATTAATAAAATAATAATGAATAACGATGAAATAATAGATGACCCTACAAAAATTGCCAATCAAATGAACTCATATTTTTGCAAAATAGGAATGAATTTAAGTAATAAAATTAATATTCCGCAGGGTAAGATATTAAAACTACCACCCATGAATTGCAACTCTATTTTTATAAAACCAACTAATAATTTTGAAATTTTACAAATAATTGAAAATATGAAAATAAAAAATGGCGGTGTTGATAAAATCCCAACAAAAGCTTTGAAAATACTATCAAATCTAATCGTAAATGCATTAACTCATATATTTAATATATGTCTAGAAAAATCAATATGGCCTGAATCATTGAAAACAGCTGAGGTAGTACCTATCTTTAAAGCTGGAAACAAAATGGAAATATCAAATTATAGGCCCATATCCTTAATCTCAAATATAGCAAAAGTTCTAGAAAAAATTGTTTTTGTAAGATTACAAGAATTTTTTGATAAATTTAAACTATTAACTCACAATCAATATGGATTTGTAAAAAATAAAGGTACTAAAGATGCTCTTAGTTATATAACGAAAGAAATATATAGCAATTTAGACAAAAGCAAACCAATAGCAATCACATTCCTAGACTTAGCTAAGGCGTTTGATACTGTAAACCATTCTATCTTATTAGATAAATTATATAATTATGGTATAAGAGGTAAAGCACATAAACTAATAATGAATTATCTAAGCAATAGGAGACAAAAAGTTAGAATTGGAATAACAGAAAGTCAATATGAAACAATAGACACAGGTGTTCCCCAGGGTACTATACTAGGACCACTTCTATTCATAATTTACGTTAATGATTTATTAATAAATAGAACTGACAGCACTATCTCATATGCTGATGATACAGCAATTATAGCATCTGATGATACCTGGGAAAAAGTTGAAAATAAAATGAATAAGTACTTGGATGATATAGCTAATTGGTTAGCTCTGAACAAACTATCTTTAAATATAAATAAAACAACCTACATAACATTTGGCAATTACTGTGATAGTGTTCCTAAAGATATGAACATAAAAATACAGGGTACTAAAATTTGTAGGGTAGAATATTGTAAATATCTAGGTATTGTATTTGATTACAATCTAAAATGGGACAGACATATTGAATATATAATAAAGAAAACAAAATATATATTATTTATACTTTACAAAATGTCAAAATACATGCAATCTGATACACTTAAGATAATATACTATGCATTTTTTCATAGTATAATTACTTATGGAAATATAGCTTGGGGTGGTGCATACAGAAACAATCTGGAGTTACTTCAAAAGACTCAGAATAGAATCCTAAAAATTGTTAATAAAAATAGTTTCAATCAGGACAACCCATTAAATTTAAAACAAATTTTTGCTTATGAATGTGTATCGTATCATTATAATGAACTCAAGAATTTATACTTAACGTCTAAAAGCAAAACCAGAAATAAACTTATTATACCACCAAAATGTTCAAAAGCTGTAAGTGATAAGAGTAATCACATTAGAGCAATACAAGTTTATAACTGCTTACCAACAATTAATATAAATCTTAAAATACTAGACATATCAAAGATTTATAATAAGAAAAAATTAAAAAAATGGATAAGTACGAATATATTATAAACATCAACAAGTCACTGTTACTTTATCCAAGACAAATATGTACTTGGACACTTAGGTTTTAAGTTAGTTTTTAGTTTTACTTAGATTGTAAGTTAATTATTAAGTTATTATACACACCGGACCTATGTACAGGTAGCTCTGACTACCTCTATAGGATGTGGGTTACTCCAGATATAATTAATATATCTGGAGATTAACTACAACATGTATTACGATGTATTACTCTGGTTAAATAAATAAATAAATAAATATATTTATGCATAAAATCAACAATCAAACTACATCCCAACCATTTCCTAAACAATCGCATTAACTCTCTAACTGCAGTCCATTAAGAACCCGATAACTAAAGACGCCCCGTTAATCGTCTCCTACGGCACGCTTCCACCTCCCCAAATCCCCTGAAAAGATAAATTTCCCGAGGATCCTCCCCTCCCCCCCGGCTGTAACTCCAGCAGACTCCGCAGATACGAGTTTAAAGACATTCGACCGACCCAGAGACAAGAACGTACATTATACAAAAAGTGTACGCTGCACAAGCTGCTGCATCTCGGGCAGATGCAACATCAGCGCTCGAAAAAAAAATGCGACGATGCACCCCCCGAATCTCTCCGTGTATACCTATATATAGGATAATGTCCCGTCCGAGGGTGCAACAAGCGTCCATTCCGGCTCCGAGATTTTTGTCTTCTCCTTCTTCATTCTTCGCGCGACCATGTGCACGCGCCTGAATGGAGCTCTGAAGTGGCGAGCGACGAGGGGGATGTTCTTTTTTCCTTCTTCTTCTGCTGCTTCTTGGACGTTCAGCTCCTAATGGCGCGTACTTAAGGATTCGGGTGTGTATAAAAGGATTTCTCGAGAGGATGCAGATTGGAGGCAGTTTGTCGGGGGGCATTGTTGGCGCGAGCGAAGCTGGTGGTGACTGGTGGTGTACTGTGACATTGTAGGACGAAGAAGAATGCCGAGCGTGTAAGAAGTTTCTTCTTCTTATTCTTATTTTCTTCGTCTTTTGGCGAGGACGGAGTCGTTTGATGGGATGTATACATTGTTTGCTCGCGTGAATGGAAGGGTGTGCGTCGATTTTGTTATCTTGCGATCGATTTTGCTTTGTCGAGGGAAAGAACATGCGGCGCGGGAGAATGAATGCGTGCGCAGGATGCGGTGTATTAAGGCCCGTTTTAATCTTAATTTGATGAAAAAGTTTTTTGGAACGGTAAAAGTACTATAAAGCTGGATCTTGACGACAGTTGAACTTTAAATCCGCATGGTTATATTTATTCTGTACAATGAAAGTCCGATTTTTATTTTCTTTTAAGATGCTTCTATCGTAAATTTTATGTGTTTGTTTTCTCGGGCCGTCTTGCAGGCATGGCTAATACGGATAGTGCCGCTTTTTACGACTTGTTGAGGCTATAAAACGCATCAAAGTCGAATAACATGTGACCAGCTGTTCCAGGGGATGTAAATAACAATGCATCAAATATTCAAAGATCCAAATCAATTTTCAAGTTCAAACACCAATCAAATAATACAGTTTAGTATTACACGCGTTAAAAAATTATCTTCTTTTGATATGTCACTTTATTTCACTCTTCATTTCTTCTTTCCCTTTAATTAATGAAACGCAATTGAATTCTTTACGACTCCACCATCGACTTCCGCCATTCATCTTCCCGAATCAACGGACAGTCTGCATCCATACGTCAAAAACCACCAGTTCCACCACCCCCGCACAAAGGAAGAAAAGCCGGTTCCCTTTTCACTCTCCTTCTCTCGAACGCGTCGATTTCGACTTATAGACGCGCATCTGCGAAGACGCGACGTCCAGCTGCACCACACATCAACGTCTTCGGCTATCTATTAGTCAGCGCGCAGCGCACTTTTATCGCCCTCCGCAGCGCTTCTACACTTTCCTCGACTTTCCTTCTCGCCTCTTCTAAAAAGTAGCGCATCCGACGACCGACGGCTGCCGTTATCGCTATCGGAGAAAGTAGGTATAGACTCGATTTCCGAAGTGTCTCTGACTTTCTTGCAGCTTGCGCTTAGGGATTTTTCGACGTGACTTATGGGGCGCGTGCAGCGATGACACTTTTAAGTGTACACACGCGTGCGCGTGATGGAGAAAGATAGAGATCTAGGGATGAGGTTTACAACACGGTCGACTTAGATAAAGGCCATGAATATTGATTGTGTCACGAGTGTTGTGTTGTTTTCTTTGTTTTTGGTTCTTTCTTTCCTCTGTCTGGTTTAACGGAAAAACTGGTCGTTGCTAAGTATAGTCGAGAAGTTTTCTGCTTTCTCGTGGATGGAAATTTATTTTGTTAATTTTTCTCGGTTGCGTAAGAGTTAGCTGACGGCTTTTTTGTACAATCGGCGTGGTTCAAAGCAGACGATTAGTCAATGTCAAGGAAGGAGTGCGCGTGGGGTGTGTGCGAAGTATAATTTCCACCACCTCACGCGTTGTTTCAGGGAGTTGTGCCCAGAGACTTTTGAACTTGGAGATTATACATTGTATAAAATATTTCAAAGTTTGTTTTACTTTTAGATGTTTTACTGATACGAAACAAGTATCTGATCAATTCAAAGTAATTAGATAATTATAGCTTTTAATTCTATAAAAGTAAATGTTACTTTAAATATAACATTTTTAAAAAGATATTGATTATTTATTAAGTTTTGAAACAATTATTTGTAATAATAATTTTAAGGTAAATATGTATGTAAAGAGACTGTACAAAATCGGTGCTGATTTGCGATTAGATCCGCTACAGTACTTATATTAAAAATCATTTATTAAATAGTATACCTAGAAGACAATTCACCTCTTATGAATCTATACAATTTATCATACCACGATGTACTCCTATTCAGATTCCAAACTGAAAACGAGTTTCACACCGAACATTGTTTACCACGAAAAACAACTAACAATAGAACCACATTCCTTCAAAGTATACGTATTAGCATCATCCATGACAAATAATACGGAACTTATATCGCGAACACCAACAAAGAGCCTCGCCTCGCCTCAACCACTGCCCAAAAACAAAAAAAATAACAAACAAAAAAGCACCAACAACCACCGCTCATACACTCGATCAACCCCATAAATCACCCCTCCCAGCTATAACCGCCCGGTTGACCGCTCGCTCTCGCTAAATCGCCATCCGCGCTTCAATATCCGCTTCGTGTCTCCGTCACCCGCGGAGAGCACGTCATCAGAACCGGATTTTCCGCCGAGCTGAGCTGAGCCGAGCTGAGCGAGCGAGTGACATTGTCGTAGTCCGAATTCCTCCGCGTTTATTATTATCATAAAACGTCTCTCTCCCTCTCTGCTCGCGTCATTTTATAAAACGCAGCGCGCGCATGCAGCAGCCAATTAAACGAGTTAATTCAATAAACACTCGCGACGGGACGTCTCTCTCTCTCTCTCTCTCTCTCTCTCTCTCTGTCTCGCGGGAATGCAGCAGCAGCGCTCGTAAAAGCGAGCGAGAGAGAGAGAATAAGCGTGCGCGTATGCGTTCAACAGATGTTGGCCCGACGCTCGATTTCTCGTCGATTATACGTATATATATATAGATATATATATATATTGTTCGATGCCGCTCTCGCTGCTCAGGGCCCCGGAAAATCATCTGCATATTTCGCGACTGCCTGCGCACTCTTGACGAACAAAAACACGTCAAAATCCACGGTTCGCTTCACGATCCGAGCGAACTGTTTTTTTCTCCGGAGGTAAGAGGGGTGGTTGTTGCACATCGCGCGCCGCGGGGCAAGTTATGAAGTATATACATGCGTATACGTCTTTTTGTGCAAGCTAGTCTTTGTCTTCGTGTGTGTATGGATGTATGTATAATGCACCGTAAGCGCGCGTGTGCATCGTGTGTGCATCGCGCAGAGGGCGAGAGAGACAGAGAGAGAGAGAGAGAGAGAGAAGAGGTACTTGTTACTGCGGATTAAACGCTAATGCGCTATATGGGGCTGTCTTTTTGTTTAGCCGGCGTGCGATGTTTACGCTGCCGTGTACAGCGGGAATCATCTGGGCTATAAGTGCCAGGAAAATGTGTGATATTTTAAGGGATTAGCCGACGGACTGAGTATTATAGCGCAAGATGCGTTGATCTATGGCTATGTGTGTGTGTTTGAGGAGATAAATTTCAATTATACCTTCGTAAAACCTGTTTAGAGGCGCTGAAACTTTGTGCACACATTTATTCATATTTGTAATGCGAAACGGTTATTGCTGAAATTTTAATGGCTGGATGTTGGCCGGTTGCGAGTATGCTGCGCCGTTAATGTTACGTCGGTATACTTATTGTAAGTTTCTTCAATGGGGATCTATAATTTTCAATTATTGTAACAAAACTCTAAGAAATTCCTGAAGAGTTCAAAAATTTTTTCATGCATTCATAAAAAAAGGTTTTATTGTACTTTTCTTTTATGAACCGTGTGAAACAGCAAATTGAAAGAATTCATAGATCATGAGGTTAATATGGAATCGTAAAAGTCGTGCTTATACGCTTTATAAAAACGGTACTAATTGTCAAGGCTATTCAAGTGGCTTCTTTTTTGCTACGATAGTTCTCGCTTCGCCAAGATCATTAATTTTTGCTGCGAACAACACTTAGAAAAAAACCTACTGAAGAAACCTAAAAAACGTTCACAAATTTCATATAATACTACCGTTTCCACTCTTATTATAAAAATCATAACTGTGATTTTCAGAGTGATAAATCGATGCAAATTTCGCATCTCACTGAAAAAAATCTTCTCACTATTGAAACTACATGGGCGTACTCGAATCATCGTCTCCATCAATTACGTTCTTTTTACATCGGACTCGCGCGTGAACACAAAAAAGTCCCGTGCATAAAAAAGCGTCACTGGGCAGCACAAAAAAAAGCTAGGGCCGGACCATCCGAGATTCGTCATATATAAAGGTGTGTAAGCAAAACTGGCCAGAAATTTTCGGTGGGACGACGCGCGTCTTAATCGTCGTCGAGCATGAGAAAAAACAACTTCATCAATCATCGTGCTAAAGGCATACGCGACGAAGTTTGATTTTTTGTAAAAAAAGATATAATAGGAAGGGAAAAATGCCCGGTGATCGATCGTATATAAACACAATATTTTTGTGTATACATTGACCAAGCGAAATTGAATTTCACACGCACTTATAGAGTATTGGAAATGTTGTGCTACTTTGGCGTTAAACATTATTATCATTGTATGCTAATCATAATAAGAAATATTTCAAAATATATGTTTGAGATATTATTATTGGAATAAATTTTGAAAGAAAGGTATTTACATATTAAGTTTCTTTATTAAAATGCGTTAACTAAAATAACTTGTTGAATTATTTTAAAATTTCATCCTTGAAAATATATATCATTCTATATCATTATACAATATTATATATATTTCGAATTGAAAGCACGATTCTCCCGTGCAAATGAAGAAAGTAGGTATTTGCATTTCGCAAAACGATTCAAGCCGTATAAATAGTTTAGCATAAATATGATTAGAAACATTCCTATTCTATTTCGTAAATAAATAACCAAGTTTGTTTTTATATTATGGAAAACGATAATAATTTTTTTAACACAATGTTACGCAAATAGGTCCCAATAAAAATGAATTTTATAAAATCTCTGAAATTCATTTTAAATGCAGATACCTCCTTTTTTCATTTGCACGGCAAAATTGCAGATCAATTTTTTGCTATGGTTGAGCTTGAATCTACAATGCTGATGTATATTTTAAATATTTTCTGTTAAATATTCATTGATTAAACGGTAGACACTGAAATGTATAAATATATTATTATATTTGATGTATCTAAGTTAATACTTTAACAGTACACTTTGTTATTGTAATGTAATACTATAGAATAGATCGTTATTAAGATACACCTTATAAATTTATTACACAGTACTTCAAAACGTAAAAAGTCTTAAACCAACCCAAAAACTCACACCACAGCCCATAGCACTATACCCTCCAAACGTCGATAATATCGATACATCCACTAAGTGCTCGCGACCGTCGTCCATCAGAATCCCTCTCTACCTTCCGCACGCTCCCTTTCTCCCTTCCCAACTGCACACACGCGCTCCCCCCTCCTTCACCCCCATGCCCAAAACCCCGAAAAAAAAGACGGAAGCTTGCGCTGCACACGGCAGAGAAAAAAACGAGCCTTCGGAGATTGACGGACAGATGTCCGAGGATGCGTCACGCACCAATGTATGTTAATACGGCCGTCGAGGCGCGGAGATGATTGATCATTGGGGCTCGCGGCGCACTTTTTAAAACGGAGAGCACTATAACTGCACGACGGGGCAGTCATTATAGCCGCCCCTGCGCGACATCGCATCATGCTAATGCGCGCGGAGCGGAAGAGAGAGAGATTGTTTTTTCATTGTCAGACTCTGCGTTATAGATTCGGAGGTGTAGGTATGTACGCGCATTGAGTGTCGCCACGCGCGTTGCACGCGTTTGAGAGTTTTGGCGTTGCGCGATGGTATTGGAGAGAGAGTGGCGGTGTTATTAATGATGCCGGGTGGAATTGGTCACGGCGAGATTCCGATTTTGCACGGACGCTGCTTTATCGCGGCTAATGGCGATAAGATTGATAATAAATGTATCGACGCGATGGAAATTGATACATGTTGAGTGGCGATCGGAGGGTAGTGCATTGTTGGAAAGTAATTTTTCTAAAGCGTTCTTTTCAGATGTCACGGTGTTGGATTGAGCGAGAAGTATAAATGGTTTTATAAAAGTTTGTTGAATGAATTGAATATTACATTCTACTTTATATCATTACTTGTATACAATAGTTGATAGCTTAAGTATTAATTTAAAATTAATAACAGTCATAAATTAATATCAGAATGACACCTTTACAACAACCACTTTTAACGTTCCCCTGCATTGTACAACAATATTTATCGCTTGACACACAACTTTATCATATACGCATAAAAAAACACCATTTCACCTATATATAACACAAAACCCACAGCTCGCCACGATTAGAATATCAAACTCAGTCGATGCCGCTTGTCGTACAAGCGCAATAAAAACCCATCGTAAAAAAAACAAGCAAACGTCGTCCGCGGCACCTCCCCTCGCAAAAAAAAACGCACCGTGCCACTCGCGTAATCCCTAATATTCAGAGCGATCCAGCCTTCTCTCCTCTATATAACAGCATCCGAAAAACAGGATTACGCGATGCACGTACATAGTCCCAAAAATTCTTGCGCGCGCATCTGTCCCCATTTTTCTCTTCCGCAGTTTATTTTTTTCGTCGCTCGCTCGCGGTCAGCCACGCCCGATTAACATACATACATCGGACACATTTTGCTTTTTTCGATCGCATCGATGCTATATAGATATATTCGATCGGACGCTGATGTACAGTCGCGACGTAGCCCCCCTCTGTATATTATATACATCATGGCCCCCCGCGGCAGTATACAGCGGAATACGTAATACGCACAATGGAACGCGGGATATGAGTTCGACGACTCTATTAACGGGCGCTTTTTGGACGACGCGCACGCAAATAACGCAATAATCGACGGGGGCGCCACGCCGATGAATCAAACGCTGCGCACACCGGAGAGTTATGTATATGAGCGATTGACGAGCGCGAGTGTGAATTAGTTTCGGGGCGCGCGCGCGTCGTTAGCGGATTTTTCGGATTGCTCTCTCTCTCTCTCTCTCGCTTTCCCTTCGATTGATGGCCATTATCGCGATCGTGCGAGGATTGATGGATGAAGATTCTTTTATACCACTCGATTTTCACGATTATCGACGCGACTGTGGCGACTTTTCCACTAGGGAGGGGGGGATATACGAGGGATCGATTTGATCGACGAGGCAGATTGCGACCAATTGCGACGGAGCGATTTCGTACGGTTGTGCAGGCGCATAATCGCCGGAGTTGTAATAATAATATCTGTGAAGCTTCCGGGGAAACGAGTCTTTGCGGAAGTGATTTTTGGTGGTGAGCCGATCGATCACTTTTCGACTAACTATGATGGCATTGTGCGCCGAGTTTTCGGGGACTCTGTTTGGAGATTTGTCAAGGTTGTACAGCTGTAGCATGAAGGTGATTTTAATAACGTTTTTTCTTGAAATGAAAAGTTATTAGGTCGAATAATTCATGTATATTTTTAAGTACAATTCAAATTATTAATTAATGTTAATCATTATACATTATAAATTAAGGCGTTTGCTGTTTTTAAATTAACAACTTATATATCTAAATAAGTATATGTAAGAAAGTTAGACGCACAATGAGCTTAAAAATAATAATACGCACTTGGTTTAACAGTGTACAATTATCTAAGATAATACTTGTATAAATTGTTACGTGATATTTATATATTACTTGCTGTATCAATAATAATACAATCTGACTTTTTATATGCGTTATAAAACGTTCCATCAAAGTCGTGTACCGACAACCCTTCAACAAAATCAATTTTTTTTAAATCCCATTTTCGATATGTATCACTGCACACCTAGATAAAAAAAACTATCTCAGACATCCTCGCACTGCACCCAAAAGACAAAGCAAAAAATCGAACGTACAAGCAACATCTCAGCGTGTAATCAACCTCGATCACTCTTACCTCGACATTGACGAAAAACCTCAACGGGTTGCGCACTCGAACCCTCGTACACGCGCACATACCGCACATAAACCTCCCCCTCGCAAAATCAAAGAAAAAAAAAAGAGTCACCCATCTGCGGTCACCGCATTCACGCGACATTAAAAAGCCATCCTTCCCGATTCCCAAATCAATCTACGTTTACCACACCATTTTCGCCGAAAAAGCCGAGAAAAATAAATGAGCCCGCTCCAAAAGGGGTGCGATTTTCCTCAATGTTCATATACCCGTTCAGCGGAGCGAGGAACCGCTATGTACACCGCCGCGGGGAAATTAATGACGACTGCCAGCGGCAGAAGCGAACGAGGCCGATGCGGGAAAAGCGCAACCAGCGGCTCGCGCCTCCGTAAAAAAAGGGCCAAGTCGAACGCTGCGCAAAAAATACACACGTATATACAGAGAAAGAGAGAGATATAATAAACAGCCCTCTCTCTCGTACTGTTTCTATCCTTCTCTCATGCGTGTGTCGGTAATTTCGAGGGATCGGCTATATATGGGCTTCTCGAGGGGTAGTCCGCGTGATATATGTTCGCCGTGCATCGCGGCATATGTTGTACTTTTATACGATTCTCTCCTCTCCAGCTCTCTACCTTCTATAAGTACGTGACATAGCGATGAAAAGAATCGAGTGTCGCGCGCGCGTCGTCGTCGCGTGCGCTCCGATCATTTGCATAGTCATATTTCTTCGCTCATTACCATTATTACCATTGGTCCAAGAGTATTTTCGGGGCTCATTGTGAAGCACGAGTGCGGCAGCAGCAGCAGTAGCAGTAGTCGATATGACGGAGACTCGCGCGTAGCGTTGACATTTGCATCGCGCGACAAAAGAGAGCATTCACGCCTCGAGTGCGCGCGTGTGTATGTACACATGCACGCGGAAGTGCGCGCGTGCGAGAAGAGAAGAGAGGACCGGTGGATAGACTGCAGGATATGATATATTGTTTTGTAAGGAGAAGGGTGGTGGTTTCGAGGACGGATTTTTGCGAGAGTTAAGTGCCTCCCAGGCGACATGTACTTGACGTTATTTGTGTTTTTAGTCGCGCAGAGACAGCTTTGTTTTAAAATATTGCGGAGCGACAGGAATAACGGTCAGTGCTGGTGTGTAGGTACTTGGGGGGTGCCGAGTGCTGATGAAGTATTTAAGGTCGGGTATAATATTTGTACGCGTATCCATTATTGCGTATAACGACAGTTTCGCCATTCCACGAACTTGTTTCTATTTCAAATAAAATATAACTTTATTGCTGACTGAAAATCGGTAAACTAAACGTATAAGATCCGAATACATTCTTATTTATGATTATAATAAATATTATATAAATTTATGACAAGAAAAATAAGAAACATATAATAATTAACATGACGATCGCTTCTTTGTGATATTCACGAAAAATATGTAATGGTAAACTTCCGCGACATGTTTATAATTATACATACGCAATTAAAGCCAATACTCATTTGCAATTAATAACAGCTACCAAAGCTGCTTTCTAACGCTTTTTATCTATTTATAACAAGAGAAAAAGAACAAATTTAATTTTACTCCAAACTCGAATACTTTCTAATTCATGCTTGATTATACAAAAATTCATAAGATTTAGATACAGAATTATTCATTGATTATTATTTAATTCCAGGTTACTTATTTTATAAAAACGTACACTTTATTTATCCGAATGAATTATAACTACAGTTTCGTCCATTTATATCTTGCTTTATCTCTTTTTCACAAAAACAAGAAACTCTACAACAGAATAAATTGCAAAACGAATGTGCACACGCAAATAAATATGTGCATAACAATAACAATCGATATTTCCAACAAGCACGTACTCGTTTGGGAATAGATTCCCTGCAGACAACACACACATACGTCGCCGACCCGCAAGAATCCTTTCCTCCGCATCAAACCCAAAAAATCCCAACATCTCTAACATCCACCGTATACAATTCCTTTAAACCACTACATACCACCGCCACCGCCAACCGTTTACATTTCACTCCCACAACGTCCCTTAGATCCCGCGCAACCCCAAACCCGCTATTTTAACAGCACGCCGCCACTTTCAACAGAAGCTTATACACGGCTCACGAGCGTCCACGTAAGTAGACACGGCGCACACGTGCAAGGGGCGCGAGTATCATTGTACTCTCGAAGCTGCGAGCCGCATGCACACACAACTGCTGCAGTGGAATCGACATTTGATCTGGCCGCGTATAGGTATATATCCGTGCATTATGGTAAAAAGGTGTATAATACGCGCGCGTATGGAACGAGCGGGGGGAGGTCGCAGCCGCGAGTCTCGCGTGTATTATTACGTGCTTTGGATTCTCGAATGCCGCGACGTGTATTATACGATGGGCATTAGCGTGGTGCTTTTGTGCGGATGCCCGTGATGTGTGTGTGTGGCGGGTGTGTTTGTAGCTGTCGAGGTTTTCAAGCTGGACGGGGATGTCTTATTTCGATGAAGTGTGGATGTGTTTGAGGCGTTAATGCCGAGGCAAGGTTATTTCATAGCGTATAATAAATTGTTTGATGCAATATTTGTTTAAATGAAATACATTAACATTCAGACTATTAGCAATTTACTTTTAAGCTAATGATTTTCTAATTAGAAAAACGTATTTAAATATTTATTTAAATTAAATAAATTTTGTTAACTGCAGAGGTGTATTAAATATTAAAGTATTGGTAAATTGGTTAAAAATTATGGATACGATATGCATTATCATTTAAAACAAATATTATATTTGTAATCTTATCTTTATTTAAAGTATTTGTATTTTTGAACCCATTTTTAATGTACAATTATTGATTATAACAGTTCTCTCACTGTAATCATAAAACACTTATATTGTAATATTTCAAATTTTGTATTATCGCCCACTACATACTTTCCCCGGTATGCACGGTCTCACTCCTACGCGTATATGTAGAATAGGTACACGAGGGAAAATGGAAAATACGTATAGCTTAATTTTTCATAAATATGGATTTCAGAAAGAGCTATCCGTTTGAAGACGCGAAATGGCTTTCCGTACGTATATGTACGTACGCGATGCTCCGCGTCCCTCTCTGTCTCATAGCTCTCTGTACGTATGGGCATGCACAAGCGCGAATAATCCGTCGGGGTAAATATTCAATTTTGCGTGCTTTTCACTTTTCAACGAGGAACGAAGATGAAGCTAACTGAATGTGCACTCGTCAAATGTTTTATGCATTTTCGACAGGATTATAATATGATATTTTAGAATATTACATTTATATAAATGTATTTAATGCCGCTTTTGTGAATCGACATTTTAAATTAATTTAAAAAATAATGCCTTTCCGCAGAAATATGTTGTACAATTCTTTTTTAATAAATGTATAAGAATAAATAAGCACCCTTATCTTCATTTAAAAATATTTAATGCAGCTTTTGCGAATCGACATTTTAAATTCATTTAAAAAGTAATGCTTTTCCACGTAAACATGCAGTACAATTTTTCATTAATAAAATACCTGAATATAAATAAGCTCACGTATCTTCATTTAAAAATATTGAACGCAGCTTTTATGAATTGAGTATTTAAATTATTTTGTAAAAATACTTTAAACATAAATAAGTACAACTGTTTTATAAGTAAAAATTTATGAATAAAACTATAGAACAAAATTCTCAACTAAATTGCGTCCAACCCGTCTGTCGCTTGTCTGAAATTTCAACGCTTCAAACATCACACAATAGCCTCTAAAAATCATCCTCTCAACGACTCTCCCAACAAACAGCCTCAAATCGTCCGTAATAAAAGCCTCCTCCCCAGCCATCACCCTTCAAAATCAGCCTCCAAAAACAAAGAAAATCCACCCCGAATCATTCCTCCGTATCCGTGTCAAATAATCACCCCACACAAGTCACAACAATGCAGCAGCGGTCAGCCGTCCGAACCCATTCCTCCATTAAAAACGAAAAAGAAAAAATAGCTTCTCTCCGGTCGATCTTTATCGTCTGTTGACGCCGAAAATAAAACCGAAAATCACTCCCCCGAGCAGGCAGATGAAGCCGTCATTATCAAGAGCGCCTCGACTCTGCGCCGTGTGTACTCGTTCACCTTCTGTTGCCTCGCCGGCGGCGACGGCCTTCACGGCCAGTTTATTGTTAGATTTCGGAACAATCGCGTAGATGCGATCTGGCGATTCACTGGCCGGCCGGCCGGCGCAGGCGCTGACCGCGCGCGTTGCGTGTATAAATGGGTATAAGCGAAGGAAAATAAAAATAATGCACGGTGAATGGAATGGAGTGGAATGGAATGAAGCGCGAGGGGAGCGAAGTTAAAGAGTTGAGTCAGGGGTGTCTTTGTGGAGTTGCGCGTGCGGTATATGTGAATCCTATTACGAGGATAATGGTCAGTTGAATTGCCTTTTGTACTTATGATGGCTTTTGAAAGAATAAATTAATTAGATTTTTGGTTTGACGGATTATAGAGACTAATTGTTTATTTATTTCAATAAACAATTATAATTTTCTAATTTGTTATAGTAATGATCTTGGTGTTTGTATAATAAAATTATGAATAGTATACCGTTTATTTTAGTAAATATAAATAATTTTTTTTATTCAACTGAAAAAACAATATTAATGCGATATATGTCATAAAATTTACTTTACGAACAACCGTACCTACAATAAAAGACTTATATTTAAATACGTGATTAAAATTTGTTACAATTTTGATGGTTTCGATAACGTGTGAGTGTTATCTCGATGTTCAGAAAGAATAACAAACTTTTGTGTTAAAATAATAATGTTTAATTACAATAAAAAAAGAACGACATAAATAATAAACATACTTAGAAGATTACAAATTTACATGTATCTCAATTACCTTATCAAAGCCGAGCCACCGTATATCTTTTACGACTCAATTCCAGCCCTCTAAAAAAGCACCGAAAAGCCATCGCGCGCGTGCCGCCGCTTACATGCTCTCTCCTACCCCCTTTTTCCTTCACCCTCGCGCCGAGTCATCCAGAAGAGTTCGCCTCGTATTATAGCCGCAAGCGGATTACACGGGCGTGCGCGCGCCCGTGCCTCGCATAATTCCCCAGCTGATCGCTCGCGCGCGCTCATTTGTGTAATATACTGCAGCCGCCGCTGCCTTTCGGAGTCAATCGTCGTGAAAAATATTCGCCCGTTTTGCGGGGTGAGCCGTGTATCGCCTATTTTTTTTGTTGGACGCGTGCCTGTGTACACGCGGATATATAATAGAGAGAGAGAGAGAGAGAGAGAGAGAGATTATAGAGTTGCGAGCTGGAAGCAATTGCTCGTGATGTGCGGCTAAAGCTCAGCAAGGCAGAAAGTTAATTTTCGTATGTGCAGGCGTGCGCTGTGTGTAGTATAGGTATATAGACGGTTTGTGTGTATCGGGCGAGAAGTGCCGGACGCGATACAATGAGGAGAGCGAGAGAGCGTTTAGCGATTATGATGCGTTATGTGGTGCTTTTCGCGCGAGAGTTCTAGTTCTTTGTGTTATATACATAATAGTGTTTATCAACGTGTTATTTTAGAGGCTTTTTTGTGGAGGATTCATTTCAGTTCAATTTATTTGTATTAAAGAAAATAATAAATTTCTGTTAATTTCATTTGAAATATACGCAAGTAAGTAGTGTTTGATTAATATTTATTAGTCAATGTTTTACTATCAGATACAAATATCATTTAATGAAAAGAAACAAAAAGATGCAAATATCAGAGCACAAAACTTGACATCTAATTAAATAATTATTCATATGGAAACTGATTCATAAGAGCATATAAATATCAATTACGGTGATTGTTCCCTTGGTGATGATCAATTTGACGTATATATTACAACTTAATTAACCGAACCGTAACAAGGATAATTAATTCCCTCTAAATTTTCAATTATTGCCGAGTATTATTGCTCAATTAACCGCGCAAAATAGAGACATCCACCCAACGAATCTAATTATACTCCCATTCACTTATCCACTTCCAAAAAAGAAACTCCAATCTCCCGATTTCATTGCCCCGGATATATCGCGCAATTTACGCAAAACGGACACGCATCGCGCCCGCGCGCAAGGATTCCCCGCCTGCGATAATTATTCAAATTCAGAAGTCCCATTAGTCACGCGAGCTCGCCACCCACGCACTCAAAAGACCGTTGCCGACCTCTTAATTAAAATATAACATAAATGCGGTGTATAGACGTAGCCGCCCGTGCACGCGTATTCGAATCATCGAGTGCATGTTTATCGGCGCGATCTTTATCGCGTCGCATCTCGCGGCATATGGGATTTACGTTGGGCTGCATTAGGAGCGTGTTTCGGAAACGTAACTGCAACGCTCGGGGTTACAGGCCATCGGTTTCATGTGCGCGGAGGATGCGTAATTTATGCGCGTGGGTGACGTAAGCGCAGGCAGCAACGAATTTTCGATGTGCTGCGCGAATGTGGACGAATATTTGTAATTTTGGGAGAATTCGTGCAGTGGACGTAATCATTAGGGATTGTCGGATTTGTTCGGATAATTAGTATGCATTTACGTCATTAATATTGAATCCGAAAGTTTAATAGCAGAAGGTAGGGAAGAAGGTAATGAAATAATTTCATTATTGTATTGGGAAAATTTGAATTAATAAATGTGTCAAAATTGAAATTTAACAGTATAAATGAATAACAAAAACAAATGGTACATTAAAACTGTCTTCTTAACCTTGATGTTTTTTACAGTTTACTTTATTTTAACTATAATACACGAGTGGCAAATATAATCTGAAATTTGCTCCAGAACTATACTCTTTATGTACACAAAAACTTATAAAGTTATATTCAAAATTGAGTACTAAAAAAATTCAAAATTCAGTACTTTTTTCCCGAATAACATTGATTATTTATACTCATTTAAAACAGAAAGATACCGTTCTTATTTGTACAAAAATCTCGAAGACACAAAATTTTCCGTTACACATCCTGCGCCAACATAAATCAATTCCCCCCACAACCTCGAAGGAACCCTTCCGCAACGAAATCACCGCTATACCCAAGATCGAATAAATTAATAAACCCATTCGCGGGCGAAACGCGCACGCGAAATCGCGCCATCCATCACGAATTACGAGCGACGATCGAGCCTCTTAACCTCGGCTCCTTCTCCTCCCTTCGTCGATAATTGAAAACTTGCGCCCACGAGGAAGAGATTATAATGCGCGACGCTCTAAGAGCCAAAAAGGTAAACACGCGCGCGCGCGCGCGCTTTTGCGCACAATATGCCGCGCGACGAAGAGCTTTTAAAACCCCATAAACGTCATATCTTAGAGGTGGGCGGCGTCGTGTGTATGTGTATGTGTGAGAGAGGGAGAGAGAGAGAGAGAGAAGGATAAAGGCCGACGCCGCATGAAAAATCGGACACGTCGCCGACGTATATTGCACGTAATTCATACGGGGATGTAGCAAAAGGTATATGTACGGTTGAATAAAAAAATTTTTTGTTAAAAATGAATTCTTTTTACGGGTGATACAGTTATGAAATACAGTTTCTTACGATACTTTGGTAATAATGCATTTAATAAGTTTTTTACGATTCTTTCAGAAGCGCGTGTTTGTTTTATTAGTTTATAAATTAAGTAATTTTATATTTGCCCTGTATTACGAAATACTTAATGTCCGATTTTTAAGGTAACCGTATAGTTGAATGATGAAAGAAAATCGAAATAAGTTACTGTACCAATAATCCACGTTATATTTTATATTCTGGAAACGTAGTCGCCCGAAACTGTATAAAGTCCGAAACTTCCACTGTCCAATTTCGCGCATTGTTCTACATTATAGTTACGACTCGCAAAAACTTTTAAGACAGAAATCAGGTTAAACCATTAAACAACGTTACCTAGAATACAAACGAGTTTTATCAAATAATCCACACATGAACAAAAGAAGAGAAATCGTTACGCTTATACTTTGTCAAATTCTTAAATTTAATGTGGCTCTGGGGTTTTTGAGATATTAAGGTTTAAAGTTTTTAATTTCCATTTAAACTAATGATAAAAAAATTCATAAATAGTTGATAGGGTCACTTATCTTTCTTGATTTTTTGCAGTTTTATCTGAAAATATACTATGTAAGGATACGAAAATCGCTCAAAACTCAATTTTCAATGAAGGTGGGCTTAGGTCGTTACAACCTACAGTCCTATAAAACTCATATTAAAAAGAAATCTTTCTTTTTAATTATTTTGTCCTTGTCGTACCTCACTATATCCGAAAAAAATGCTTACTGTCTCTTCGTAACATTCAAAATCTCAATCTTTCAAGCACACTCTGCTAAATGTCAACCTTTCCATCAACATTCCGTTAAATTTTCATCTATATAAATGTATAAAATAAACCGACCGGCAACCACATCCGAAATAACGCTCGGCAGCGTCATACCCACCCATCATAAACGCCAGAAATCGCGCAGGCACGCGTCCGCGTTGTTTATTCAGGCCTGGCATCGACGATTCAACGTGTAATCGCGTAGGTCACGCCGGCGCGTATACTCCCCGCACACGCACACGCTCAACCATTACACACATACACACACTCTTATATGTACACGATTTGGCTTACAGCTATACAGCTATACGAGGGCAGTATACGTATGTACACGTATGCGCGCGAGGCCGTAATTGAAGCGCGTGTCCAATCGATGGCGCGAGACCCGCGGCAGCGAGTGGCAGTAGCGAAATTACGGGGATTGAAGGCAAGGGTGCCAGAGGGAATATTGGCCTGACTGCAGCGCGGCCAGCGGCAGCGGCAACGCGCTCGTATTATCGATCTCCCCCATCTTCATTATATGAGAGAAGGAGCGTTATTACCGTCGCCGACGTCGCCGAGTACGATGTACCGTGTGAGTGTGTATAAGTGTGCGCATGGCTGTATGGGTGCAGGTATGTTAGGTGTGTAGGATGTGCGGTGTAAGAGGTATTGTATGGCATGGAGGATGAAGAGAGAATGCGATGATGAATTTTGGGCTTTGATGGTAATTACATTTTCGAGTGTGTGGATAAGTTCTTTGATGCGTGTCTCTGGTAACAAGTAAATTGGTATTCTTCTTGTTAAAGAAGCTATGATAAGATTTGTAATTAACAAATATTTTAAATAATTTGAGAATATTGCATTAAACTTAATTTTTTGTAAATTAACGGGTAACATATTCTTTTTAATGACAGCATACTGTCGTCAATGTTTCCTTAGTATCAAAAAGTCATATGTGAATATTAATGAATGAATACGGAAAGAACGCTTTGCTAATTTAATAAAGGCACTTGGTAAAATACGTACTAACTATTTATTTTATTACACTTACCAGGTAATTTGTTAATTTAATAAATGGATTAGATTAGTAAATTTAACTCATCACTTTATACAAACAATAAATTACTTGGTAAGTGTAATAAAACAAATAGTTAGTGCGTATTTTACCAAGTGACTTTGTTAAAGTAACAAAGCATTTTTTTCCATGAATGTTTCTTCTTTTTTGTATACCGATTATTGTATTATGATCATTATTATATTTTAGTCCATGAAAGAGGTCAAACACATAAAGACAAAAAATTTATGTAATTTTTCTCTGTTTAACTAAATACAAATCGTGTACACTGACAAAAGTTAAAAGCTAATGGATATTTTTATAAGGGGATCAGGGGATCATCAATCATCAATTTCTAAAAATAATAAATAGTATTTTGCATTTTTTTCTAATATATACCTACATACAGTTGATAAGTATATCAACCTATTTACGATGTCAATTATAATTTTGTTGCATTCGTTTGAAAAAATGTACACATCCAATTATAGTTTACTATCTACAAAGATTAATGATTTTTCAATTCGACCAGTGTTCAAGAATAAAGAAACAATCTCATTTCGCCTGAAACAATTTGTTTATCAATCCAACAGAGAGAGAGTGCGGTTAGCCTCAATCGCTTCTCGGCTCTTGTCGGCATCAGCCAACCTCGTCCTCGGCTATAATCTCGTTCTCGTGCACACTCCCAAGCGTTTCTATCTCTACTCGCGCAGACGCTCGCGCGCTTGACTTATTGCTTTCTTTCGGCCAAGTCAGACGCGCGCTAATCGAACGTATTGCGCGATCGACGAGATTTTCTAAAAAGGGAACGCGAGTATATATACCCACATTTTCGAATTGTGCGACGCTGCGGTGCTCTATGATTGCTTTCTCCGGCTTCGCTATTTTTATTTTTTTCATTTCCTGGGGGACACGCGCAAATGGACGCGCTCACCTGAGTACAAATGTGCTTTTCCACGTGGGTTGAGTAACAGTTCGGTGTATATTATACGCACACGGGTATTAAGGGATTGGGCGAGTCGCGCGCGCGCCTGCTATAATATCCTGAAATGGCAAACAATGGGCACGGCGGTGTAAGGTTCTTTTTGTTGCGAGCTGTTTTAAGCCGGGCACATGCGACGACGAATTTGTCGGGTTATATGTGTTCCAGTTTGTGTTTGACTGGTCAAGCGACTTTCCCCGTGAAATTTACAAATGGCTTTATAGTCTCTGAGGCCGTGAGCGTTGCGCGCTATATCCGTGTGCCATATTTTGTTTTGATATTTCATTGAATCTTAAATTTTACAACAATATGCGCGCAGCGAATGCATTGAGATTCTCACGTCTGCAAAAATACTACCGACTTCCTCTAGCTTTCACTGAAAAGAATAACACTTCACACAATAGGAAATACCGTATTAGAGAAGTAATTTTCCTGAGCAAAGAAAATCATACCGCTATGCACACACATCTGTACGACATCCTTGTTTAACCATATCCTTTCTAGTGTCACTCACACCAGTGCAAACACGTGTTTCCGTGTTTCAATAACTACCGCTTACACTGAATGTCTGAATCAAAAAAGCATCAAAGTCCCCCAAAATCCAGCAAAGGAGGCACAAAAATAGTAATGCAAACAAAGAGACCTTCGTTCGTCAAACGGTACTGCTAATGTTACAAATAGGGCCGCTAATCTGCTCCGTGTCTGGAGAGAGTCAGAGAGAGAGAGAGAAAAAAGGGACAGAACAAAACGGGAAAAAGCCGCTTGTATTTGCCGTCGCGAGCTTAAGCAAACACTACGGTACACTCTCTGTATTTTTCTCTCTCCCTCGATATTTCTCCTCTTTTTACGTGAAAACCGCGGAGAAGCACCGTAGAGGTCAGTATACATACACATGCGGTAACAAATTGAGGTGAATACTTGGTGAACCGCCCCCCATTCGAATACGTCCGATTTGCGAGGGAGTTGATCCGATTGCCACTGCGACTGTCCCGCGGGTAAACTCTGTGCAATACGTCACGTTTGCAGAGAATGCACGTTGCGCATGTAAAAATAAGAGAAGTCACGCGGCAAATGCGTTGAAAATACAAAGTTGTTCGAAATGTTAATGAGCATGTGTTTTTATTGAATATCTGTTGTTAAAGGGTTTTTCTGGCAAAAGATTTGTTTATTTCTGACTTAACACGTTTGCTGGGACTACCTCTCTTTCTTTTATTTTAGAAGAAAATAAATTTTTTTGGTTTGTTTATATTTAAAGTTACACACAGTTAACATGCAACTTTAAAAAAATAGAGAAGTAAAAATGGTTTACAAAGATATGTCGTTTATTTTTTACACACCAAAAATATAAGTGGACAACAGAAGATATAACAAACAAATCTGATTGTACATATTTCAAGTTTGTTAGTTTTACAAATAAATGTGTATTTTAGAATTATAAAAAAACAAAAGAGAATTACATATTGCGAATTTATTGTTAACCGTATATGTGTATTAAACTTGATAAATGCCTCCATTTATTGAAAATTTGCCGCAATAACTTTATCCGACATAAACATTATTCATATTGCGCAAGTCCAATAAAGTACTTTCCCTTCGTTTCATTTATTTCGAACAGTCTTTCAAATTACGCCAGTAGCCTCCTTTTAAAGTAAAAGAAACCCAGCACAATCCAGCAAGACGCTGTCTTCTTCCACCAGAAACACGCCGTAAAAAAAATTTCACGGTCAACAAACACACCCCATTCATCCCTCGCATTCTTCCACGCATCCTCCCTTTCCCCCCCAAGTTTTCCCTTTTACATCTCACCACTTTCTTACGCGCGGTGCGTCTTGTCGCAAGTTTTAGAGGTCAGGGCTATAGGTACGTCTAGTCGCTTACGTTATACACGCACGCTGTAACATGCGCGCGCGTGCGTGCATTTAACATCGTCACCCTCCCCGTAGACTAGCGCGATTACCGTTGCGCCTTGAAGCACCGCTGCAGCTTCCCCTCCCTTGACACTGTACAAAGGTGTACGCGTAGTATACCCGCGCTCCTTTGTGTAAATTGTCGTCCCGCCGCTGCCGAGTTCTGCACTGCTCGTATAGTGCGGTTATTGCTCGCTTCGCTTGCTGCGGCAACATGCATGGATACTCTTCCTACGTATACATATGTGTGTGTATATGTATGTATGGGTAATATAGGTATATGGGTAAATGGGTATTTGTGTATGTATGAATTCACGTGCGAGCGTATGTGTGTGTGCGTGCGTGCGTGCGTGCGTGCGTGTGTACGTGCATGCGTGTATGTGAGTGTGCATGTTTGTGTGTGTGTGTGCGTGCGTGTGTGTGCACATGTATGTGGGTTTATGTGTATGTGTACGCGGAAGAAAGTAAAATATAAGAATAACTGTTTCAGTCATAAAAACCCCTTAAAAAGAAGCAGTATATATAGTTATATAATTCCATTTTTTGCAGTAGATACTCCTTTCTTTAAGAAACTAAACGTAACCTTAAAGAAGAAATAACTTTCTTTGCTGTTGTATGTGAATGGGTGTGAATGTGAGTGTATATATGCGTATGCGTATGTGTGTGTGTATATGTGCATGGATACCGAGATTATCCTGGGGAATTGGATTTTCCATTTTGGTGCGCGTCGAATGTGTGTTTGCACTGCGGACTGCGTGATCTATTTCTTAATCTCCCTGCGGCACGATTTTTGCCTATGATGACTATGATGGTTCGGGGGCGAGGTAGACAGAGGCCGTGTTTACTCAGGCCTGTTGTCGTTGGAACGATATTTTTGAGGGACGATGTGCGCCGTTGTTGTTATTTGGGATTACGGGGGATTTTTTGGGTTTGCAAGGATGAGATGCGAAGCGGTGGCTTTTGTGGCGGTTGACGCGGACTTCATTGACTTCGCAAAGAACTTGAAAGAAGAACCAAAGTTATTGGATGAAGTTCACGAGTGTAAGAGGGAAATCTAGTTTAGAACTTTGCGAAGAGCGAGCTATACTGACAGCAGTGATGACAATTGTAACGAAGAAAAGTTAAACT